>SJYT01081270.1:152904-324210 GCA_006410635.1 Cephalophus harveyi
CACGTTACACCTCTGCCCGCCTCCGCCCCGCCCTTCCCGCCCCAGCCAGACCCCCATGATTGGAAAGTTGTCTGCAGGCAGACCTGTGGCTGCTTCACCTGTGAGACCCAGGGTGGTCCCACCCGAGCAGCACCTCCGGGGTGGGGGTCCAGAGGAGGAAGACTGGGCAGCTCTTCCGTCCCCAAAATTCATCTGAAGGCCAGCACGGAGGGGAAAGCAGGCTGAGACCGGGTGGCTTCTCTCTCCCACATGGGCTCATTTCAGCTTCGCAGTATCTTTGAGACAAGCCTACCCGTGTCTGCAGAGGGGATACGCTCACATCTCCTACGAGGGTCTTGTCTCTTCCCCTCTCCAGCCCCAGTTCTCAGGGAGAGACATGAGAGTTTAACACAAGCGAAGAGACGATACCCCAGAGGCCGGGCTGCTGAGTGCGGCTGGGGGTCCGGCTCCTCCGTTCTCCAGGCTGTGCTCCGATGCTCCGATGCTCCGATGCTCTGGTCCCCGGCCCCTCCCAGGGGAGGCTGAGCTGTGATTCGGCCTCGCAGGTGGTATGTGCCATCCCACACCTTAGCCCCCAGGGTGCACGGCGCAAGGTGGTATAGGGGTGCACTGGGAATCAGGCCAGGGGGGGCCCAGGTTGCAGCCCCCCTTGTCTGTGGATACCCTTATCCAGAAGTTTCCTTTACTCCTCAGGAAAATAAAGACCTCCTTCCACAGTGTCCTGTGCCCCCAGAGACGTTTCCAACAGAGTCATTTTGGGGGATGTGTTAGGAAAAGCATCTCAGAAAGGAGAAAGCACTCCAGAATTCTGGGGGTGCGGGAAGGGTCAGGGGAAACTCCATCGGAAATCCACGTTTGCCCCTGAACCCTGGCTGCAGGAAGCCCAGAGCTGCCTGGGAGCCTCCGCGCTGAGGCCACCATCCCCCTCGTCTTGGTACACATGCTTCCTCCTCCTGCCGCGGCCCAGGTTTTCACTTCAGGAGCCAATGGTTCCTACAGTCATAGGCCTTGGCGCCTGCCTGGAAAGCGAGCAGAGTCTTAAGGAACCCACTCTGGCTCCTGACGCAGAGACTTTTCTCCTCCGGAGGCTGACTGCCTCCAGGAAGGGCTCAAGCTGCAACTAAAGACTTTGCACGCTGCAGCTGAGACCCGGCACAGCCAAATAAATAAATAAATGTGTGTTGGCCGCTCAGTCATGTCTGACTCTTTGCGAGCCTGTGGACTGTAGCCCGCCAGGCTCCTTTGTCCATGGGATTCTCCAGGCAAGAATACTGGAGTGGGTTGCCATTTCCTTCTCCTGGGGATCTTCCCGACCCAAGGGACTGAATCCGGATCTCCGGCATTGCAGGCAGATTCTTTGCCGTCTGACTCACCAGGGAAGCCCCAAATAAATAATCAGTTTTAAAAAAAATATCAAACTTCTTCCGGGGGAAACGAATTCCGAATTGACCAGTTTGCCAGTAAGGACTGGTCTTGTTAATTAGGTTACGTGGTAGACTTCTCCTATGAAGCAGACAGCTTAAATCTTCAGCCCTCAATCTACTCAAAGCACATAAATACTGTGACAACTTCTAAACTTTGTAACTGCTAAACTTGTGATATCACTTTAGAGATCAACTTAAAAACGCAAGAAGGGCATGTGGTTCTGCAATTATTTTCAGAAGGACACATGACCCTGAAAGTCTGCTGATCGCTGCCTGGGCTGCCCGCCCCATGCTGGCCCGGGGCCCAGGTGAATCTCGCTCTGCCTTCTGGGCCCCTGGGGTAGAAGGGCCCCTGGGGTAGAAGATCCCCTGAAGCCAGAAAGGCCCAGAAGGATCATTTTGGATTCCCCTGATTGGAATAAATTCACTGCATTATTGGTCTTCCCTGGTGGCGCAGTGGATAAGAGTCCGCCTGCCAGTGCAGGGGGAGTGGGCTCGATCCCTGGCCCGGAGGATCCCACACGCCTCGGAGCGACTGAAGCCTGTGTGCCACAACGATGGAGCCTGTGCTCTAGAGCCCATGAGCTACAAATACCGAGCCCCCGTGCCGCAACTACCGAAGCCTGTGAACCCGAGAGCCTGCGCTCGGCGACAAGAGAAGCCCCCAAAATGAGAAGCCCACACACCGCGGCTAGAGTAGCCCCTCTCACAGCAAGAATCCACGGACGGGGGAGCCTGGAAGCTTACAGTCCCCCCTCACAGCAAGAATCCACGGACGGGGGAGCCTGGCAGGCTACAGTCCCCCGCTCACAGCAAGAATCCACGGACGGGGGAGCCTGGCAGGCTACAGTCCCCCGCTCACAGCAAGAATCCACGGACGGGGGAGCCTGGCAGCCTACAGTCCCCCCTCACAGCAAGAATCCACGGACGGGGGAGCCTGGCAGGCTACAGTCCCCCCTCACAGCAAGAATCCCACGGATGGGGGAGCCTGGCAGCCTACAGTCCCCCCTCACAGCAAGAATCCACGGACGGGGGAGCCTGGAAGCTTACAGTCCCCGCTCACAGCAAGAATCCACGGACGGGGGAGCCTAGCAGCCTACAGTCCCCCTCTCACAGCAAGAATCCACGGACGGGGGAGCCTGGAAGCTTACAGTCCCCGCTCACAGCAAGAATCCACGGATGGGGGAGCCTGGCAGCCTACAGTCCCCCCTCACAGCAAGAATCCACGGACGGGGGAGCCTGGCAGGCTACAGTCCCAAGAGTCAGACATGGCTAACGACTAAGCACGTATGCGTGCATCACGACTAGAGAAAGCCCGGTCGCAGCAGTGAAGGCCCCGCGCAACCATAACAAAAGATAAATAAAGAACAAAAAATTTACTGCATTATTGAACATAAAAGGCTATGTGGCCATCAAATATTTCCTAAGCTTTTAATGATGTGGAATGACGATCATGACACGTTACCAAATGGAAAAAGAGCAGGCTTATCTCATTTTGTAAAATAAACTACGTTCATTGAAAAGAGATTGGAAGGATATATCAAACTGTGAAGTGTGCTTATTTCTAGATGCTCACTGTAGGTGATTTTTAGAAATAGTTTTATGGGGTGTAATAGATATGCCATCAACTGAACATATTTAAACTGTACAATTTTATACCATTTGAGATACGAATATACCAATGAAATCATCACAGTCATCAACTGTCGTGCTACATCCTTCACCAAGAAGTCCTACACCAAGGGTATAACTCAGGGGCTGTTAGTGTAAGCAGAGTTACGTGACCTTGATCAGAGTCTATTTTAGAATATTTTCATTCATCCCAAAAGAAACCCCATCCCCATGAACAGTCACTCTCCTTCCCCGCCAACTGCTGCCGTCCTAGGCAACTGTGGATCTCCCTGCATTTGCCTGTACTCTGGACGTTTTGTATAAATGGAATAAAACGGTATGTGGTCCTCTGTGACTGGGCTCTGACTCTGCACGATGTTTTCAGGCTCATCCTTGCAGCAAGTATCCGTACACTATGGTTAACCACTCGAGAAACTGTCAGAACATTTTCAAAAGCGGCTGTGTCATTTTATATTCCCAGGAGCAGCACACGAGGGTTCTCATTTCTCTATACCTTCCTGCACACTTATTTATTTTTTTTAACCATTATAGCCTTCCTAGTGAGTGTGAATTGATATTTCATGTTTTATGGTTTTGATTTGCATTTCTCTGATAACTAATGATGTTGAACATCTTTGCATGAGCTTATTGGCCATTTATGTATCTTCTTTGGAGAAATGTCTGTTCAGCGGCTTTGCCCATTTTGAAATTTGGTCATTTGTTCTTTTATTATTCAGTTGAAAGTGTTCTTAATATATTCTAGATAAAATTCCCGTGTCAGATTAACAGTTTTTAAAATATTTTCACCCATTCTCTGTGCTGTCTTTTCACTTTCTTGAGGCACAAAAGTTTTTAAATTTGATGAAGCTCATCGTATTATTTTTTTCCGTTTGTGGTTTTAGCCTCGTATCGACAAAGGCTGTGCCTAACCTCAAGGCATGAAGATGTGACCCTGTTTTTTTCTTAGCTCTTACAGTGGTGTTAGTCCCTCAGTCGTGTCCAACTCTTTGGGACCCCGTGGACTGTAGCCCACCAGGTTCCCCTGTCCATGGGATTCCCCAGGTATGAATACTGGAGTGGGGTGCCCTTTCCTTCTCCATGGGATCTTCCTGACCCACAGAAAACCCATTATAGGCAGATTCGTTACCGTCTGAGCCACAGGGACCAGGTTACTTGTTATGTGTGGTGTGTGTGTGGGGGGGGTAGTGTGTGTCTAATTTCACTTTTTTTCACATCTAGGTATCCAGCTGTCCCAGTATGATTTATTGAGAAGACTGCTCTTTCTACATTGAATAGTCCTGACAGCCTTGTCAAAAATCAACTGATCACTGGAATTCCCTGGAGATCCAGTGGCTAAGAATTCACCAATGCAGGGGACACAGATTCGATCCCTGGTCAGGGAAGATTCCACATGCTGTGGGGCAGCTAAGACCATGTGTCACAACCACTGAGCCCACGCATTCTAGAGACTATGCTCTGCAACGAGAGAAGCCACTAAAATGAGAAGTCATGTGCCGCAACTCAAGAGTAGCCCCTACCCCGCTGCAACCAGAGAAAGCCCGTGCCCGGCAACGAAGACCCGGCACAGCCAAAGCAGAGAAACAAAAAGTTTCAAAAATCCACTGACCATAAGTGTGACAGCCCAGTTTTGGACTCTCAATTCTATTCTGCTGGCTTAAGAATAAATCTCCGTGTCTGTCCTTGAGCCAGTAACACCCTGGTAATTCTAACATCTGTGTCAGTTCTGTGTCAGGTTACAGGACTTTTATTCTCACTATGAATTAAACTTTTTCTTACATGTGTACTCATTGTCCCGGATGCCAGACATTGTGAATGTAACTCTTGTGTGCTGGACGTGTTCCTGGATATTCCTGAACTTTGTTCCGGGACATGGCTAAGATATTTGGCAACAGCTGGATCCTCTTGCATGCATGTGCTCGGTCATGTCCGACTGTTTGCAACCCTGTGGACTGTAGCCCACCAGGCTCCTCTGTCCGTGGGATTCTCAGGCAAGAATACTGGACTGGCTTGCCATTTCCTCCTCCAGATCTTCCTGACCCAGGGATCGAACCTGCATCTTCTGCACTGGCAGGCAGATTCTTTACCACTGTGCCATCTGAGAAGCCTAGGTCTTCCTTTTCAAGACTTAGTAGAGCTGGAGCAGTGCTTCATCTAGGGCTAATTAGTCCCCATTTCCTAAGAAAGATCCTCTGTGTGTCCTCTACCCTGTGCCCTGGGAATGGTTTTACCAGGCCAGCTGGTGGGAACAGGCCCTACACCTGGTCCACTGTGAGCACAGGCACTTTACTTCTAATCCTCTGCGCTCACTCGCCTCAGTCGTGCCTGACTCTGCGCGACCCCATGGACCGTAGCCCGCCAGGCTCCTCTGTCCATGGGATTTTTCCAGGCAAGAATACTGGAGTGGACTGCCATGCTCTCTTCCAAGGGATCTTCCTGACCCAGGGATTGAACCTGTTTCCCTTACGTCTCCTGCACTGGCGGGTGGGTTCTTTACCACTAGTGCCACGGGCCCATTTCTTTGGCTGCACTGGGTTCTACTGCTGGGATCTATCGTCGCGGCCCTCTGCTTCCTTGTGGTGGCATGCGGCTTCTCTCGAGCTGTGGCACGTGAGCTCTGTAGTTGCAGTGCAGGGGCTTAGTTGCCCCCAAGGCACGTGGGATCTTAGTTCCCCAACCGTGGATCGAACCCGTGGCCCCTGCATTGGGAGGCACATTCTTAACCTCTGGAGCACCGGGGAGTCCCCTGTCCTGCCAGCTCCATCTCATGGCTCTCCCCTCAACTTGGGGAGTCTTCCGGATTCCATCCTTGGCTGCAGCTGGGAAACTCAGGGCAGTTGCAAGGCTTAAGGTAGGCTCAAACAGGACCTTGGTCTCTCAGGGGTACCTGTACTTTTTTGTTTGATTTCCAGTGTCCTTTAAACCGTCATTCCACATATTTCGTCTCGAGTTTTGGTTGTTGTAGGAGGAGAGTAAATCGGGTCAATATTACTCCATTTTGGTTGGAGGCAGAACTTCCTACCATAATTAAGTTTTATTTATTTATTCTACTTATTAATAGTTTCCACATTGTCTCTAATAAGCATGTGTTTACTTTGAAATAGGGGGGAAAGCAGTGGTATAAACCAGCCCTGCATGTTATTTGTAAGAGTGAAAAGTTGGAAACACCTAAATTCCCAACAGTGACATATCTATAAAGTGGGATATTAGCTACCCAATGTTCATATAAAAATGTGAAATGAAGTAAGTAGGATATAAGTGTCTATATAGAATATGGCTTTAACTCTGATAAATAAAAATGTGTACAAAGACTGTTGGTGAGAATGTGAACTGGTGTAGCCACTATGGAGAACAGTGTAGAGGAGCCTTGAAAATAAAAACAGAGTTACCCTGTGATCCAGCCATCCCATTCCTGGGAGTACAGTTAGAAAAGATGAAAACTCTAATTTAAAATGATACATGTGGACTTCCCTGGTGGTCCAGTGGCAACGACGCTGTGCTCCCAATCCAGGGGTCTGGGTTTGATCGCTGATCAGGAAATCAGATCCCTGCAACTAAATGGATCCTTGCAACACGCCTGTGACTAAAGATCCTGCATGCCACAACGAAAAAGATCTGGGAGGCTGCAACTAAAAAAGCCCCTAAACAAAAGGATACACGCACCCGAATGTTCACACGGCACAACTTACAGCAGCCAAGGCACAGAGACGGCCAGGGCCCAGCAGCAGACGCCTGGCTTAGGAAGACGCAGGACACGTGCACAGCGGCTGCCACTCGGACATAAGAAAGAGCAAAACGGGGCCATGTGCAGCAACACGGATGGACCGAGAGAATGTTACGCTCAGTGAAGTAAGACAGAGAAAGACAATTACTATATACCACATCACTTATACGTGGAATTTAAAAACTGCAAATGAATCTATATACAAAACAGATTGACGGACACAGAAAACAAACTTAACATCACCAAATGGGGCTGGCGGGAGGGAGGAATTAGGAGTATGGGATCAACAGATACAAAGTACTATACATAAAGTAGGTACGTAATGAGCTTCCCAGGTGGCTCAGATGGTAAAGAACCTGACTGCAATGCAGGTGACCCAGGTTCGATCCCTGGGTCGGGAAGATTCCCTGGAGGAGGAAATGGCAACCCACTGTAGTATTCTTGCCTGGAGAATATCATAGAGGAGTCTGGAGGGCTACAGTCCATGGGGTTCACAAAGGTTTGTACGTGACTGAGAGACTAACACACACACACACAGACTTAATAAAACAGAGAGCAATTGTACCACATAGCATCATGGCATCCGGTCCCATCACTTCATGGGAAACAGATGGGCAAACAGTGGAAACAGTGTCAGACTTTATTTTTTGGAGCTCCAAAATCACTGCAGATGGTGATTGCAGCCATGAAATTAAAAGATGCTTACTCCTTGGAAGGAAAGTTATGACCAACCTAGATAGCATATTCAAAAGGAGAGACATTACTCTGCCAACAAAGGCACGTCTAGTCAAGGCTATGGTTTTTCCAGTGGTCATGTATGGATGTGAGAGTTGGACTGTGAAGAAAGCTGAGCACCAAAGAATCGATGCTTTTGAACTGTGGTGTTGGAGAAGACTCTTGAGAGTCCCTTAGACTGCAAGGAGATCCAACCAGTCCATTCTAAAGGAGATCAGTCTTGGGTGTTCTTTGGAAGGACTGATGCTGAAACTCCAATACTTTGGCCACCTCATGCAAAGAGTTGACTCATTGGAAAAGACTCTGATGCTGGGAGGGATTGGGGGCAGGAGGAGAAGGGGACGACAGAGGATGAGATGGCTGGATGGCATCACCGACTTGATGGACATGAGTTTGGGTGAACTTCCTGAGTTGGTGATGGACAGGGAGGCCTGGCGTGCTGCAATTCATGGGGTCGCAAAGAGTCGGACACGACTGAGCGATTGAACTGAAAGAAGGGGACGACAGAGGATGAGATGGCTGGATGGCATCACCGACTTGATGGACATGAGTTTGGGTGAACTTCCTGAGTTGGTGATGGACAGGGAGGCCTGGCGTGCTGCAATTCATGGGGTCGCAAAGAGTCGGACACGACTGAGCGATTGAACTGAACAGGGCCAATATCTTATAATAATCTATAATGGAATATCATTTGCCAAAACAAACCCCAAATCACTATGATGTACACCTGATTTACATATAAATTAACTATATTTCAATATTTTAAGTATTATAAATTAACTATACTTCAATTAAAAAAATAAGTACAGGAAAACATGATGAAATATTAGTGGATAGTTTTTTTCTGGCTGATGGGATTATAGGTGTTTAAAAATATTTTTAAAATAAATCTCAATATTTCCCATGTTTTAGAGAATATGAATTATAATATCAAACAATGAACCCCCCGCCCCCAAATGTTAAGACAGCATCCTTGCAGAGGAGTGGCTCCTCTCAGGTTGGGATAGCGGGTAGGTGGAGAGGCTGTGGGTGAAGCTCTTGAAGGGCAGGTGGGGCTGAAGCAGCAGCCCTATGGTCTAGAATCCTTGGGGGAAAGTCAGCTGGAGGTGGGCACCAGCTGGGACTTGTAGGCGGCACTTGATTCAGCCCCCAGAGTGGGCTGGGTGCCCGGCCTTCTCTGCCCCCACTTTCACTACTTCTGGAGGCCGCCGGGTGGCGCCCTGGGGCTGTGCTCCCCAAGGCAGCCCTTTAGCCTCCTGCTCCCTCGTGATCGATCACCCTCCTGTTTGCATGATGTTCTCAGCTGCTCTGTCGTGCCCGACTCTGTGTGACCCCATGGACTGTAGCCTGCCAGGCTCCTCTTTCCATGGGATTCTCCAGGTAAGAATTCTGGACTGGGTTGCCATTTCCTCCTCCAAATGGGTCTTCGCGGCCCGGGGCTCAAATCTGAGTCTCCTGCATTGCAGGCAGATTCTTTACTGCAGAGGCACCAGGGAAGCCCTTGGCAGCCTCTGGCGGGAGTCAAAGGCCCAAGGGGAGAGCTGTCCCCATTTCGGCCTGGAGCACTGACTGCTCGCTCCACGCTTAGACCCTCAGCAGAGCCAGAGCCAGCTCCGTCCATCCCAGTGGCTCCTGGAGACGCCCAGGGAGGGAGCCTCGTCTGCAGAACAGAGCTCATCTCTGGGATCAAGCTTGGGGATCAACGAGCCTCTCAACCTTAGCCACATGTAGGAACCAACCAGAACTGGTCAAATGTCAGGAGGCTCAGACCTCCATCTCCAAGGTTCTGGGCGGGGCGGTTCTCCACCCACTCGCTGAGTCCAATGTCAAGAGCCTAGCTCTATCTAGTCCAACCACCTGCTTTGTGGATGTGACACATTCAGGGCCACCCAGCCCTCCAGTGACAAGGTCTGCGCACACAACGGGAGGAGGAATCTCCGGCGCCGTGATTCTGTGCTGCCCCGTCATCTCAGCAGCTCGGCGGGGTTGCAGGGGTCCCACCTTGCAGATGGAGAGACTGAAGCCCGTCTCTTCAGCCCAGGGTCAGGCAGCAGCTCCCATGACTTGTCAACAGACTTGTCAACAGCCAGAATGTTCACAGAGAATTACCTGCAGAACAAGAGAGGGATTCCATGGAGGGAAGTTCTGTTTGTAGAGTGGAGAGGACCTCGCTGCTGTGAAGGGTGGGACACGGGCACTTCTTTCTTTACCTCCCTTTCCCCACACTTACCTCTCCTGGGTGGGGGGAGGCTGGGTGTGCACCCGGGGTCTCTTGAACTATCCCCAGGGATTTTGTGAACCCTGCAAATTCCCCAGCTTCCTCCCTGGAGACTCTCTGTCATTAAACCTGGGTTAGGCCCAGGGAGATGCATTTTTAACAAGCAGACAGCTAGTTCAAACACAGGGATCTAAAGACTGGTTTGAGGAGCTTGGGCTTAAGGGAGAACCTTGTATCTGCACGTTGGCAGGATGGGCCTGACGCTGGCTCTGGCTGGGCTGGTCTAATTCCACGAGCCTTGGTGTGATCATCCCCACATGGGGGACCTGGACCCCATTCAGGCATCAAGGGTGTGAGACCTGTGGGTCTCCAGCCAGTAAGCGCCCCTCACTCATGGGCCTTCCACGGGAAGGTCATCCAAAGCAAAAATGAGACACTGGCCAAGTTTCTTTGACCCAGAAGAACCTGAAACACTGCAGGGGCCCTGGCGTCACAGTAAATACTTCCAACTAGGCCCACATGTCTGCACATCCCAAGATCCACGCTTTTATCTTGTCTCTTCCTGCCAAGTAAAAAGAAAGAACATGCTTTTTTTTTTTTACAATAAAAGGATGGAGGTAGGTGCCTTCATTCCTGTTTTACAGACAAACTGCACTCAGAGAGGTTAAGCATGTTGGCCCAGGACACACAGGAGTAGGGCACCAGGGTATGAACTCGAGGGGATCTATTTCCAGACCTGGCTTCTTGGCTTGCCCAGCCCAAGCCAGGGGGAGGGGACGCTAGCCTAAGGCCGGGCATTCCAGGTGCCAAACGGTCCTATGGGCAGGTGGGTTCTGGATGCTAACGGACAGGCAGGAAGGAGGGGTTGGGCTTGCCCTGGGTGTCCGGGAAGGCTTCCTCTAGGAAGCGACGGTTCACCTGAGCCAAGTGACGGAAGGGGGGACAGGTATTCCAAACCAGAAGCCCAGAGACAAGGAGCCCTGAGCCACGCCGGGGGATGGGAAGGTGGGCTCCGCCTCGGCGTGCTCACCTCCGGATGTGGAGACGGGGTGGGGGACGGGCCCCTCCTGCAGCCACAGGTGACAGGCCCAGGGCTCACCAGCATCGAGCCTCTCGTGGAACTGTCACAGCAAGCCTGAGCAACACCCTGGCTGCTGCCGCATGGAAGAGGGAACGGGGGCAGACAGGATCAGTACTTGTCCCCGGTTATTCGGCCGTCAGATGGCGAGACTGGATGTTGAGCCCAGACTCTGCAGTCTGCGCCTGTTCTCCCGCTCACCCTGTGGCCCCCAGACTCAGTCCCTGTCCCCTCAATGGTGTGGGACCCCAGCCTGGCCCCGTCCCCAGCTCCTCGCAGCTGCCAGGCTCCTGCGGGTGGAGGGAGCATTGTTTCAGGTGGCTGGGGCCCCACCACTCTGGACACAGGGATGGGGCCAGGATGGGAACCCGGTTGTCCAGGCAACCGCCCAGCTCCAACGCTGAAACCGTGGGGGTGGGGTGGGAAATTCAAGGCCCTGGAGGGGATGTGCGGAGGGAGGCAGACAGAAGCAGGCTCGTTCTCAGTGGGTCTGCAGAGCCAGCCTGCCGCTCCCTCGTGCCCCCACTTGAGTTCCGCCACTCAAGGCCCTTCCCCTTCTTGGGTCCCTCCCCTCCCCTCCTCCCACCTCCATCCCGAGCGTCCAGAGATGCTTTCCCAGGAAGAAAGGAAGTCTCTCAAGGCTCCTGGAGGGAGGAGCAGCCCAAACCTGAGGGACCGTTTGCAGCCATCTCAGGAAGCGACAACAGTCCAGAGGGGCCTGGGGACGGCCCAGGTCAACTGGGACACCGGAGGGCTTGGGAGGCCGGCGGGGCCCACAGCCTCCAAGTCTGGGGTGCACCGGGTTCCACCCCTGTCCACTGGGGACTCCTCTCAGGGCCTCCGAGGAGGACACGGTCCACCTGGATTGTTCCACCTCTGGGCCCCTGAAGGAATGGGGGTGTGGGGGGGAGGTGTGCAAATTCTCCAGGCAAGAATACTGGAGTAGCCCTTCCCTTCTCCAGGGGAACTTGCCCACTTCCCTGGTGGCTCAGACGGTAAAGCGTCTGCCTACAGTGCGGGAGACCTGGGTTTGATCCCTGGGTCAGGAAGATCCTCTGGAGAAGGAAATGGCAACCCACTCCAGTACTCTTGCCTGGAAAATCCCATGGACGGAGGAGCATAGTAGGCTACAGTCCATGGGGTCGCGAAGAGTCGGACACGACTGAGTGACTTCACTTCACTTCACCCGCATTGCAGGCAGCTTCTTCAGCGAGCCACCAGGGAAGCCCAAGGAGAAGGAATCTCCCAAGGAGCCTGGAACGGGAGGGGTGGCTGGGGAGGCAGGGGGACTTGCTGGGAGGGGGTCGCGGGCCCAGGCCGAGCCAGGAACGTGGTGGCAGAGGGAGCGCTCGGATTTTTAACTAGTCTTTGGCTGTGCTGGGCCTCCGTCGCTGCAGCGGCTTTCTCTGGTTGTGGTGAGCGGAGGCGCCGTGCGCGCACTTCTCGCTGCGATGGCTTTCCTTGCTGCGGAGCAGGGGCTCCAGCACCTGTGGCAGGTGGGCCCAGCAGTTGCGGTCCCCGGGCTCTGGAGCGCAGGCTCAATGGTCGGGGCGCGTGGGCTTACTGGTTGCTCCGCGGCAGGTGGGATCTTCCCAGACCAGGGACAGAACGAACCAGGAACCCGCGTCTCTTGTGTTGGCAGGCGGATTCTTGACCACTGAGCCACCAGGGAAGCTACTCTGATCCTCTTTTTGACCTTGGATCTGCTTCTATTTCCGGTTCCAAGGAAGTCACAAAACCGGGGCCCTGTTCCTCCCTGCCCAGCAGGCTCTTCTCCAGCTTGCTGGCTTCGTTCATGACTGTCTCTGTCCTGTGGCATCAGTTAGCACACTCGCTTCCTGGGTGCACAGCTGGGTTTCCCTTTGAGTGGGGTGCGGGGGTAGGGGTCCTTGGGCAGAAGTGGCCCCTTCTCCTTCAGGAGCAGGCGGGGACCGGCATCTGGCAGGCTGGCTGGTTGGTCCTCACGGAGCCCACCCAGCTTTGTGCCTTTGGCTTCTCCTCGAACAAAGGATGGTTCCTCCTCCCTTCTCCTGCCTCCAGGCGACGGTGGCAACGGGACCCTGTTCTTGGCTCAGACCCAAGCCAGGAGCGGGTGGGGGCAGGGCAGCAGAGGAGCGAGGGCCGTGGGAACCACTCTCCCACCCCGCTGGGGGTGTCCAGACGCCGCAGCTGCCCTGACGGCCGAGGGCGGGCAGCGGAGAGAAGGGACCACTGTTCCCTGGCTTCTGGGACGGCAGCTATTGCCAGGGCTACAAGACTCTTTAGAAATCCAGGCGCGTCCAAGTTCACTGAATGAGAGAAGGCACTTGGCAACCCCGCGGGACTTTCTTCTTTTTGGTTGTCGCTGCGTTGGGAAGGGCGGGGAGCTTGGGAGCACAGAGCTGCAAATCGGGCTGATTGTTTTCCGCATCACACCGGGTGACCAGCTGCACCCAGGGGCCTCTCGGGGGACGGCAGGGCAGGCTCGGCTGCGGGAGGCGCCAGCGACGCAGGAGAGGCAGCCCAGGCGCCTGCAGGCGGGTTAGGGTTAGGGTTGGGAACAGCAGCTCCTACTGTGCATTCCAGCAATTTCTGAGGATCAGACCCAGTAAATCCCTTCGGAGCTACATGCAAATGAGATTCTTCTCCTTGAATTCGTTTTTTTTGGCAATTACCTTGTTTGGGGGTGGGATGGGCTGGAAAAAAGTCAGCAGAGAGAGGTAAACTGACATTCATGTTTTTTACATAGTACGATCTATAGCAGCAGGATCTGTAACAAGGACGTTTTTCACCGCACTTATCTGACGGGAAATGGTTCTGACTCTTGGCGCCTCTAGGCTAGGGTCTGGCTCCAGGGGGCCTCGAGTTCCCCAGGAACCACTTTGTGCTCCGGGGTAGTCCTTCCTGAAGGTACAGAAATAAGGCTTCACTGGGTCAAAGGCTCCCTCACAGCTGGGGAGGGGGGCGGGCCCTTCACCCGGAACACTCCGAGGCCCACCGGGACAGGAAGAAATCAGAGTCACCATTGAGACTTAAAGGACATTTTTTATTATTTTTTTGGAAGGTGGAGGGGGGCTTTACAAGGGTCTGAAGCCAATAACTAGAAAGGAAGATAAATAAAATACAAAGCCAGTATGTTGTGGCAAAATTCCAGGAAACACACTGAAAAAAAAATCTTTACAGTTTAAAACTGCTTTTACTTTATACATAATTACAAATTAATATACAGCATCTGGGTTTTAACCCCTTTTTATTTAATAGGATTCAGCACAGAAATGTCCATTTAGCATCTGAAAATGACGAAATGACAGCAGAAGTATCAGGTGTCTGGGAACCGGCCTTCTGCATGTCCTGGGGTGTCCTGCGCGTCAGGTGGGGTGACACGCCCAGAACCTCAGACAGAACGGAGACCGTGGTGGTGGCCCGTCAGAGCCCTGGAGCCCGGGGCGGTCTGGGCGGGGTGAGCAGAGGCCAGCGCGGGCCAGGGACCTGGAGCAGGCGGCCACCGTCCGCAGGAGACACGTCAGCCAGCTGGGTCTGCCCGTCTTTAAACCTTTGCAAGATGGAGAAGGAACTCAAGGCCGGCTAAGCTTCTGACAAATTTGATTGGTACATGGAAAGAAGCCTTTGTTGTTTTTGTTTTTTCCCTCTTATGGCAGCACTGAAAGACTTCTCGTCTTAAAACCTGGCCAGCAGGCAGGAGATTTCAAAGCGCAGGTGAACTAGGAATGTTACGCTACACTGAAAGAAAGAAAATGAAGCCAACCAAAACGAACCGCTGGCCTTCTTCCTTGTCTCTGAGGGTTGATCGGAGCAGCAGCGCCAGGTGGGGCTGTGACCCGGGGCTGCCGGTGAGCGTGTCACACCGCTCTGCTGCGGGATGGCGGGCACCAGGCCTTGGCCACCGCCACCGCGACACGGAGGGCTCTTTCTGGGCGTCTGCAGTCCAAGCGTGCCCAGAGCCCTTGGCAGTGGCTGGGGTTCCCTCCAAACCACCCTCTTTTGGCTGCTGAAGCCCACTTTCCAGTCCGTTTCTCCCAACTTCCCCCCTGCCCCAGCCCCTGGGCATGGCCGTCCGCGGGGCACACCGGGCCCCCCATCAATGCTGCATCAACAACCACAGCTCCAAGTTGACAACAGATCCTCGGGAGCAAGAACTGGCTATGGAAAAAAGAACTTTGGGGTCCGAGGGATGAATTACAGAGTAGTGCTGTGAACCACGCCTTCCGGGTTGGAGGTCTGGCCCTAAGGCTAATGGTGCCACCTTTTAGTTAAGGTGGGGCCTATTTATAATCCAGACACACTAACACCCACCCTCCAAACAAAGGGACAACAAATCCCAAGGGTCTTACAGTGCGTGCTCCCTACTGCTGCAACTAGGGGCTCGGGAAGACAACAAGTAACAGGAGAATGTCTGCAAAGAACAACTTTTAGTGGTATTACCCTGAGACATGAGAGGATAAAAGGTAAGGTTCGTACCTTTCCAAATAAAAACCAAAACCTCGTTAAGGAGTTCCTCCCCACAGACCGCTCTCACGGCGGTAGAGGGGGGGATGTTGGCAAAGGCTGAATGACGGCAACTGGGCTGTTGTTAACCCTCTCCATTTTCAAAGCAAACAGTCAATAGCTGATTGTCGTGGAAGTGAAGCCAACCGTGGGGAGCGTTTAAAGTGCACACGTCGTCGACTAGGACAGCGACCGCTGAGATGACGGGAGTCCTGAGCGAAGGCGCAGCCTCCTAGGCAACTCACTCGATTCTGGGACCCTGGGTGGTGTCTCCATCTGCTCCCCCAAATCTAAACGCAAGGGAGGTCAGGCCCCTGATTCCCTAAGTTGAGAAGCTTGCCTTCCCAGCTTGTGGACGCTGCGGAGAGCCGAGTCTGAGTCGCCCTGAGAGGCGGCCCCTTCTCACAGGAAAGAAACCTCAGCAACCAGGCCAGGCCTCCAAGTCGGAGGCAGCCTCGAGGTCAGAAGCAAAAGCAGGAGCAGCAACAATCCCAGGTGGCTCCCCAAACCCCACACCGGACGGGGAGAGGGGACCAAGGCACGGAAAAGCACGGGTATGGGTCAGGGGGAGACTCCCTTGGATTCAGATTCGAAACTCGTCCAACCACAACCCGACCAGGCGGGGAGCAGGCAGAGGGCTAATCGTTTCAGAAAACTGCCACCAAACAGCCGAGGCAACCGCAACTTCACAACCAGGTGGGAACGAAGGACACTTTGAAACTGAAATCCAGCTGTGTGGCGACGGACAGAAACTCTGTCCGGGCATCTCTGGTGGAGAGCCTGTGTGAGGGCACGGATGCCGGGAGGAGGATGTGGGCCTGCCGAACCAGTGACCAGGACAGAGTGCCGAGCTCCCCGGGGGTCTAAGCAAGGCCACGGCAGGCTGGCCATCCTCGGAGCTGTAGGGACTGGCGGCGGAAGCAACCTAACCTTCTGATGTTCAGGGTCTTTGGTCGGGGGGTTGGGGGGGTGCATATCGAGGTTCAGTAAAAAATCAGCTGGTTCTCAAAGCCTTTCTGAAGGGTAAGAAATCGCTGTGATAAAACGAGGCACATGAAGCCCATGGGTGGCGAGTTATTTTAACTCTCAAGAGAGGAAGAAGACCTCTTTTGGTCAAAGAATGAGGTTGGGGTGGGAGGAGGGAAGGAAAGGGACTTCACCCCCCAACCCTTAATTTTCCTTTGGGCCTTCAAGGCACTTTGACAGACCTGGAGGAGGATGCACTGTGGGCTGCTTGACCAGACACAGTCAAAACCGTTGGGCTGGTGCCTTCACCCTTAACACACACACGCACACACACGGACACACACACGCACTCGGCACACAAATAAATAAAACAAATCTAAAGCTAAAACTTTTAAACCAGACCTCTTTCAAATAAACTGAAAGATAGATATCTCCATCTGCAAGGCCAGCTTGCAATTCATCAACAAGCACCAAGGTACAGATCTGTTTGTTTTTAAAAAGGTTATGTTCAAAGACCCATGCTCCTGAGGGGCGAAAGGGAGGAATCAAAGGCCACATGGAAAACACAGAATATTCTAGGTCTTCCCCAACTGCAGTGAGGGGGTAGCAAGCGTGGCAGGTGCGGGGGCCTCACAGGGAAATGCGCTACACCTGCCAGCTGGCGACGAGCCTCCAGGAATACAGATGAAAACACAGAAAAAGAGAGAGAGGAGCAAACAGAACAAGCAGACAGCACTTGTGGCATCTTCAAGGGACACAGTACAATGACTATCAGAACTTTAGACTGCAAAACTTGGAGAAATCAAAACTGTGCCAGGCCTCCTGACAGGAGACCCTCCCAGGCGTACCTTCTGGGCCAGCTCTTCTCCTGGTCCGCACTGGAGGGAACCACTTCATACGCCCAACGCGCCCACCTGCACCTGCTTTTCGGCCGGTTGTCTAGGATAGGGCAGCCACCCCACCCCGGAGGGAGAGGCAGGCAGCCCCAGGGCAGGCGGAGGAGCACTGGGGGGCCACCCTCTCCCCTGGCGGGGGCGCAGGCAAGAGCGGCTTCCCTGGGGAGCCACTGCGAGGCCCCAGGGGGATGGCCTGGGGGTCGTGGTCACGTGCGAATGGCCAGGAAGACCGGAAAGTGTCACTCTGCAGGGGTGACGGGGAGGTGGCCTCTCTACTTCTTCTGTGCTCAGAATCCGTGGGCAAACATCTTGGAAAGCCATTACAGGATTTCTTTTAGATCTGATGACATTACTTTTTTTTTCCTAAAGGGACCAAAACACCAAAATCAAGGTGTTTCAGGGTCATTTGCTTTTTAAAGACAGAGAGCCTTCTTTCACTGGTTTTCACAACTGTTTGCCGTCCCTTCTGAATGAGAAATACACGCAGAAGTGGGGGGTGAAGTGTGCACAAGTGGGTTTGCCGGGAGACAGCTTGGGGGGACCAGCGGCTGAGACTCGGAGTGCACCCACCAAGTGGTGGTGGGCAGCGCCCTTGTGTGGAGCTGAGCTGGGCGCTCCAGGCGTCTGGTGTAGACCACGCACAGTCCCGTCGTATTCCACGTGTCTATACAGACGGGTACCATACGCATTCAGACGAAGCGCAAACTACCTGCTGTGTGATTTTTGGTTCTGCTCCCCCAAATCAAAAGGCAGCCAGAGCTTCAGACCACATTCGGAAACACCCTCTCGGCCTCGAGGCATTCCTGACATGTCCACACCATTGTCTGGACTTCCGGGGCCACTATCCTTGTTGTAATGTGACCTCAGCAGGGCCGGCCAGTGGTTGGGTGGCAATCCTGGGCCTCCTTCCCCACCCTGACCGCCAGGACCGTCTGTCCCGTGGGCCCAGGCCCCGGGGCAGTGAGGAGGGCCGCCGGGCGCGGGCATCGGTGGGGGGAGTGCAGTCAGGATGGCGGGGGAGGACGGCCACCGGGCAGGACAGCAGCGGGACCCGTCAGCAGAAAATCTCTTCCCCCTCTGCGGGCGCCTCCGACGCGAGGCCGTCTGGAAAAAGGAAGCCAAGGGGGAGAGAGAAATTCAGACCAAAATGCTCTTTTCATTGGTAAATTCTGTCCTGTCTCCCTAAACACAAGTCCCCCGGGATGCACACAGACGCTGGGCAGGTGGGTGATGACTGCTGCTGCGGCGCCCCCTCCACTGATAGTGAGGTCCTCAGTGATGTCCTCTGTCTATAGATCCTTGAACTCGACAGAAGACAAGCCTGGAAACAGGGATTTCTCTACACTCTCCTGCACAGAAGGGAGAGGCCAACCCTGGTGAGAAGGTCTCAACCTCGTGTCGTGCGGTCTGATTGGGTGCCCTGCGCTGGCAGGCACATCAGCTAACCCTGAGCTGCAGGGTTCCTGGGTGTCTGGGGGTCAAAAACACCCACCTCATATCTCCTGCAGGATTAAAGCTGCCCTCAGAAAATGCTCACCAAGCACCAATTAGTATATTATTTTTCTTTTTTCTTCTGGGTCTTTTGGAAGACAGTGTCAGTTTTATTGCTTCTTGAAATGCTATGTAAAGCCTTAAACTTTACAATAGCACATAAGCAATTTGCATCTTTTATGTTTAAATATATTTATGTGGTAAGGGAAAGAACTTGCATATAAATATATAGAATCTTTAAAAAAAAAAAATCATCCTCCTTTACAATAGAAATTTCTTTATACAAGTATCTCAACTTTTGTCTTTAAATAAAAAAGTTAGTGATTGGTTAAGAATCTTCTGAGATTGCAACAAATTCAGCTTTCCATTGAAGTAGCTTACTACTGGACCAGGCCGAAAGGCAGGGAGGCCTGTAACCGATTCGCTGAGTCTCCGCTCCTCATCTGGACAGTAAGCGCGAGAAAGGAGCCCGCGCTCAGCACTCTGCACACACGCCACACAGAGTGGGTTCCTGAAGGCTCCCTGAATTTCAGTTCTCAGCCTAAGTTCCGACAGTGCTCTATGGGCAGAGCAAGTGGGTCTGGTGAGATATACGGGGTCAGCCTCTATGCGCCTGAAAGGCAGGCGCCCCTTTTTAACCCCTCCTGTGCTGCCAGAGCCCCCAGGGGCGGCGCGGCCAGAGGGAGCCCTGGTGTGCGACTTACCCCCGGACTGTGAGCGGATTCCTTTGCCTTTCTTCTTCTTCTCCTTCTTTTCCTTTGGCTTAGCTAACCCGAACAGGCGGGTGGACGTGGACGTGGACACTGGGGTCTGGCTCTGAGCCTCTGGTGCTTTGTTTGTCTGGCTGGCGGAACCCAGCATGTGAAAAGGCCCCTTTTCTTTGTGTGTCCGAGAGATGCTGTTCCTTTTGGGGGACACTGAGAGTTCTGAGTCCAATGACCCTGATTTGGCTATGGAAGGTGCAGGTGGCGAAGGCGTCTCCTCGGGGTTCGGAGAGAAGGATGGGATCCGCAGCAGCTTGGTATTTTGATATGAAACCTGTGCATGGTTGAGAGAAGGGATGTGACTTGGGGGACCAGCAGCGTCCTCAGTAACTGCTCAGTGGGCAATGCACAAGGGCACTGGGGATGCTGGCGTGTCAGACCCGTGCACACTCACTTCCTTGGACTCTGGAGAGCTTGAAATCAATACCGCGAACTTCTCAGTTCCATTTCCTGCCCCTCACCCCGTGCAGTATCTACGAAAGTGCTCAATGACCATCTTTGATACCGTGACTACATCTATTACCAGCACGGTAAAGAATGAGCAGCACCTTGGGTGAGGCAGCTCACAATTCCTATCCCCTGGAGAGGCAGGAAGAGCTGCTTATCCGATGACTGATTTAAGTGCAGGAGTGGATAATTATTTCAGTGCTAAGAGATTAGAGAGGTCTGTTCAGGTTAGAGGGCAGGTGGAGACGTGCTTACACCAAGATCCTGGTCAAAGGTCAAACCGAAGATTAAAGAGATAGACTCTGAGATCTCTGGGCAGCCTTCCCTGGTGAACCCAGTCCTGGGCCACACGAAGCACAGCCCGGCTCCTGTGCTCCCCACACACCCGGAAACCTCTGCACGAAGCCCAACTGCCCGCCTCTGGAAGACGGCAGCGTCCTTTTCCTTCACTGTTCAAGGCCAGTCGATCAAATGAATGGCAACATGGGTATCAGGATACCCAGGAGGCTCTGGCTTCCCTGTTCTAGAATAGCCAGGGACTATCACTGAAACAAACTCGGGGGTCAGATTGCTCCCCACAGATGGAAGGCCTTCCTTAATCAGCAGTGGCTACAGGAAAAGGCTTCATCCACAGTGGCGAGACATATCGGGACTGAAGCAGAGCCCAGATGTCTGAGCGTCCCCGAGCAAGAACGTCCTCCTCCCCTCTGTGGCTGGGACAGCCCGGCCCTGTGGCTGAGGCCCACTGACCCCACCACGTGCGTTCTCTCACTAACCCGGGCATCAGAGTGCTCACTGCTCTGTGAGCTCAGGCACGTGTGTCTGGTGCCCACAGTGAGTTGTCTCTGTTCAGCTACGAGGTCCTTTAGGTTCTGATTTCTCACGTGGCACAGAGTAGAGGGGTTGCTCCCCAAATCCTGGATGGCTGACCACCACCCTCACAGACACTGAGGCTACCCCAGCCTAACGGGCCAGGCTCAGGGCAAGGGCCTCCCAGGTACCCTCCTTCAGTGGCCTGGCCAAACTACAACCTTTCATGCACTTCTCAACCCCTTCCAGACAAAAAGGAGAAATAGACTCACTTCCTCACCTGCCCCTCTGCTGATGGATAAACAGACTGAATAAAATCAGCCTTTATATACCATATATTCTATCTACCTACTTCCCCCCGTGCCGGGCACACAGACGTAATTTTTTAAATTGGAGGCTAACTGCTTTACCATGCAGTTAGTTTCTGCTGTACAACAATGCGAATCAGCCATATGTATACACACATCCACGCCCTGTCGGGCCTCCCTGTGTGCCCCCGCATCCTGCCCTCGCGGTCATCAGGACTCCAGGGTCCTCGCCCGGTACCTGGCTGAGCCGCTCCGAGTCCCGCCGGAGCTGCTCCTGCTCGCGCTCGAGCAGCCGCTGGGCGGCGCGCAGGCGCTCCAGGTCGCCCTGGTAGGCGCCCTTCCGCTGCTGCAGCTCGTCGCGCTCGCGCTCCAGGTCCTGGCGGCCGCGCCGCAGCTCGTCCTCGCGCTGCGCCAGGCGCGCCTCGCGCTCCTGCAGCGCCCTCTCGCGGGCCTCCCACTCGCGCTCGTGCCTCCGCTTCTCCTCCTGGTGCTGCGCCTGCTGCCGCTGCAGGTTGGCCAGGTCCTGGCGTTGCTTCTCCAGGCTGCGCTGCTTCTCCTGCTCGATGAGGGAGCTGGGCCTCGACGCCGTCCGCGTGAGCACCCGCTCGCTCAGCAGCAGCTTCTGGTCCTCGATGTAGGTGTCCTGCTGCAGCACCACGCCCTGCGGGGAGACGCACGCGGGGGCGATGCAGACGAGGCGGGACGATGCGCACGAGGGGGTGATGAGCACAAGGGGGCAATGCCCACGAGGCGGGTGATAAACATGAGGGGGAACGATGCCCACATGAGGGGACTGTGTGCCTAGCCCGCCTGAAGCATGGCTGGCGCCCACACCCAGACTCAGCAGCCCTCCCCTGCTTTCTAAGCTGCTCTGGGAAAAGTACTCTAGGATAACCCTGGGCAGCAATGGTGCCAAGACTTCGCTTTTGCAGTCAGAGGCCTTGTCTGGGGTGGAGTGTGCCTTTAGAGGTGGGAAGAGGTATGAAGTGGATTGGTTAGATCTTTAAGAAAGGAAGGGACCCGAATTTGAGGATACTGTGTGTGAATGTGCGCTCAGCAGTGTCCCACTCCTTGCAACCCCATGGACTAGACCTTGCCAGGCTCCCCTGTCCATGGGATTCTCCAGGCAAGAATACTGAGTGGGCTGCCATGCCCTTCTCCAGGGGATCTTCCCAACTCAGGGACTGACCCTGCTCTCTTGTGTCTCCTGCACTGACAGGCGGGTTCTTTACCACTGGTGCGAAAAGTCAGACACCTACAAAGGCCATCCAGAATGGAAGCATCTCCTCTGTGAAGGCCTGCACCCCCTGCGCTCTGGGGCATGGCTGATAACTGTGCTCTGGGTACCTGCCATCCACCATCTGCTCAGCAACTCTAGTCTTAGAAGACCAGTGAGACTCTGCAGTGTAGTGTAAGTTGCTCAGTCATTTCCAACTCTTTGTGACCCCATGGACTAAGCCCACCAGCCTCCTTTGTCCATGGAGTTCTCCAGGCAAGAATACTGGAGTGGGTTGCCATTGCCTCTACCAGGTTATCTTAACCACTGCATTTTGGAACCTTTCTCATCATGAGGGCTAGTCTCTCGTCTGAGGGCTGTATTTACCCATAAGAAATGTATAAACCTCAAAGATCCAGGCCAGCCACACCCTTGTTGGTCTCCCTCTCAACTAGGAAGTGAAGGGACAAAGGAGAAAAGGCACGTACCTGCAGAGCGCTGAGGAGCTCGTGGAGATGGACGACGCTCTGGATGACCTGCTGCAAAAGGAATCAGCAAGCTGTCACCTCAGACCCCAGCACGCTGTGCGTCACCCGACAGGAACCCACCCTACCCCACAGCAAGGGGCCTGTGACTCAATCAAGCACTTTCAAACTGAAAGCACTACACAGAGTAAGCCAGTGCCCCAGTAGCCAAGAGAAGCAAAATAAGATCAGACAAGCGCAACTGTGTGGGGGAAGTTATGCACAGTGAAAAGTATCATAAAGCTCCAATTATTTAAAATGACTGGTACAAAAATGGCACACATCCCAATTTAACCCAAAAGAAAGCTCAGAAGCAAACCACAGCATTTAGTGTAGGAGATAAGAAGCATTTCTAGTCAATGGAGAAGGAAAGAATATCAGTCAATTATTTTGAGCAAATTGGGTAAATCTTTGGAAGAACTTAAGTTGGGATCCAGCCTCACAGAAAAAAAAATTCAGTGAGCTATAAGAAAATATGAGAATGTTTTTTCATCTTGAAACGGGGAAGGCTTTTCAAAGACAGCAACAAGAAAGAACACACACACACACACACACACACACACTAAATTTCAACTTTTACTATGTAAAAATGTATAATAAAAATCTGGCAAAGACAGTGAACAGAATGAGGCAAAAACAAACAAACAAAATCTTTGATTTAAAAAAGGCTCTCAGATCAATAAGCAAAAGAAAAAACATTCTAGTAGAAAAACAGGCAAGGAACATAAACCTGCGATTTACAAAAGAAGAAATACAAATGGCTGAATATGTAACATATTAAAAATGAGTCAACCTTATTTCAAGTCAGAACAATGCAAAAATTAAGAAATAACTACTTGAAATTATCAAGCCAACAAAATGTCAATTAAAAAAGAATTCCCAGTGTTGGTGAAAGCATGATGAGAATGGATGAATCCTCTTGTACTGACACGGCTGGATGCAGTATAACCTTTTTAGGGAGAGGATGGCATGCTGAGGAAATAATCATAGCCTTGCAAAAAAAAAAAAAAGTATGAGGATGCTCTTGGCTACATCATTTACAAAGCAAAAAAGCAGAGAAAGAATTGACCATTGGAAAGATTAAATTATGGCAACTAGCATAATAATATACAGCTGTTAAATAGCATGTTTTGTACAAATGTCTCAGGAAAATGCTTCTCAAGTGTTAAGAGAAAAAAAAATCAGGATATGAAGTTCCAGGGAGTATTGAAACAAACTGTGCAAAACTATTTTTATGCAATTCACACTCACATAAACTTAGACACATAAATACATGTCCTGTGGAAGAAAAGGCTGAAAATAGAACACCACACATTTAATAATAGTAGCTACTTCTCAGGGGTAGGCTATTTACTTATTGTTTTCCTGTTTTACATTATTGGATGGTTTTCCAATCTTCTACCATGAACCATGCATTCCTTTTATCTTATTTGAAAACACAAAAACTTAATTATCAGGCTTAGCTCTTCGGAGAATACTTTTTGCCCCTCATTTAACTTTATTCTTAATTAATAGAGAGAAGGAGAAGTCCCGGCCGGCCAGCTGACTCTGGCTGAGCACCTGCAGTGTGCAGTCCGTGCCGGAATGCCTGGAAGCCACTCATCTCCTGCGATCTCTTACCCAACTCTTCTTACTCAATGTGGGGTGGGGTGGGGGGAGTTGGCAAGTGGAAAAAACAACTAAAGGGCTGCTTTTTAAGCAGCACAGGAGTGGGGCAGTCTGTGTGAAAGCAGGTTTACTTCATTCACGGAAGGGGGTTCCTGCAGGGTACCACAGTGTGCAGACTAACAGGCCAACACAGGACACAAACAGCCATCTGTGTTTTAGGGGAAAAGGACCGATTCCCTGCATCTGAAATTCTGAAGCGAAGCCCCTCAGGGATTGTAAGGTGGTCTATGAAAAGCAGGGAGAAGCGCAGAGCACACCCTGAGAGGTACACCCTTGCCCTTCCCTGTCCCGGGTCCAGCTCCAGCCTGCTGACAGTGTCACACATGCAGAGTCAACTAAGCTTGGAGCCTTCAGGAGGATTTCCTCAGAGGAAGCCAAGGAGATGGGGAGATGGTGAAAGACCTGGGTTGCCCTGCAGGGTCGGCGGAAGGCAGGGAACCTGGTCTCTGCCAGAGGACGCCTGGGCTACTTTTTAAAGTGACATATGGAGTCAGAAGCAGTGCTCAGAGAAGAAAACTCAACTGGAGTCACTGTGCAGAATCGCTCACAAGTTCCTCTGTCACGCTTCACACTGCAGCTTTTGGTGCCGGGTTAAAGTTACAGCCAAGCTGGCGACAAATTCTGTTCAGCATGAGTGGATGGAGAGAAGCCAGCGGCCCACGTTCAAAGAAAGCAAGGGGCTTCTCAAGGACAGGGGAGCAAAGGCTGGTTTAGGAGGCAGCGATTTTCTGGCAAAGAACTGACAGGACGATGCCCTGGGGCCGACGACAGCCCCGTTTGCTCACCCCGGCAAAGCAGAAACGAACAGGCTCAACCCGGCAACTGCAACAAAGTCATACTCCTTTAAAGAGCTCAGAGTGTCCTTACCTCACTGTTTCTTTTATGCATAAATACCAGGTTAGCATTTCCACCCTATAAAATAATAATAAAAAAAAAAGTGCATGTAAAGAAAATGAAGATTGAGGCAAAAATTATATTCGTTGTGTATCTAACTTATGCTGTGACGTCCCATGTTCGTTCTTTCTACATTAGGGCAGTGAAGAGGTGACGCTGAACTGTGGTGGAAGCCTTGCAATGAGTTCAGGTGGGGGCGGTGTGTGTTTAAACAAGGCTCTCAGTGGAACCAGTCCCGCCGGCAGAGCTGTGTGCCGGAACGTGACGTCCAGACCCAGAGAGGCCTGACGGCCAAGAACACGGGGCTCAGAACGGTGCTGTTTGCTTAGAAATGTGCTTTCCTCTCAAGATGAAGTAGGAAATTAAAAGGGCAAGCTGGGCGTCCAAACACAATCACAGTGGACTAAATTCAAGATGATGTGCTTAGAGGAAGGGCCCGGGAGGACGTAGGGAGGGAGTGTCTCTTAGGAAGAAATACCTTTTTCAGACCACTGTCCGACTCGGTCCTCCTGAGGTCCTGGCCATCGTCTCCCTCCTCCTTCTCACCTCCTACACAAACAAACAAGTATTTTTTTCAAGTTGCAAAACAGATTAGTCAAGAAAATACTATATGCACAGCTTAGGTACAAAATACTCCCGAATCCTAGTAATGCTGGCAGAAGGGCAGCCACATGATTATTAAACAGTTTTACTGATATAGAAGAACTAGGAGCAGAAAGGCAAAAAACAGTCTTACTGCCCCTTTGCCTAGAGCTTAGCTGAGATCCCAGGAGAATCTCTCATTACTCAAAATGAACTCAACGCGGATGGAGGTCCCTGAGTTCCAGCAGCTGGATACTTAGGACCTCACTAAAATCCTTCCTGTCTGAGCGGGACAGAGGCGATGGAGCCACTGAGTACAGATGGTTTTTTGCTGTGATGGTGAAGGATTGCCCAGAAGAGCACATGAGCTCAAAACCACAGACCTGGGGGCTTCCCTGCCAAGAATCCACCTGCCAATGCAACAGACTCGGTTTCCATCCCTGATCCAGGAAGATCCCACATGCTGCGGGGCAACTGAGCCCATGCACCTGAGAGCCGGTGCTCCGCAGAAAACCACAGTGAGAAAGCCACACACCAAAACCAGGCAGGAGCCCCGTGCAGCGACAAAGACTTAGCACTGCCAAAAATAAATAAATACAATTATATTAAATCAACAACACCTCCCCCACTGACCTTTTGAAGAATTCATCTGATGGCTATCAAACCCTCCAAAGGTCTCCGCTCTCCGGGGCAGGGACACGGGGCCGACCATGCCCTCCTGCTCTGCAGGGCTGCTGACGACCTGCCCAAGTGAGCCTCTTAGGCTGCCGCTCACCAGACCCTGCAGGATCTCCACTGGAAGAGAGTAAACACACAACACTGATATCGCCTCTTGCAATGTGAAAAAGAAAATCTCCTGATTAACACACTATATGCATAGGGAAGGTGATCAGAAAATCCCAAAGTTGACTACAAGACTGCCTTTGTTCGGAGAAAGCTCTCAGCTAAGGACAGGTGTTGTAGTTGGATTCTGTTGGAAATGCAGAGATTAAACCTCCAGCTTTATTCACGTGAGATCTAGGAAATGTAAAAAGGGTACAGGGAAGGTTGGAGAAGGAAATGGCAACCCATTTCAGTATCCTTGCCTGAAAAACCCCATGGACAGAGGAGCCTGGCAGGCTATAGTCCAAAAGGTCAACAAGAGTCGGACACGACTGAGTGAGCACAATACAGGGAAGGCAGAGTAATTTACTGGAAGGAGCACGGCTCCTGCAGTCAGACCAGAAGTAGCCAAAAAGAAATCTCCAGGAAGTGAGGTGTGCCAATTTGAGAACAGCAGTGGAAAGTGGCAGGCTTTCTGCCCTTCCTGTAGTGACGTCAAGGGGACAGGGAAGTCTGAGCATCTGAATGATCAAACCTGACCAGCCATGGTTCTCCTCCAGAGCAGCAGTGTTCCACAGAAAGGAGAAAGAGCTGAACGTGGAATAGAAATTGAACAGGAGAGATGCAACAGAGACGAAGGAAAAAGAAGGTCCATGTGGAAAAAGGAGGAGAAAAGAGGCCAGGAATCTCCTAAGGAAAGTCACTGTCATCTTCTAAAAACACTGCAGGTAAACAACAGAAGAGGCCAGTGAAGTGAAAAAACCTATCTGAGCCGAAAAGTCTCACTTCAGTTCAGTCGCTCAGTTCTGTCTGACTCTTTGTGACCCCATGAACCGCAGTACGCCAGGCTTCCCTGTCCATCACCAACTCCCGGAGTTTGCTCAAACTCAATCCATCAAGTCAGCGATGCCATCCAACCATCTCATCCTCTGTTGTCCCTTTCTCCTCTTGCCTTCAATCTTTCCCAGCATCAGGGTCTTTTCTTCACATCAGATGGCCAAAGTATTGGAGTTTCAGTTTCAGCATTAGTCCTTCCAATGAATATTCAGGACTAATTTCCTTTAGGATGGACTGGTCTGATCTCCTTGCAGTCCAAGGGACTCTCATGAGTCTTCTCCAACACCACAGTTCAAAAGCATCAATTCTTCGGTGCTCAGTTTTATGGTCCAGCTCTCACATCCATACATGACTACTGGAAAAACCACAGTTTTGACTAGACAGACCTTTGTTGGCAAAGTAATGTCTCTGCTTTTTAATAAGCTGTCTAGGTTTGTCATAGCTTTTCTTCCAAGGAGCAAGCGTCATTTTATTTCATCACTGCAGTCACCATATACGGTGATTTTGGAGCCCAAGAAAATAAAGTCTGTCACTGTTTCCACTGTTGCCCATCTATTTGCCATGAAGGGATGGGACTGGATGCCATGATCTTAGTTTTCTGAATGCTGAGTTTTAAGCCAGCTCTTCACTCCTCTTTCACTTTCGTCAAGAGGCTCTTTAGTTCTTCATTTTCTGCCATAAAGGTGGTGTCATCCGCATACCTGAGGTTATTGATATTTCTCCCAGCAATCTTGATTCCAGCTTGTGCTTCCTCCAGTCCAGTGTGTCTCATGATGTACTTTGCATAGAAGTTAAATAAGCAGGGTGACAATATACAGCCTTGATGTACTCCTTTCCCAATTTGGAACCAGTCCATTGTTCTATATCCAGTTCTAACTGTTGTTTCTTGACCTGCATACAGATTTCTCCGGAGGCAGGTCAGGTGGTCTGGTATTCCCATCTCTTTCAGAATTTTCCACAGTTTGTTGTGATCCACACAGTCCAAGGCTTTGGTGTGGTCAATAAAGCAGAAGTATATGTTTTTCTGGGACTCTCTTGCTTTTTCTATGATCCAACAGATGTTGGCAGTTTGATCTCTGTTTCCTCTGCCTTTTCTAAAACCAGCTTGAACATCTGGAAGTTTATGGTTCATGTACTATTGAAGCCTGACTTGGAGAATTTTGAGCATGACTTTGCTAGCGTGTGAGATGAGTGCAGTTGTACAGTAGTTTGAACATCCTTTGGCATTGCCTTTCTTTGGGATTGGAGTTTTTACATGAAAACGAGCGACAGAAAAATATCAAAGTCAAGAAAAGAGAGAGAAAGAAAAAGGGGTGCAGCTGCCCTACACATAATAAAAGCACATCAGAAGGACGCGTCCATAAAGTAAGTGAGTAACAAGGCAAAAAAAACGCAAGATGCGGGAGACCCCCATCAGAAGGAAGAGACACAGAATGGAGGCGGCAAAACTCAGATAATCGGAAACAAAAGGGAAAAAAATACCCCTTTCTGAAAACTAGACTCTGAGAGCGAGTAAACCCACCAGAAAATGGCTTAAGAAAACAGAAAGTGAAAGGATATGTTTACATGTTAAAAAGATGAAGATATAAAAAAAGCACTCTGGGAAAGCAAGAAGTGCTGAAGACAGGCAAAGGTGATCCAATAATATGGACAGTGGGAGTTCTTGAGGAAGAAAATCAAAGCCAGCGCACAGGAAAGACACCAAGAGCTTTAAGAACACATCTCTGAACTCTGAAAAGTCTGTGACTATAAATCAAAATAGAACACTGTAAACCTGAGAACATCATTCCAGAATCACCATCGCCAAGGCGTATTCTAGTAAAACGACTTGGATTTAGGGAAAAAAAATCCTTTGGGCATCAAGGCAAAGAGCATGTGACTTATATATTTATGGGGGAAATCAAATTATGACTGGACTCTGGAATGTTTTACGTCAGAGAAAAATGAGTAACACATTTGAGAATTAGGGTACTTGAAGAAACTGGGAACCAAGGATTTTATATCCAGTAGAACAGACTTTCCAGTATAAAGGCACAAGTTATCACCAGTATACAAGGGCGTGGGGAATGTTATCCTCATGAGTCTTTCGGAGGAAGTAAAGAGTAAGCTTCAGACATCCAAAATGACTGGAGGGACGCTGACGAGAACTGGCGGTGATTCTTGCAGAATGAAGACTACAGGTCTAAGAAGGGGAGAGTGCCACACACAACGGTTGGAAGTTGACAGTGTAGACGAAGTACCATTGATTGAAGGGAGGGCGGGCACAGCCTTTAAGAGTCCTATTTAGTGACAGCAGTATTAGTGCCTGTGTGTTAGCGTAAATATAGGATACTTCATAATGCACCCTTAAGAATGAGGATTCACAGTATGGAAGAAAAGAGATACAGGTGTATTACAGAAGACATTAAGTAAAAATAGGCTTCCCAGGTGGCTCAGTGGTAAAGAATCCACCTGCCAATGTAGGAGACATAGGCTGGATCCCCAGGTTGGGAAAATTCCATGAAGGAGGAAACAGCAACCCACTAGTATTCAACTGAGCACGCAAGTAAAAACACTGTAGCTCATAAGGGGAATTAAGTATATATTGGTGTAATTCATCACCAGCCCCCTACATACACATTTCCACCAAAAAGGTCCACTGAAAAGGCCTAACCAGCTAACAGTGAAAACCCCAGCAGTGACAGCCACCCCCAGCACCCAGATAGTGGTCTTGAGACATCATTTCCCACTAGAAGAAACCACAGCTTCTCAGAGAAAGGCTAATGCCAGACATGTGCAGAAAACAAGATGAGCCCGGAACATTTCAACAAAGAGCAGAGTGGCTCTCAAAGACCGCTGGGGTCATGTCAAAAGGGTTCAGAGGCAACACGAAAAGGTGCACGTTGGCAGAGAGGGAGGCCCTTTTAAACTTTTTCAATAAGGGTAAGAAGCGCAATGGCTCAAAGCCCATCAGATATATTTAAATCAATGAGTCTATAATAACATTTTAAAAGTACCGGTCACTTTCAGAGAATGACCATAAGTCAGTTCACTATTTTGAAAGCTGGTAAATAATAGGGGGGAAAATCATTTATCCTTTTATCGTGCTTCTCCTACATGTTACAAAAAATAATAAAAAAGACAACTAGACAGCTTGTGTCTCCAGATGAAATACTACAGGAACACAGCTTGCCAAAGGTGTTTCACCTTTGAGCATCTGAGCCCCCAAACCCAGCTGAGCACCTTCTGAAGGAACCAGAAGGCAGAAGGACAGAACCGCTGCATGGATAAAGTCCAAAAAGAGAAACCTGTAGGCCAGAAAGTTCACCGATAAACTGTGGAAAAGAAGGGATAGCGCGGCGGGTGGAGGACTGTAAATGAAGAACCTTAAGAATGAGTATCAAAAACCACACACACAGCTAAATCACAGTGTCTGTAAACATGCCTAAATCCACATGTACGATTTTACATGGCCACATAAAACCATAAAGAAATCTAAGCAGTTACTCTAAAAGTCATAATACCTATGGCTTGTAGGAGGGAGGGAGAGAGCTGTGATGGGGGCGGGAGATGCTGAAAGGCTTTTAGGGTTCTGGCCACATGTTCATTTCTGGACCTGGGAAATAGTTAGAAGGATACTCACCTGATAATAGTTACTAAAGCAAAACATGTTTTGGGTTGTTTTCTGTATTTTGTGCTTCATTTTACAACGAAAAAAAGTGCTCAATGGTAGATAATGCTAGCATGCAAACCACTGTGGGGGAGGGGGTGGGCGATGCTGAATGTAAATTACCTTCATTTATTGCACTTTTCATTAAAGGTCCCCCTTTGAGAGCCTCTTCTATGTTGGAGCGGAAGAGGGTTCTACAGCTGTGGGTTGGGGAGCAGTCCTCTGGCAAGAGCGTGCTGCACTCAGTCATGTCCCGGAAAATCATCTCCTTCTCTTCCAGCAGGAGCAGGATCTGCTGGTCCTTTTGCTGAAGTTGCTCTGTGGGCATTTGGAGAAGGGATCTGGTCATCTGACAGGTCAGCGAGAGGCGATGACTGAGACACGCGTGCCACCTCGTGGCAACACCCGGGACAACAAGGAACGCAGCTTCCCCCACGCCCCCTTCCTGTTTCATCCTGAGGGGATTTTTATCAGTCCTGAGAATTTCCGAGGTAAAAAGTAAGCGCTGTCCCCCACTCTCCCATCGCCCTGCTCGTTCCTCAGCCCCTGCACTCCTCTCTGGCTCTGTCCGTCGCTGCATCTGCTCTCTCCAAGGGGGCCTTTCACCCCTGCATCCAGCCAAGCCTTCCACCTCCTCTTCTCCAGCGACATGTAAGCCTGTTGCCCGCCCCGGGCTCTCAGACACCGCCAGGCTGGCTCTCTTCCTCCCACTCCTTCTCTGGCACATTACAGATCTGCGCGTGGTGGCCCCGCTCCCCCTGGACTGCCTTCCACACCTTCCACACTTCGTTCTCAGGGATCTCATCCACTCCCACGGCTTCAGTTACTTCTCACGTGCTGATAACTCAAAGTGTTAGTCGCTCAGTCGTGGCCGACTCTGCGACTCCATGGACTGTAGCCCGCCAGGCTCCTCGGTCCACGGGATTCTACTGGAGTGGGCTGCATTCCCTTCTCCAGGGGATCTTCCCGACTCAAACCTGAGTCTTCCACATTGCAGGCAGATTCTCTACTACTGTCTGATCCACCAGGGAAGCCCATTAACTCACACAATACACCCAAGTCCGACTCACTTTTTGGGCACCAGACTGCTGAGTTTCATTGTCAAGTGGCACCTCCACTTAGACGCCTGGTTCTCTGCAGGTCGGAAGCCTCTGTTCTCTGCTTCTGCTCTTCCCACCCCCCCATCCACCTCCTCCCTGGAGCCCTGGCCTCTTCCTCGGTCAACAGCACCTTCACCTCCTGGTTACCCAGGCTGGAAACCGGGGGAGGTTTCTCTCCACACTCTGTCCCACCACCCCCAGCGGTTCCTCATCTCTCACTCGCCTCCACCCCGCCTCCAGCCCACTTCTCACCCAACTTATCCGGAGAGTCCCCCAGTTGGCGTGCCCACTCCCACTCCCAGCGCCTGCAAGCAATTCTCCCAACTGGCATCAATACAGATTTTAAAAACTTGCTTACATTTTTCTAAAAAACTGTATCATTCCCTGCTTGAACTTCAACCTGTGGTGGCTCCCAGGCTTAGTCTCCCGTCACTCAGCCCTGACTCCCAGACACACTAGACCTTCACTCCTTTCCCGTTTTCCACCTAACTGTTCTTCACCTGGTGAGTTGGTGTTTTTTTCCCCCAGATGTGGTTTCATGGGTCAGTTTCTCGTGAGACTGACTACAGGCAGGATTCCCGGGTCCCACACACGCTCTACGAGCCTGTGGTCCACAGGGCCCGTCATCTACGCAGGTCCCCCCCACGGCAGGGACTCCAGTTCAGGAATCACTGTATCCCAGCACCGAGCGCTGTGGCTGGCCAGGTGCCTCAGTGAAGACAAGGCTGTTCCCTTCACGCTCATGTACATGGCAGAAAACCAACACAATACTATAAAGCAATCATCCTTCAATCAAAAAGCAAGCGGGTCTCATCTCTGCCATCCTGCTCACAGGAAGAGATAACAACGAGACACTGGCTCCAGGCTAAATCTGTCCATCGTTTTTTTTTTTTTTTCCCTCTCACTGTTGAAAGAGAATGAACTGAACTCCTCGGGAGCCTACATGTACTTGACTCTTGGCCTTACTTCTTTCCAGAGCACAACACATGCTTCTTTCAGAACACCCGGTAGCACCAAAGGGGAAGACACCCGAGCAGCTCAGCAGAGCAGAACCCAGCTCTGCCGGGAGCGGGGTGTGAGGCCCTGGGCCGCTCTGCCGTCGTGGGCCCGGCTTTCTCAGCTGCTTAGCGTGCAGCCTTGCAGGGGTGGAGACAAGCCCACGTGAGACAGAGGCCTCGACAGACAGTGGTCAAACCTCACCCGGAAGCACACTTCGCCCCGAACCATCCAGGGCCACACCTGGAACGCAGGGCACCGTGGCGGGGGTGACCGATAAACGGGTTAACTGGGAAAGTCTTTCCCTCAGGCACCTTTCTCTCCTTCCTGTTTTAATCTTAGATGTGCCTGTGAATTCCAGCAATGTCTTCCATTACAAAGTACCGAGACTGTCACCAGGGCCCATGGACGCTGACCCCAAGTCAGAGAACCAACATCCCCACGATCTAGCATCAGACGCGTTCCCACGCGCCATGCTCACTGTACAGGGTTCCTGCACAACCTGCGTCGGCTCAGACCTGGTTTCTCTTTCGTGACGAGCTATCCCCCTCCCTGGTTCGCGCCTGTCCGGCCAGCTCTGGGATCGACCAAAAATCTACAGGGGTTCTGTGTGACAGCACCCACTTCCCCCTGCAACCCCCTGCCCCGATAGGCCCTTGGGCCGCTTCCACCAGCTTCACCTTTTAACTCCCGGGCCTTGGTGTCCAACATTCTCTTTTCTTCCTCGTTCTCACTAGGAATTCCTTCATCTTCGTCTCGGTTCCTGACACGACCGCAATAAAACAGCGCGTTATTCAGGGGCCCGTTACCCCGACGGCGGCCCGCCCATCAAGTGATCCCGGAGGGCAGGGTGCCACTCACAGGGTGTTGATCGTGTCCTGGATGATCTGAATCCAGCTGCTGCGCTCCTCCTTGGAGCTGGCGTGGACTTCCACCATCTCTGGGTCCTTCATCCCCATACTGATGAGGAACAAGCCTTTCTCCTCGTGGGCTACTTCCCTCACAATCAGCTTCTTCAGAGAGATCACCGTCGATTTCTGGTCCTGGAAAGTGGGGAGAGTGCAGCTAGAAAGACGTGGACGCAACAACCCAACTCTCGAGACAGCTTCCATCTCAGGGTGGACGAGATGCCCTTGAGGAGCCTGTGGCTTACACGTGGCAGTGGATACACGCCAGCGCCGCTCTCTCCACACACCCCACCCTCTCCTTCCCCCGCTGTGTCCACAAGTCCACTTTCTACATTGCGTCTCTGTTCCTGCCCTGAGACAGGTTCATCAGCACCATTCTTCTAGATTCCAAACACATGGGTTAATACATGACATCTTGTTTTTCTCTCAAAAAAAAAAAATAAATAAAAAGCATATGGCTTAATAAACAATGGCAGATTTAGGAGAAAAACCAAATAGCTGGTTATTTCACTCACATTTTATCCAACAGAAAATGATTTCCAAAAAGGAAGCAAAAATTTAAGGCTATCAAGGTTCGAGCCCTTTCTGGTTTTTGTCATAGACTCTGGTTGGCAAGGTTATAAGGGGGAACAATTTGTAAGAACATAACACATGAGAAAGACTACAGTGACAGGCTTCTTTTGGGATCAAATGCCGAAGGCTCTCAGGATCCTGAGGGAGCAGAAACACAGCTGGAGGGGAGGGAGGTGGGCAGAAAACGGCAAGGGTACGTGAGAAATGACCCAGAGGACTCTGCCCTAGTCAGTTTTGAGAGGGCGCCAGAGTGGTAACACTGAACTGCACTCACCACCCACCCTCACGGTGGTGAACACTGTTAATTACGAACAGCAGAGATGAGCCGCTTGCTTACCAGTGATGCAAAGATGTACTTCTGGTCTTTTTCTTGAAGGAAGACCAAGATGTCAGTCAACAGGACCGCTTGAACCTCTGCAGAGCGGCAAGGGGAGAGAGAGCCACAGTCACTGGGCAGGGAAGCACCTCCAGGGCGCGCGGCCAGACGATAACCCAGGAGCCCACCCACACGGCGCTTTACCACGCTCCTCCCGGGCGAGGGTCTGACACCTCCGCAGGGTCCACATCTGGCCTCTAGATTTTTTAGAGGCATTTTGAAATGGGATTGATCACCAAAACCCTGTTCAGGGAAGGTCTGAGCACTCAGTGCTGGAAAGACGAATCCCACAAGGCAAGGTCTTTAAGAATAAAATACTTTAAAAGCTGGGAAGCAGGCTACAGCAACACGTTCCTCAAAATGCTCGTGCTCACAGTGTCTCTCAGCTTCTGATCACGCTAAGGGGAACGGCGTGGGGCAGCAGACAGGAAGACTGCCAGGAGGTGACGCAGAGGACTATCTCAGTCTCATCATGAAGGGCAGGCTTCTTCCACAGGCCCAGGAGGACAAGGGGGCCCCCCCGACACCCATGCCGTCTCAAGTACACTGAGCACCGCGCTCTGCTCGGCCCAACACAGCACCGGCAACCTCAACCTCTCCGTGCCACGGAGACGGCCTGCTCTTCTCAACTGAGATGCAGCAAGAGGCAAATTAACATCTCTAACTGGTTATGCTTGCCAGGGGTGGGGATGGACAGTTAGGGCGTTTGGGATGGACGTGTACACACTACTGTATTTAAAATGGATAACCAACAAGGACCTGCTGTCTGGCACAGGGAACGATGTTCAATGTGCTGTGCCAGTCTGGCTGGGAGGGGGTTCCGGAGAGAATGGATGCATGCATATGCATGGCTGAGTCTCTTTGCTGTCCACCTGAAACTACCACCTGGCTGCATCCCAATACAAGATGTTTTTTGGTGTTCAAAATAAATAAATAAATAACATCTCTAGTTGGATCCAGAAATCAAAAGAATGCCACCAACAGCTGCTCTAATTCTCGAGGCGTATGCAGTGACATTTCCCAGCACTCCCTTAAGGACAAAGTAGGACATCCCTGGAGGCGAGTCGTCTACTGAGACCTCATGGGCTGGCCCCTATCTGTACCACCTTCAGCCAGGAAAGGGGCTGGGGCACCTATGACTCCCTGGGGAAAACAACAGGCTGACTTCTGCAGCCCCGTCCTGGGTGGTCAGGCCCCTCCCGGCCTTTTCCACCACTTCTGCCAAGACGGGGGTGCCTCCCTGTGTAATTCACGGCAAAGCTACAAGAACAGAGGCAAGCAGGCCCGAGTCCTGGGGAGGTCTAGTTTTCAGTGCAGACCACAGTAATTTTCCACGCACTACTATTAGTTTTGACAACTTAGTTTTTTTTTTTTTAAAGTTTAAATAGTTCAGGTGTCTGCCAAAAAAAAAAAAGTCCTAACACATAAATTTTCAACTTTAGTTTTGATCCTGAAGTTTATGTGACCAGTGTCAGTAGATGAGAGAAAAACAATTCCATCCCCTTTCAAGGGTTACTCGACACAGGACTGGCTGTTCTTGGCACAAGTTCACTGGGGGGGGGTGAAAATGACTAGAAACCAACTCCTCTCGCTGCTGGAGACGTTTTGGGCCAGGAAGCCTATCGTTCTGCCATTGCTTGGACCACGACTTCGTTCCAACAGCTGGAATCGATTATTTTTTATTTGGGGAACGAATGAATCAACTGCTGTGTAGAGAAGGAACAGGGCGCTGGCTCCAGGCAGTGGCTGCTCTAGGAAGCCTGCTCTCACAAGAGGACCGGCACTTCATGACCAGGTGGCGGCGGAGATGGCCTCGCTGCGGTGGGGAGGCCAGAGTGCCTGGCTGTGGTCTCAGCGTGTCACAGGAGGGGGCTCCAGGGACCACGCAGCGCATCACGGAGCAGGGAGATGCAGAGCTGGCTGGGGGCCGGAAGGGGTGTTTCTTCTCTCTGAAGTGACCCTGCCTGGAGGACCCTCCCCCGGGTCCCTGCACCAGGGACTGTCCTCAGCTCGGTCGGCGGTTCCCCCGGGCTCCGGCTGTTCTCCGGCCACCCCTAGCAGTGCACCACCCACACTCGACTCCACCCCTGTCCTGCTCAAACCCTCCGTTGTGAGCCCCTGCCACCCCCGGGATCACGGTCAGCCCCTCGCCTGAGCACATGTCCACCCCCGGCTTCTTCCTCCCTCCGCCGCCTGCCCGCCCGCCCCCCCAGGACTCCACGCTCTCACGCTTCCTCCTCTCCCTCCTTCCAGACGTGACCTGAAGGCCCCTCTCCTCGTCGCCCGTTCATGCCTCTGTTCCAGCAGCCGTCACATCACAGGGCAAGAACCTCTTTAAACGCCCGCAGTCCGAGCCCAGCTTCTAAGCAGGGTGTCCTGCGTCGTCCACCTGCGTGCCTCGCTTGGAGCAGGGGGCGACCCGAGCGGGCTAAGGACGCTCAGGTGTTGTCGGCAGCCCACGGCATCGCCGACCTCGTGGCTGGTTCACTCCCCTGAGTTTTTTTGCCAGTGGGGCGGCTTTGTGTGCTCAGCTCACTGAGGGCAGGGAGGCAGGCTGGGGGTACTCAAGGCTACTAGTGAGGTTAGAGTTACCAGACAGACCCAGAGGATACGGGTTTGATGAGGAAAATTATTAAAGAAACCAAAAAAAAACCCAACAGACCAGATGCACAGACGAATGAACAGACCTCCTAACTTCCTTAATTTGACGGGGCTGATCATTAAAAAAAAAACAAAAAACCAACTAAGATCAAACAGGAAATGAGTATCTTTCATGCTCTCTTTTTCTTAGAGAAAAATAAAAAATATGAACAACAAAGTTTAATAATAAGTCGAGTTGTGAGTTAAACGTTTCTCTAAGGTCTCAGGAACTGAGAATCCCTCTAACACATCTTCAGAACAATCGATGATGCATTTTTAATCTCAGAGAACCTATGAATGGGGCAGCTGATGGTGCTTCCCTCCTGGCAGTGGTTTTGCCAGAGACCCCAACCCCAAATTTGCTGCCCGTCTCTCATGGGGGATTACATCTGCCTTAGGAGCTCGCATCTGAGTATGAAGCTGACTCCTTTGCTTTTTAAAAATCTTCTCATGCCCCTGACTGCACCAGATCCTTGTTGCCTTACTGTACTCGGCGTGGTTTGTGAGCCAGCTCAGCCCAGGCCTTTCTGATACAAGACTAAGGACTAAATGACGGCTGCTCCTGGGGAACGCCCGGATGAGGGTGCCCGGAAGCAGTCTGGGGACACCTGCATCCTGCCTGCTCGCCCCTGGAGTGCGTGGAGCCTCAGACGTGAGCGGGCCTCACCTTTCAACCTCCCGGTTGCGCTCTTCAGAAACACGCTCCCGTCCCGCACCAGCTTCTTCCGCTTCAGGTCCTCCTTGGCGAACATCTGACCGCTTTTCATCCTCATGATCGACTTGCTGTCGGTCTTTGTGTAGATCTCGTTCAGACGGACCTTCTTCTCGTAACTTGCCACCTTGCTGTCCACGGCGCTGATCACGTCCTTCACCAGGCCCAGGGACTGCGTCAGGTCCTGCTGCTCCACCTCGTTGTCTGAGGAGGAGAGGAGAGCTCGGTCCCTACCGGGCAGGAGGGGGTGCCCTGCCTCCGTGCCCCACGGCACTGTCTGTGCTCTGCGGGCAGAGCAAGGCCAACACGCTGCAGTCACGCGCTGACCTCGGGCTCGGTCAGAATTTAAATAAGGTTAGACATTTCAGAGAGACAGACGACGCGCACTCACGAGCTACGTTCTCTCTCTATACACATACGTGCTGTGCTTAGTCGCTCAGTCCTGTCTGACTCTTTGTGACCCCATGGACTGTAGCCCGCCAGGCCCCTCTGTCCATGGGGATTCTCCAGGCAAGGACACTGGAGTGGGTTGCCATGCCCTTCTCCAGGGGATCGTCCTCATCCAGGGATCGAACCCAGGTCTCTTGCATTGCAGGTGGATTCTTTACCATCTGAGTCACCAGGGAAGCCCCATATATAGATATATAGATGTATAGATACTTATTTGGCCACACCAGGTCTTAGTTGCAGTACATGGGACCTTTAGTTGGGATCTAGCTCTCTGACCAGGGATCAAACTTGGGCCCCCTACACTGGGAGGGAGGAGTCTTAGCCACTGGACCACCAGGGAAGTCCCACAAGCTACCTTCTAAAATGGAAGGAACCCAACATCTTCAGGGAGGGAGAGGAGCCTCCAGTTTTTTAATCTGTGTCTTTGTTTTACCTAATCCTTAATGTAACTGTGGCGGAGCAAGATCAGCAGAGAGAAAAATGAGCAGGGACTGATTCACTGAGAAACAGTAGCAATCCCTGCGCTTGCAGGTGAGGCGGGAGTGTCCTCTCCCAGCCGAGAGACAAGTCACAAGCTCCGCAGGCCACTGAACTCTCGGCTGGGGTCTCCTCGTGGCTCCTTACCTTCTCGCTCTCATTCACTCTAAGTCTGGTGACGTGACATTTCATGTTTGCACTCAAGAAAACCATTTTTAAGAGAAAACACAGGCTTCTCTTTTAGTCCTCCTTGATGTGGAAGAGTCCTTCTATGGGGCCTCTGCTGGACTGGCAGGGAACAGGCCACTGGCAATTAAGATTGATTCAAGAGAGAGACTCACCTTTGGTACACTGCAGTATCCTTTGGAACAAAACTGGGTATTTGGTGATCCGCTGGGTTACAAGCAATATGCACTCGGGGATTCCCAGCCTCCGGACGACCGAACTGCTCATCTTCTTCTGCAAGGGAGGAGACCGAATGTCAGGAGCGACCCAGAGGGGAAGGCTCGGGCTAAACCTCACGGGGATGCCAGGCTCTGGGCAACGGTGGGCAGTTCCACGTTTCACGCCACTACCTTCACGAAGGCCTGAAAGCGCTTGTCTTTGGTGTGGAGGTCTTTGAAGTAGTTCACGGACTGGTTGTGCTGCCCACAAAACTTGCCGTACGTCTTCTTTAAGCGTTCAGCATTCTCCCCCGAGAACTGCGGAGGAGAGCGAGCAAGGTTACGCCGCCACTCAGGGCGCTAAACCCGTGTTACCGCCATGTGCCAAGGGCCCACGCTACTTGCATGACCCAGGAGGGCTTCCTCACTGTTTTCAGTTGTGTCTGACTCTGTGTGACCCCACAGACTGCAGCCCGCCAGGTTCCTCTGTTCATGAGATTCTCCAGGCAAGGATACTGGAGTGGGTTGCCATTTCCTTCTCCAGGGGAATCTTCCTCATAACTTCCCCCAGAAGACTGAAATGGTGCAGGAGGTGTGGAAGACAGGCAGTTACTCAAAAAGTTAAACGCAGAGTTACCATATGACTCAGCAGTTCCACTCCTGGCCATAAAAACATGTCCACACAAGAACAGGCACATGAATGTCCACAGCAGCGTTGCTCACAACAGCCCCCAACCAAGGGGAACTAATCCTCGTGTCCATCAAAGGATAAACGGATAAAATGTGGTACTTACCCATGAAAGCTCCAATCACTAAGGACAACCTACTGTTTTATTCCATTTATATACAACGTCCAGAACAGGCAAATCCAGAGAGAAAGTACATCAGTGGTTGCCCAGGGCGGGGGAAGTCGGGGAAGTGGGGGTGGGTGCTGATGATAAAAACGTTTTACAACTGGCCCTGGTGACGGCTGCTCAAATCCATGGATATACTAAACACTACTGAATGGCACGTTTTACACGGGTGGATCACATGGCTTATGAATTATAGTTCAATAAAGTTGATATGGATATTTAAAAAATAATAAACACAGAAGTATCCATGTACTGTGCAAAACGTGTTCTAACTCCCATTTGTCATAAAAATAGCAATAAAAATGAAGGGACTCACTAGAAGTCTTTCTTGAGGAAGCAGTCTTAAGAATGTCTCCTTGGTAAGTCAGAAAGCCGTCAGAAACAGCCATGGTAAGTTACCTAGGGCTGTTTATCCTGCTTAGCTCGGGGCAGCAGTCCCAACAGTTCTGCGTGGCCCTTCTATCATTCCCAACGTGTGCTAACTCATCTGAAGCTATGCTCACTGTGGGGCAGCCGCTGAGTTTCTGTAAGTGGTCCCTACAACACACGCTAGCAGCCATTCCTGCTGGACTAAGCCTCTGGAGTCAGCAAGACTTGATCCTCCCACCCCAAAGCTTCACGGAGCCTTTCCTTTCCCCCTGACCAACAGAAGCTGAAAGCAGAGACGTTTTAAGTGGTTACAAAGCAAACACCCCCCAAAAGCAAGGAAACCTGACTTTTACTGCATACCTAGCATGTATGCTGGGCACTTTATATACACATGGCTTTTAAATTTTGAAATAGCATTAGAAGAAAAAACCTACTGCCCTCAATTTCAAAAAAGGAAAACTGAGGGCTAGAGACATGGAACCACCCGCCCAAGCTCACAGAGATCACGGGCAGTTCCGGGACGAGAACACACGGCTGCCAGTCCCCGTGTGTGTGTGTGTTTGGGTGTGTATGTGTGCGTGCATGTGTATGACAGAGAAGTGCCCGGGGCCCTGCTGTGTGTGAGTGTGTGCGTCTGTCTGTGTGTGTGTGAAGTGCCCGGGGCCCTGCTGTGTGTGAGTGTGTGCGTCTGTGTGTGTGTGAAGTGCCTGGGGCCCTGCTGTGTGTGAGTGTGTGCGTCTGTCTGTGTGTGTGTGAAGTGCTCGGGGCCCTGCTGTGTGTGAGTGTGTGCATCTGTCTGTGTGTGTGTATGAAGTGCCCGGGGCCCTGCTGTGTGTGTGTGTGCGTGCGTCTGTCTGTGTGTGAAGTGCCCGAGGCCCTGCTGTGTATGAGTGTGTGCGTCTGTCTGTGTGTGTGTGTGTGAAGTGCCCGGGGTCCTGCTGTGTGTGTGTGTGTGCGCATCTGTCTGTGTGTGTGTGTGTGAAGTGCCCGGGGCCCTGCTGTGTGTGTGTGTGTGTGTGTGCGTCTGTCTGTGTGTGTCTGTGTGTGAAGTGCCCGGGGCCCTGCTGTGTGTGTGTGTGTGCGTCTGTGTGTGTGTGTGTGAAGTGCCCGGGGCCCTGCTGTGTGTGTGTGTGCGCGTCTGTCTGTGTGTGAAGTGCCCGAGGCCCTGCTGTGTATGAGTGTGTGCGTCTGTCTGTGTGTGTGTGTGAAGTGCCCGAGGCCCTGCTGTGTATGAGCTTGTGCATCTGTCTGTGTGTGTGTGTGAAGTGCCCGAGGCCCTGCTGTGTATGAGTGTGTGCATCTGTCTGTGTGTGTGTGTGAAGTGCCCGAGGCCCTGCTGTGTATGCGTGTGTGCGTCTGTCTGTGTGTGTGTGTGAAGTGCCCGGGGTCCTGTTGTGTGTGTGTGTGTGTGCGTCTATCTGTGTGTGTGTGTGTGAAGTGCCCGGGGCCCTGCTCCTGCTCACCTGCTGCACAAGCACGTCTCCGATCCTCTTGATGAGAAAGTTCTTCTCGCTTTTATCCACCAGGGAGTCCTTCTTCCGCTCGAGGATCCGCTGGAAGAACTGGCTGTGGATGCTGATGAGCTCGTCCAAGCAGGGGAAGAGCTTCTCCACCATCTGCTGCTCGAAGAGCAGGTCGGCCATCATGCCCCGGCTGTAGACGTCGCTCATGATCTTGAGGGTGCGGAGGTGGTGGAACTCCGTCTGCATCAGCTCTGGGGGTGGCGACAGGGCTGGACTGTCAGGGATGCCCCCCTTGCTGATTCCCCTGCTCCTGAGAGCCCAGGCCTGTCTAAAGGCTGCTTACGGCCCAACTTAAACTGTAAGGCTGGGTCAAGAGCTGCCTTTTCCCAAAGAGTTTTCATCCTGTTCCTGTTTTTCACGGGACCTCATACTACTTTCTGACAGGCAAACTGGACTCCATCCCTCTCAAATGGTGGTTCCCAAAGTTATCTTCACTGGGATTCAGGACCTTCCATAACCGACTGTGCTCCCATTTTCCAGAAAGGACTTGTATTTAGTCTAGTTTCCGTTGCAGCTGAGGAATTAAACTGAGCTGTCACAGGGGATCTCTACGAATACTGCACGAATAAGCACTCATACTCAATAAAATGCTCGATAAAATTCAAGCCGATCATTTTACAGAGGGAAGGACAGAAATAAGATCACGTCTCTATACCTCAAACCTTTTAAAGAAAATCTTGGAGATGGCTATAATACATTCTTGAAAACTGACTTGCCAAAGTGCAATAAACCACCCACCAGACAACGTGAATCGGATCTCAGCAGAGCACATGAGAAGTCTCACCGTAAATCACTTCTTGCCGCTTGACGACATCTTTCTTGTGCTGTTTCAGAAACTTGCTGTCCACGATCTGACTCCAAGACTCTGCTTCCAGCTGTTTGGACTCAGTCTCAAAATCTCCCATTAGCTGTCCTTCATTCATGTCTGTACCTACTCCTCAAAAAAAAAAAAAAAGAAAAAAATCGGTGTCAGAGTCCTGCATCAGTGACCTCTAAAAAGCCTCTGCTGGACATTCCTTGGAGTGATAACTTCATGCGACTATGCACTCTGCACTAAGACAATGATATTCACAGTATATATATATATATTCTATTAGAAAGGAGTGTTTTCTGTTCAAGAGTGACGTATACTATATTCAACTTTGGTTAAGGGTGAAAGTCACCTAAATTAAGGTGATTAAGACTTGATTCCTATGTGAAGCAAGAGCTAGAAGGGCGCTGGTGACCTTCCTTGTTTAAGAGAGTAGGTTTCCAACTGTGAACTGAGTGTGTACGCAAGGCTAGGGGAAGCAGCAGCGTCTGGGGCAGAGGCAGACCACATCGCTCAGTGGCGCCCTTCAGTGGACGAGTACCCAACCACTGGGTAAGCAGGCTCACCGGCTCACTATAAGCATCTGATGCTGCACAGGAGCCAGGAGGGCAGGCACCGTTACTCCATCAGGGCCTGCTTCCAGCTAACGCCCACCACACAGGCTGTGGCCTCCGCTTACCCTCATCAGTAAGGGACTCTGTGGACTCGTTGACCTTGCTGATTTTATTCAGTGAGTCTGTTGAGTGGGACAGGAACTTCCAGGTGTTCGCTATGTTCTCATCGTTGCCAACTCTAGGGGCAGAAGGAAACACATACTGTAAGGTGTATTCTGAGAAGCCATGGTTTGTGAAGCTCTGAAAAACTACAAAATGACAACGTGGAAGGCAAATTACTTATGTCAGGTACCTGGCAACGTGCAACATGAACTATGAAGGAGGTCAGAGGCTTTGAAATACAGCTGCAACCATGAACTTTTTGAACCTTGCAGTTTTTTTAAACTATAAGTAACAAGAAGAATGCTCTTCTTTCAAACTGCATAAACATTATAAATGAAACTTCTCTGTTTGAAATTCGTGTCTAACCACAACACCTTTTCCTTGTGTTCCCTAAACACCTACAGAACCAGCACTCAACACTAAACCATATTCTTTGGACTTTTCTCGATCCCAGCTAGCACATCAGGTACCTGGTTTACGTTTGTGGTATGGCACAGAGGTAGGCCAGAGTCACTTAAAACTAAATTTTATTTAAAGGCCAACTTTTAAAAGTCATAATATAAACCAACTGAGATGAACTTAACAACTCTGAAAAGAAGATAATCACGCCACCGAGACAGAATGATATAAAAATTTTTTATATATTTTTTTTCTTCTTAAGGAAGAGGAAGCATTATCCAGCACAGAGGTTAGGAAACACAGACAAAAGGAGATTTGCATCCTTCAGCTGGGAATTCTCCTCCAGCCTGGGTGAGGAGAGCTGCCAGGGATGCTTTGAGCCCTACATTTGAGGTGACTTCTTTACTTGGTAGGAAGGCAGGCACCTGACCCCGAACAGCCAGCCACATCACAATCAGCCCTGTACTAACCACACATAGCCGGAGCCTCCACAGCCAGGGGCCACGGCAGCTTCCGCAGGGACAACATAGGAGCTCAGGGCAGAGGAGGGCCTGGGAGCCTACTGCCGTCCTCGGCCCATTACTCATGACTGAAGAGGCAAGACGCAAGGATGGAAAATAAAATTTAAAAAAAAAAAAAAAAAGATAAAACAAAACTACCCTCTCCTCCCAGGTTCATCTGACCAAAAGGAAAATATGACATCTGAAAATGTAAGTGGTTGCAGCCCAACATTCAGCATTAAATCTACCCCCTCCCCTTTTTTTTCCTATTTCCACTTCTTATTTTGGTCTAAAAAATCATCCTCTTAGAAGGCAGGTTCTTTAAAGGTAGGACTGACCATGGACGAAACCTTACTTGAGATGGTGTTCAACGGGGATCCTTGTTATAGAATGGCTGCATCAAATGTAACCCTCACCCTGGTTGTCTCAGCTATGTACCGACTCGTTAGGTTACACGTTCTTTCCCAAGTGCATCTTTTTGTCAAATGGTATAAGTTATGATGCTCTCATCGCCTAGATGTCACCTGTGCTGTCTCCACACCCCCACTTACCCAGCGATGTTCTGAATGGAGACGCTTTTGGAAAGCACGACGCTCTGCTGGGATCGTCTGTTGGCAAACACGGGGGCGGCAGTGGTCTCATCGGCCAGAAGGACAGCAGACCGAGGGCGTTCCTTGGGCTGGGAGGCTGCACGGGAGAGGACACCCCCGAAGTGTCACTGACTCGGGCCCTTAAGCACGGACCCGCCTGACGAGTATCAAATAGGAACAGACCGCTTTAAAAGAGATCCACCCTGGGAGTGTTAACTGGAGACAAAAACTCTACGGAGGTCAGTGTGGGGACAGTTACTGAAACTGAATGCCGATACCTATTGATCCAGTGGTTTCCTTCAGGACATGTTCATGCCACAAGATTTACTTGTTTACACTTGCAATGACATACGACCAAAGGTATTCAGTGCAAAGTTCAGTAAAAGCAAAATGAGTTACCAAAATAAGATCGGTTAATAAATCATGATATATCCTATTGGTGGATACTACGAAATAAAAACGAGGAAACCCTGCAAGAACTGACACAAAAGTGCACGACAATATATTAAGGGGGAAGAGAAGATCGAAGTGCAGAATAAAGTGCACCACAGACCATTTCTATGTTTAATCCAAATTGGTGTCTGCTTTCATTTTAAGAAAAAAACTTGGAGAAGATAGACGTAAGAAATGGAGTTACCTGTGGAGTGTGATGGAAATGAGGCAATAAGGATAAAGAATCATGTGAAAGCACCATGTGTTTAAACTAATTCAAAGAGAAAAGGAGACTGAAAGAATCTTAAGGACACAAGCAGCCTCAGAGATGACCTAGGCCAGTGTTTTTGGTGAGGGGCTTTTTAGTTATGCAAATTCCCAGCCCTGTCTGTCCTGTGTGGGTGGGACCTAGGAGTCTAAGATGTTCTTTACCAGCTTCCCAAGAGTTTTTCTGTACAATGTCTGAGAACACAGATTTTGACCAATTCCTCTCATTTACAGAGGAGGAAAACACAACCTGTGTTCGATGTCACCCAGCTAATCTGTCCTCATGAGTATCTCTTGTGCTGTTCAGTCACTCAGTCATATCCGACTCTTTGTGGCCCCATGGGCTGCAGCATGCCAGGCCTCCCCGTCCCTCCCCATCTCCCGGAGCTTGCCCGAGTTCATGGCCATTGTACACGCCCAAAGAGGACACTGGGGCTCTGATTTCGGGTCAGGGAGTCACACTGACATCTGGGCAACAGATGATTTTTCCGTGGTAATGAAGCTCCTATCCCAGACGCGAGCAGCATTATCCATCCAGCCCTAGGAGCGTCAGGAGCTGAAGGAAATGACTGGGGCAGCTGTTACAGCTTCACCGTATTACAGGATGTGCTTGACTTAATAAAATGGATAAAGCCATTCAGATTCTATTCAGAAGGTGATGTAATCATCAGAAACCTGCCACACGGCGGCATGACCAGACCCTTCTTGCAGGAAATATGCAGGACACCAGGAGATGGGGGCCTCGCCCAACAGGGAAGAAGGGCAAGAGGCAGAGAGGCGAACAGGCTCTAGTGTGAGGGACTGGAGTACCTCAGGGTCTCAGAGGGAAGCTGGTGAGCAGATAAAATATGATGGAGGAGCAGTTCCCTGGGGGCTCAGTGGTAAAGAATCTGCCTGTCAACCGCAGGAGACAGGGGTTTGATCCCTGGTCCATGAAGATCCCACGTGCTGCAGGACAGCTAAGCCAGCGCTGCAACTACTAAGTCCTTGTGCTCGAGAGCACACGCTCCACAAGAAAAGCCTCTGCAACGAGAAGCCCGTGCACCGCAACCAGAGAGCAGCCCCTGCTTCCCGCAACTACAGAAAAGCCCGCATGGCCACAAGGACCCAGCACAGCCCAAGATAAATAGATAAAATTATTTTAAAAAAACATCCGATGGAGGAAGAAACATCAGTCCTTGAATGGGGAAGTCCCTAACGTGAGGACGTGGCCAGGCGGACAGGAAAAGAGGACATTCTGAAGAGGAGGACCGTCTGAAGGAAGGGAGAAATGCTCGCGCAGCGCTACGGTGAAATGGAGATGACAAGCAGAGGAGGCAGGCAGGGCATGGGCACGCGGACCAGGGAGATGGCTGGAGAAGCAGAACCAAGTCAGCAGAGGCCCAAGACTGTCAGGAGCAATGTGCATCAAGGGCAGCATGGGTGTGGGGGAGGTGAGAGCGAGCTCTGTGACTGCCGGGAAGCCTTCCCCGCTCAGGGAAGCTGCTCGCTGTCTGAGCCCCGGCATCCTCGCCCGCGAAGGCCACGGCAGGGGGAACGTTCCCACGGAGGGAAGCCCACCACCAAGGGCTTCACGGGCGTCACCTCACTTAAACCCGACGACCGCCTGATGGTACCACCACATCCTTCCAGGGAGGAGGAACACGAGGTATGGGGCGGGGGGGAGCCGTAAATATTTGTCTGAGGTTCTGCAGCTGCCAACACATTTGTTAACTAGAGGATTTTTGCAGAAACTAATGTATGTGGCCGGCAATTTGTGAGGCAGGTGGATACCAATAAAGTCATAATGTTCAGGTAATGAAAGATGTATTAATATGCCTCTGGTTAGTAATTTGTTAAGTGGGGTGCTAGGACTCAAACCCATACAGTCTGAGTCCACTGCCTGGACCCTTACTGCTACACTACCTTGGTGGGTAAAAGGGGACTAAGAATACACATGCGGGCTGGAGGTAATATAATAGGTAGCTTTGGGGAAGACCTTTTTTATCTGATTTGAAAGAAAGCAGATTTCTGAAAGAAGAGATAAATGTCATAGAGCCAAAAAAAAAAAAATTTAGTAAGAGTAGGCTTGTTAAAGGCGTTGGGATGGGCTGGATCACTGGTTAAAGTGAGTGACAGTCTGGCATAACTTTCGTCTAGGAATTACATGCAAAGATGGTATGACTTCCGTCTCACAGGACTTTCCACCCTCGCCGGCAGCACAGCCTGAGTGGCCGTTCCGAGCCGTTGGGAAGCGCTCAGAACAGTCGGGCCTGGGGCAGCGGTTCTCACACTCAAGTGTGGACATTGTCATCACCTGGAGCATCTCCTAAAACAGAGCACCGGGCTCCACCCCCGGACTCTCTGATGTTGTAGGTCTGTGCAGGGCCCCAAACTGGCACTTACAATTGATCCAGGAACTAGGCCTTGAAAACACAGCCTGGGGGCGAGTCTCAACCAGGTTCTGTGAGCTAATTAACGTGGTATTCATTACTGTGTTATTTATGGCAGTGGGTGGAGACAACTCAAGTCTTTGGGGGAACTGGCAATTAAAATGTTTCTGAAAGAATACCACGAAGCAGTTTGAGATGATGGCTTTCAAATAATATCACACGCAGATCTCAAAACCATATCGAGGGGAAAAGCATAAGTCATACTGTCTAATTTAAATTCAACACACAAAACAGTAAGAGGTATGTTCAGAACATATGTCTGAAGATACGGCAGATTAGAGAGGTCTGCATTAAGTAGACCACAATGTATACTAATGAGGGGAAAGGAGAGAGAGAATGGAGAATGAAAAGGAGAAAACATTCAGCAAAACCAAAGTGGAGCTTTGCCCAGACTGGAGAACACAGGCTGATGTGACGAAGTGTGATGAACTCAATCTGTGTACCCTTTGAAAAAAAGAAAAAGAAAAAAAAAAAAATCCAAACTATATAATTTCAGTCTGTCAAGGAGTTTAATAAGCAAGGTCTCATTTGATGTTTAGAGCACTGAAAGCAAGTTTCACTGTTGACTCATGGAAAAGGAGCTTCAAAAAACATGGGGGTCACTTGGTTAAATAAACAAGGCTCAGGTGCTGCCTTGTAAGCTTGCTCACACACACACACACACACACACACACACTCACTCACTCACTCAGGTGCTGCCTTGTAAGCGCACGCACATACACACACACACACACACACACACACACACACACACACACACAATTCTAAGATCTTCCAGAGGGTCTGATGGTAGACTGCCAAGCTTTCAGTCAACGAAACTGCAGCCTTCTCTAAGCTACCACGAAACAGGTATTCAAACCATGACTAAGAATAACAAAGGGACACGACAAGGGCACGAGCGAGTCCTGAGCCAGAGAGGCCGCGCGGAGCCGCGAGGGGTGGCTGGCTACTTACACTTGCTCCTCATGATGACTGTGGGCAGCGAGGACGTGTCGTGCGCCTGCAGGTTCCCCTTGGGCTGCTGCAAGGGAAAGAAATGTCGATGAATTTCACAAGTTTTGATGATTTTTACAACTTATCTTCTGTCAAGTCTCCAGAGGCCTGGAACACAAAGCCAGCTGCTCCCGTTCCTGCCAACGGTCCTCAGGGTCCTACTGAGACACAGCCACCCGCCCTGGCTGTCGCCTGAGCCCGCCCGGCCTGCGACTCCGCGAGAGCCGTCTCCTCCGCCTGGAACGCTCCTCTCCCTTCACAGGCCAGGCAGGCTCCTGTTTCAAGGTCAGACCTCGGGGGCAGAGCCACCGTGAGCTTCCGTCTTCTCCCGTGAGGCAGTGACTGGCACCCCTCAGAATGCTGTGCGTAGCCCCTCTAGTTCTTTACTTATTTATGGCCACTGTCTATGCATCCATCACCCCCACACGCTGGTTCCCTACGAGCAGCATCTGTGCCCTTTTCGTTTCCGTCTCTCCAGTGACCAGCATTTATGTGTAAGGTGTTAAATAATTCTTAGGGAAAGTGCTAATTTTAAGACTTTTTTGTGGCATGGAACAGAGACACCATGTGAGAAAACGGGTTGAAGCAGTTCATCTGAAATAGATCATTAGTGGAGAAGGGTCTGTTTAGAGTGGGACTCCCCCTCTTCGATGACACTCTTTTACACAGGGTAGGCTATGTCCCCACCGCTTTCTCTGGCACAGTCACAATGATGACATTCACACCTGAGGTCACAAATTCAAAGGCCCATGGGGTCAGGCAGGTGACAAGGAGAGAGGCACGTTGGAGGGGCGGGAGGCAGCAGCCTGGGCCTGCGCATCTTGTCCAGAGGTGGCAGCAGCCACTCAGCTCAGTGGGCTGTCACCTCCACCCACCTCTCCAACATCTAAGGACCTACAGCCCAGATTCTGTTCTACAGGCTCAGGAGCTGCCAACGGATCAAACGCTCCTGACTTCAGACTGCCTGCCAAATTTGATGCTTACATATATTCCAGTGGGGGGAAGGTACAGATCACAGAAAGTAAATGTAATAAATACACAGACCCTAAGAAGGTGATATTTTGCATTAGTCACTCAGTTGCGTCTGACTCTTGAAGACCCCATGGACTATAGCCTGCCAGGCTCTTCTGTCCAAGGACTTCTTTAGAGAAAAATACTGGAGTGGGTTGCCATTCCCTTCTCCAGGGGATCTTCCTGACCCACGGATTGAACCCAGGTCTCCTGTACTGCAGGCCAATTCTTTACTGTCTGAGCCACCAGGGAAGCCTCAAGAAGGTGATAAATACTGTGGAAAAAAAGAAAAGTTCAGCCCTTGGACAAAATTTACATCCACGGGCTGAGTAAGATCCAGGGCACAGAAGCCGGTCGCCTTGACACTAGTTTAGTGCTTCTCAAAGCGCGGTCCTGGACCAGCAGCAACAGCAGCTTCTGGGAAGTTATTAGAAAGGCAAATTCCTTGGCCCCACCCCCCCCAGAATCGGAAATTCTGGGAGGGGGTCACTGGCCCACTGTCAACAAGCCCCTGAGGTGACTCTCAAGTCTGAAGCCACTTCACTAGATAAACATGTTTGGTTACTGGAAGCAAACAGCACGCTGAACACACGTGTAGATGGAGCTGGAGAACACTCTTCTGACAAGAACAAAGATAGTTACGAGTGACCGAAACACTGAGAAACCACACGGGCCACCTAAACGCCCATCTGCCCCCAGTCTCACATCCACAAGGGCCTCTGACGAGCACTGGGCGTTACTATGTGACGTGCATACTCAGAGCCTGGACCACCATCCACTTCCCTTGTCGTGTGATCTACGTGAGCCTGTGGAGAAAAGGGATGCCGGGCAGGCTGGCTCAAAACCCTGCCCTCCCCGCCGTCAGCACGTCAGAGCCCCTGATTTCTGCCTGCTGCCTTCATGGTCCCCAAGGAGGAAGGCAGGAGTGTGAAGAGCAGAGCAGGTCTGCAGACATGGTTAAGAAGAAAGCCACTGTACTGGAGACACAGATTACAATCACAGCAAAACGTGTGTCTAACGTGGACAAGTTCTGAAAGCATTTCATCTTCCGAAAGCCACAAATTCCCGAGTATGTCAAGAAGAGATGAAACATTTTGGGTTACCGCAATCTCAAAGGAGGTACAGAATGATGAAAAGACAAACAGAAACTCTAAGCCCAAGTCTCCCAACTCTCAGGATTTCATTGGTTCAGGCAGAAATGTCTTACCTTCATCTTGACCTTTGCGCAGGAGATCAGACTTTCTCTGCAGCCTTTGTGGACAAAGGCGCCACAATCTGAAAAGAGAGCAGAACACCGGGTGACATTAAACACACAGCGACTAGAGGCCACACTGACTTTCACTGCCAGGGCGGCCTACGGACCGCCTGGGAAGCCGCTCACGCCAGGGTGTGACCACCCAGGACGACAGACTGCAGCCTCCTCCAGGAAGCAGGCGTGTGACATCATTAGGAGGAGGAGAAACAAGAGCAGGTGCCATCTCTGATTAATAAAAATGAGAAAGCTGGCACTTCTCGGGCAGGAAGCCGAGAGGCTACCAAAACTGAAAGTGAAAGTGTCTGCCGTCGACAGGAATCTGCGTCACAACTAACACGCAAGCGATACGGAACTATATGTACATACTGTTCCTTCCCGGAGGAGGAAATGGCAACCCACTCCGGTATTCTTGCCTGGGAAATCCCATGGACAGAGGAGCCTGGTGGGCTACAGCCCATGGCGTTGCAAAGAGTCGGTCATGACTGAGCATGCATGCATGCACACACACACAGAGACATTAACACAAACACGTAAGAACACCCACAAATGATATGTAAATGCGCCCCCATCACAGGGGCTTTGAAATCTGTACGACTGCGTCAAAGGCAGAGTATGAATCCGAAAATCCACCTGTTTGTGTCCTTTTGACTTGGACTCTATCCACTCTGAGTTTTTTGCAAAACCTCGGGTCAAGAGCTGCAGGAGAAAGGGCATCAGAATTATCCTCAGCACCTCCAGGAGCCCTGACTCAAGAGAAAGCGGGAGACTTCCCGAAAGATGAAGCCGCACCCACGATCTGCTGAGGACATGATTTTCAGCTCAACTCCTAGACCCACAAGGGCTGCTGACAGAAAAAACCCAGCCCTCAGGGCCTCAAGAGGGCCAGCATCAGCTTGTACTGCTGCTATGAAGTCATAAGCTGAGCTGGGCCAGGAGGCTGAAGGGGAAGTAAAGCAAGTAAGAGATCTGTCTGTGGGGATCCCACGGCGAGAGCCTCCCCAGGGCAAGGCTCCCTGAGAAAATCAACAGACACCGCCCTGCAGCAACGCTTCCCATTCTGACTCTGGCAGGACCGCAGGTCCTTGAATGGTCACCCTTGAATCAAGGGCAGGATGCTCTCCTGACTTATATGCCCGGGTTCTGAGGATATGAGCGTGGAAAAGGCCAGAATCCCAGACCCCAGGGCCTTCTCCATTCCTTCCTCAACATCTGCTAGATTCATAGGCCTCTTTCCTAACACTACCAGTCACAGAGGATTGGATGATCCTACGATCTTCTCCTCCACTGAGTAAAGAACCCGCCTGCAATGCAGGAGACCCAGGTTCAATCTCTGGGTCAGGAAGATCTCATGGAGAAGGGAATGGAAACCTACTCCAGTATTCTTGCTTGGAGACTCTCACGGACAGAGGAGCCTGGTGGGCTACAGTCCTTGGGGTCACAGAGTCGGACACCACTGAGCGAGTAACATTTTCTCCTCCACTGAGTGTTCCTTCAGGGCAGGGTCTCTCCATCTACTGCGGAAACTTTAATTAAGCCTCCCGAGCACAGTGCCTGCCTCGTGCTGCCTATTCCAATGTCTGTTTTAGACTTCAAGCTTATTTTATACAAAAGCCAAATGCCCTGTCACAGCCTTGATTCCAGTAGGTCAAATACGCACTTCTAACACTAAAAGGAGCGCTAGAGGCACAGCGGTCATCACACTAAGTGTGTTCAGGTCCTGGCTCCCCGAGTTAGTTGCTGTGACTCTAGGCCAGTTCCTCCTCCATAGGCCTCAGTCCTCAGATCTCCAAAGTGAAAAGACCACATTTGCCCCCCTAGTTCCCTTTCTCTGAGCTTCTCTAAGACTCCTTATGTTGCATCTCTTCAAAGAGATCATTTTTCCAAGTAAATTTCTTCAAAATGTTCTATAAGGCTCATGCTGCAGAAGAGTTTTCAACTTCTTAGTCACCTGAATCGTCACTAGGACACATCCATCCTTCAGGGCCTGGTTGGGGCAAGTTCACGCTGGAGGAATCATGGCGGACAGATACGACCCCCATCAAAGAGGCCACCAGGAGCAACTCTATTCTGCTCAACAGGATGGCCCAGAGCAGGAGCTAGTTTGGAAGTGGGATGGGGTGAAGCTTTATTCTGGGCCTTTCACTCTCAGGCCTACGGAGCCTTCTGTCGAGTAACCTCTTCTAGCTTCACCCCATGAGAGATCGACTCTCCAGTCATTTTTCTGATGCTTTCAATTAGAAGAGGCACTCAAGTTCACTTCCCAATGTCAGCATGAGGGGAGACTCTCCTGGGAAAGGTTTATTCAGGGAACTAGTTTGGAAGTGGGATGGGGTGAAGCTTTATTCTGGGCCTTTCACTCTCAGGCCTACGAAGCCTTCTGTCGAGTAACCTCTTCTAGCTTCACCCCATGAGAGATCGACTCTCCAGTCATTTTTCTGACGCTTTTCAATTAGAAGAGGCACTCAAGTTCACTTCCCAATGTCAGCATGAGGGGAGACTCTCCTGGGAAAGGTTTATTCAGGGAATCAACAAGAGGAAGTAACCTGGAGGGTTCTCAGTCAGAACTCCATTCTTGCTTCCACTGTCTTCTTCTCCAGGATGACACTGCAAGGGAGCCGCACAGATGCTGTGCTCCTGGCAGTTTCTACTGTGTGTGATTATGAACACTTCCACGTTAAGTCATGAAGTTGCTCCAGAGGTCAGCAGTTATGGAAGGGTTATACATCCCTGAATATTAATGCCAGGGTTTCTCAGCAACATCCCTTTCTGGGCATAAGGAAGCCTTTGCAGAGAAAGCCCCCTGGGGAGTGACTCATTCTAATCAGCGAAAAGGAAACCTTTTGAGGATACTTTTCTCAAGAACTGGAAATCACTGACCCTTGTTAAATTGTCAAGTTCTCTGCTATTTGGAAATAAGGATACATTTTGACTAAGAAATCATCATACTGCTCCCAGAAAAGAGAAGAATCACAAACGGAAATCCAAATAACTCCTGAGACTCCAACGCCTTTGCGCCCTTCTATACATCATGCAATGAAACTCACATTCCAGATGCAGACTCTGAACTTTCATTAAAGGCTTTAAGCCCCATGAGCCAGTGGCCTTCCAGAAAGGATCAAAGAGGAAACAGGTGGGCCAGACCAAAATTGTCTTTATTGACTTATATTCAAAACTTTTTCCCACTTACTTCTCAGAAAGTGACTCTTTTAATGGTCCCCCATCATCTTTAGGATAAGTGAAAGTGTCAGTTGCTCAGTCATGTCCAACTCTCTTTGCAACACCATGGACTGTAGCCCACCAGGCGCCTCTGTCCACAGAGTTCTCCAGGTAAGAGTACTGGAGTGGGTGGGCATGCCCTTCTCCAGGGATCGTCTCAACTCAGGGATCGAACCTGGGTCTCCTGCTTTGCAGGCAGATACTTCACCATCTGAGCCACACTCCTTACTCAGCTTGATTAAGCCCATCGTGCGTGTGCACTTCCAGCCCTTGCCGTGTCTGTCACACCTCTGAGCTCTGAACAAACTCCTTCCTGCAACTGTGTCCCCTGCTCACTCTTCCTTCCCTGACTGGGTTGGCAGGACTCAGCTCTCTGAAGTCTTCTCTGACTCTCCCAGGGAAGCAGACCCCCAGTAATCTCGGAGCTTCTGGAACTCCACACCCGCCTCCATCACGTATTGTCTCGTGATGGAGACACGACTACCGTGCCAGTCTCCCTTCCTTGCTCCGCAGATGCCTGGCTCCCAGTCCTGCTGAGCCAACGTGTCCTCATGCACAGGCTTCTCCACTCCCTTTCCTCCCTTTTTTGTCTTTCACATACATTGTCTTTAACCCCATTCTTCCTTGCTCTCTCTGAGTCTTGCCTAAGTGTCCAAAGAGAACCTCTTCTTCATAACATTTTACTTACACAAAATACTACTTTGAAATATGGGTGAAAAAAATATGAGGAAATCTAATGAACTCATATCATGGCCAAAGAAAGAATCAACAAGAGGAAGTAACCTGGAGGGTTCTCAGTCAGAACTCCATTCTTGCTTCCACTGTCTTCTTCTCCAGGATGACACTGCAAGGGAGCCGCACAGATGCTGTGCTCCTGGCAGTTTCTACTGTGTGTGATTATGAACACTTCCACGTTAAGTCATGAAGTTGCTCCAGAGGTCAGCAGTTATGGAAGGGTTATACATCCCTGAATATTAATGCCAGGGTTTCTCAGCAACATCCCTTTCTGGGCATAAGGAAGCCTTTGCAGAGAAAGCCCCCTGGGGAGTGACTCATTCTAATCAGCGAAAAGGAAACCTTTTGAGGATACTTTTCTCAAGAACTGGAAATCACTGACCCTTGTTAAATTGTCAAGTTCTCTGCTATTTGGAAATAAGGATACATTTTGACTAAGAAATCATCATACTGCTCCCAGAAAAGAGAAGAATCACAAACGGAAATCCAAATAACTCCTGAGACTCCAACGCCTTTGCGCCCTTCTATACATCATGCAATGAAACTCACATTCCAGATGCAGACTCTGAACTTTCATTAAAGGCTTTAAGCCCCATGAGCCAGTGGCCTTCCAGAAAGGATCAAAGAGGAAACAGGTGGGCCAGACCAAAATTGTCTTTATTGACTTATATTCAAAACTTTTTCCCACTTACTTCTCAGAAAGTGACTCTTTTAATGGTCCCCCATCATCTTTAGGATAAGTGAAAGTGTCAGTTGCTCAGTCATGTCCAACTCTCTTTGCAACACCATGGACTGTAGCCCACCAGGCGCCTCTGTCCACAGAGTTCTCCAGGTAAGAGTACTGGAGTGGGTGGGCATGCCCTTCTCCAGGGATCGTCTCAACTCAGGGATCGAACCTGGGTCTCCTGCTTTGCAGGCAGATACTTCACCATCTGAGCCACACTCCTTACTCAGCTTGATTAAGCCCATCGTGCGTGTGCACTTCCAGCCCTTGCCGTGTCTGTCACACCTCTGAGCTCTGAACAAACTCCTTCCTGCAACTGTGTTCCCTGCTCACTCTTCCTTCCCTGACTGGGTTGGCAGGACTCAGCTCTCTGAAGTCTTCTCTGACTCTCCCAGGGAAGCAGACCCCCAGTAATCTCGGAGCTTCTGGAACTCCACACCCGCCTCCATCACGTATTGTCTCGTGATGGAGACACGACTACCGTGCCAGTCTCCCTTCCTTGCTCCGCAGATGCCTGGCTCCCAGTCCTGCTGAGCCAACGTGTCCTCATGCACAGGCTTCTCCACTCCCTTTCCTCCCTTTTTTGTCTTTCACATACATTGTCTTTAACCCCATTCTTCCTTGCTCTCTCTGAGTCTTGCCTAAGTGTCCAAAGAGAACCTCTTCTTCATAACATTTTACTTACACAAAATACTACTTTGAAATATGGGTGAAAAAAATATGAGGAAATCTAATGAACTCATATCATGGCCAAAGAAACCACAGATTTCGACATGGAATTAAAATGGAGTGCCACATCTAACAACCCTATCTTAAAAATGTTTAAAACTGATCATAAAACAGTAAGGCGAAGAATCAAATAGAAAAACGGAATAAAGATTATGAACAGGCAATTCACAAAGCCCATAGTTTCATCACCCAATAGAGAATTAAATAGTGGGAATGGTGCAATTACTTTTAAACAGATTTTAGGAATATTCAAGTTCTCAGACCAGTGTTTGAGATTTAAAGGACAACTCCAACTGACGTACCATAAAAGCAGCAGCAGTATTTTTAAAATGTACTTCTGGTAAACAACTTTTCACACAATCCACTGTTCTGGTTAACTGAGACACACGTCCCCAAAGCCACAACCCAGCTGCAGCTTCCACATACTTTATAACATGGCCACAAGCCTGAGACATAAACAGTCTGCACACACGTCTGCTTAACACACTCGAGAACCTACTTGAAAACCACTCAACTTGTTACCCGGCTGTCCTAGACTCAGTTCACGGTAATGGATTTAGCGGTGCATGTGGGCGATTTAGAAACTTTGGCCCAACTGACATCAGCTGAAGCCTTGAGGTTAAAACCTCTGTTTTGGAAAACAGACAATTACTAAGAACATATAAATTGAAGACAATCTAATACCACTTTCAAGCTTCCTGTCACAAACTCTATACCATGTTGTTAGGGAGATCAAATAATTATTTGGCCTTTTATTTATTTTTCAAAAAAGATTTCCTAAGAGCAGTAAGCGACATGCTTTCATTCTTCAAAGTTCTTCAAAAAGGCCTTGGCACCGTGGTCTATGGGAACAGAGCCGACCCCTAATTAAGACTCCTCTGAACTAAAAAGCAAATAGCCCAGCCTTCAGCTTCTTTCCTGGCTACACAGAGGCATCAAACAAAAGAATATGAAGGAAAACTCACAAGGCTGTGAGCGCGCATCTATTTGTTGCTTTACCTTTTCAAAACTCTGCCACCAGAGCTTTGGTGAACTGTTATATACTATACACCCATTCACCTTCAGCAGAGAAATCCAACAACCCACTAGAGAGACTGGCCTAAGAAAATCAGCTTTAAAGAAGAGTTAAGAGGAGAGGCCAGGCCAAACTGAAATGAAATTAGAGAATGGCGTGAATACTCCAGGCCTGCCCGTTAAAGGAAGGATTCACCTTCCCGAGTTGTGTCAGGTTCTGAAGAAAGGGCTCGTCCATCACTTTTCCAGGGAGGGTTGTGCTGAAGAGCTTTGACTACCCTTCCTTCTGGAGACTGGTCTGAGCAGCAGAATCCACATGCAGGAGAATTCTCAGATCCTTTTAAAGGTTAGGGGTTAGAGAGACGTTTCTAACTTTTAAGGAGAAAAAGCTCCAACTTCCTGCTATCACGTCAACACTCACCAACAACAGCAGAAAAACATTTAAATACTGATAAATTTAGAAATACATGCTCAAAAAGGATTTCTGCAACTTCTGGTTTAAATTCTCTGGGGACTGTGAGACACAGCCTGGTCTGGACTGATAGAGCATAGATACAAATGACTTGTAAGATATTCTCGGTAGCTGGTGTGATAACCACAGGGCTGGTTGTACGGAACAAGACCAAAGCCACAAAAGAGAGCTACATCACCGTAGCTGGAGGGCTCATTTAACAGCAGTTTTTGTAAGAATGCCGGTAAACAAATCAACAAAAAGCAAAACCCAAAGTGCTCTGCTTGGATAAGAACTGGCTTTACTGCTGAGGCTCTCCCACCGTCCTTTCCCCTAAACACACTTTTCTTTAACCGGTTATATGTATTTCACCATCTAAGCAACAAACTCTAAATGTGAGAAAACTGCTTGTCCAGAGAGCTGCCTTTCAGGACAAAATCTCAAGGTGAACCAGACCATCACAAGCAGTCTGAACTCTTTATGTTTCCTACTTGGGTTGAGGCTGGTCCACTTGTTTCTTTTCTTCTAATCAAGAGAAGCAACCTACCACAAAAGTACTCAGAAGCTGCTAACACAACAGAAAATAAATCCACAGTGATCTCAGTTACCATCTTGCATGTGTTTAAAGCAAACAAAACGGAACCGCTGGCAAGATCTGAAAACCCGAATGTAGTGAATTCCTTGCGCTGAAGGACTCCACGAGGCATTCCAGAGACCAAATTATTTGTGGCGTCTGGAAAGAACAGTTGACTTATTCAAAAGAAGCTTTACATAACTGCAAGGGGGAAAAAGTGGAAAGATACTCTCCTCCTTTCTCTATTCAAGTTACCAAAATCCTAAATTAAGAGTAGAGTTTTGGCAGAGTTAAACGAACAAACTCGCCAAGTTTCTCCTGAATTAAATTACTTATTCCCGACAAAGGGGGAACTCTGCCTTCACCGTGTGTTTGTTTTCCAGGAGTAAACTGCAGAGGAACCAACCTCAGGGAGGCTTTGCTCCTGCCCTTTGGCTATTTCTAGCGTCTGTGACCATTTCCACCTAAGTCCACCAAAGGAACTCAGCTTTCACCATGACTATGACTTCAGACTGGTCCAAGTGTTTTCCAGTGAGGTTAAGAGTTGCTGACTTGTTTTAAAAGTTCCAGCCTGCTGGATCTCTCAGTATTTGCATGCAGAAAGATGTATTAAAGTGACTTAGAGACGTCTGAAAGACAGGCAAAGACTGACATCAGCCATCGTCACACCGACCACGATGGACCAGGTGGCTGATCTTTCTAAACCGCGGGTCAAAACTGACTGAGCAGCCACTTGGGGTCTGAGGCTCCAGGGTCAGCAAACAGGATTATGTTAAACCAAGGAAAGGGCTGCTAACAGCACAAGGGTTTCCTAGGAGGTAAAGGAACTGGAGGGATGCTGTTGTTTCCTGAGATTCCTGGGAAGATCCCAGACATGAGAGGGGACGGAGGGAAGCGAAGCAAGATTCTGAGTCCTCAAATTACTCATCGTTGCCGCTTCCTGCCAAGATCACAAATGGTGCTTCACACCCACAAACAGGCGCTGCAGGCCCTGTTCTTCAGGGAGCTGCAAAGAATCAGCCCATTACCCCTGTTCCTTGGGGAAGACGACTACATGTTGTTTCCTTTGCTTTCAAGCCTCCTCTTTTTACAAGTGGCAGGCTGCACCCTGTCACATACAGATCTTAGGGCCACCACTGAACGTTGAGCTTCTTTCAACACTAACCCTGGAGCGAACTGCAAAGCCAGAGTTGAGACTGGGAGCCCCTAAGTTTCTGAGGTGGGGTGGTATACAAGCTGAAAATGTTATTTTTGCACCTGTGTATGTACTAGGGTAACCAGGCCCTATCAAATGGTTCCTTTTTGTCGTCTTTCAGTTTAAACCTAAAAGCACTAACTCTTCTTCCTTGTTGTGCTAAGCAGGCCTAAGATAACTTGTGTCATCTGTAGTTAGATCAAGTGGCTTCCGTCAGTCAAGGAACCGCTGGCAGAGGACATCAGGACAATGCTTCCTCCCCGACAGATTCTCAAAACAGAAGGCTCTTGCGATGACACACTGGACTCCACGCAACAGTCTGCTTCCAGAAGAAACAGACAACTTGGGTGACTCAACATTAAAACTACATATTAAGACAAAAAACCCTCCATCCTACTATTATAAACACTGTTAACACAGAACTAGTAGTCAACCCACTATTTTATTGATCTTCCATATTTAAAAAGCCTTAATAAAATATTGCTATATTGTGTGCTATCAAATATGTAAAATATTTAGCACAGATATTTGAACTCTAATCTCAACATTTACTTTTGCAATGAAAGAGAACAGTGAAGCTGTTCTGATGGATCAAAATATAAGCAATTAGGTGGATATTATACTTGCTGTTCACGTATCTACCTCAGCATCTAATTTATGTCTGTGTTTATTTTTGTGGCTCAGACGGTGAAGAATCTGCCTGTGACGCAGGAGGGAGGACCTGAGTTCAACCCCTGGGTTGGAAAGAGCCCCTAGAGAAGAGAAGGGCAACTCATTCCAGTATTCTTGCCTGGGAAATCCAATAGACAGAGGAGTCTGGTGGGCTACAGTCCATTTGGTGGCAAAGAGGTGGACACAACTGAGCGACTTTCACTTTCACTTTTCATGCATAATACAGAGTACAGTATCTTCATTTTCACAGATAGGTAGGTACAAATATTAGTAGTTTTCTTTTTTAAAAAATGGCTTGCCTTGCAATCATATTACATTCTTCAATTAATTCAAGATGGAAGGAAAAATTCAAACAAGTAGGTAGACTGACAGCTAAAGTTAATATGTTGATGTTAAAACTTGGTGACACTTTTGAGAGTGTATTTTTAAGTAGGCTGTAAATTAGTTTTAAAAATATATAAATCCCACAATCTGTGGAACTTCCAAAACATCAGTTCCACAAAAACCATTCTGAAAACCACCGTCCTATCAAGCTATTTAATTATTACACAGACTGGGGGCTGAGAACTTCAGTCTACAAGCCTCAATCTCTTGAGTCAGGTTGTTCCCCATTAGTACCAGCCCCCCACAGATGATTCTTTGTGGGTGGCTCAGTGTCCTTGGGCCACAGACATTTCCCAGAAGCTACACGGGTCCCCTCTTCAGGGGGAGTCCTGTAGACACTATTACCCACAGTATAGGCACTTCAACAGTCTGAGGTGCCCTAGCTCTATTTCATCATGGAGTGAATCCAGTAAAAGAGAATTTCTATTTAACAGGGGAAGGTATGGAGGGAACAAAAATGGGTTTAAGACGCCTGGTTACAAGAGGTGCATTCTCCTCCATCAGAGTGGATATTCTGCTCTTGACAAAGCAGTTGCATGCCAGGCGCAGGTTCAATTCTGAGTCACTGTACTCTAACACAGACTAACAATAATTCAACTCTTTTCACCTGAAAATAATGTGTATGCAAAAATCAATGACAGTAATGTTTCATATACTGACAACATCAGACAACTTTCTCCAGCCTGCACTTAAATTGAAAAGTTTTCTGGAGCTACTCGTGGAAGTATATAGTGAGTCATACACTCACTATAACCATAAACCTATGGTTCTCTATGAAAGTCAAACAGCTGGTCGCTCAGTCGTGTCTGACGCTTGGAGACCCCACAGAGTGTAGGCTCCTCTGTTTATGGAATTCTCTAGGCAAGAACAGTGGAGTGGTTTGCCATTCCCTTGTCCTGGGGACCTTCCTGACCAAGGATCAAATCTGGGCCTCCTGCATTGCAGGCAGATTCTTGACCATCTGAGCCAGCAGAGAATAGCACGAAGAAAAGGATTCTTTGGGTCCTCAAACAAGATTTTCCTTTTGTCCCTCAACTTTCTGATAGCATTTTACATCATAACTGAGAGCTGAGAGCTGGTGGGGTCTGCTTCTCATCCACGCTGGAGCTACCAGGACAGTGACAGAGTGACTCTGATCTTCTGTCCAACTGCTTAAAGCCATTTCTTTCTTCAATCAACATCAGCATAGTCTGCGCTTTCTTCAGAGACCAGCTGACAAGCAGAAAAACCTTTGAAACTACCACTGAGATGACATTTACATTTTTTTTTTTTAACTCAGAGAGCCAATATTCAAGTACAGTCTTAAAAAATTCAAACAATGCAGAAGTATAAAACAAAAACTTAGTCCCCTTCACTCTCTCCTCTAACTTCTTTTTCAAATTGCTAACGGTTTGGTGTATATCCTTATAGACATTCTCATATAGCTACATAAACAATTACTATTTACTTATCTGTTTCCTATAATTTGGGATCATACACACAGTTCCATTTATTGCCTCTCAAGTTTTCAAAATGTGGTGGAGATCTGTCGGTACCTGCAGATCTATTCCATTGGCTGAGAAACCACAGCCTGGGGGCTGAGGTCAGCTAACACCTGTTTTGCAAAAGCGAGTTCATTGGAACACAGTCACGCTCACATTTATGTCTTATCTATGGCTGCTTTTCTGCTATAAGAGGCGAGTAGGGTGATCATCACAGATGCCTAATAGCCTCCGAAGCCTAGTGTCCTAACTCTCAGTTTCTTCACAGAAAAACTTAAAAAAAAAAAAAAAAAAATTATTTGGCTCTGCAGGGTCTTAGCTGCAGCACGTGGGATCTAGTTCTCCAACTAGGGATCGAACCCAGGTCCCCTGCATTGGGAGCTCAGAGTCTCAGAGCCGCTGGACAACCAGGGAAGTCCCCACAGAAAAACTGCTGATGACCTTTGAGCGATTCCATTTTACCACTGGCCTAATATTCCGCCTAAAGAATATATTATCTTTTACTGTTAGATATTTAGCTCTTTTGAAGTTTTCCACAACATGAATAATGTTGCAATGAGTAAGTACCAAGGATTACACCTTGAGAACTCTTATTCTAAGCCACTGTGTAATAAGCAACTTGAGAAAGGTGTTTCTAATTACGTATTCCAGCCACTAAAAAGGATCATGTGATGTGATACAGGTGCTAAATATGGAAACATTAACACCAATCAGACTATAATATATAAATGCATCAAGTTAACACTTGGCACTGTTAAATTTACACAGTGTTACACGTCAAATATACTCATGGGGAAAAAAAAAGAGTAAGAGAAAGGTGCTAGGCACACAGGTTGCTCAAAGAATATTTGCTGACAAACAACTTTTGAATGAATTACACAGTGCCTTGCATATGGCAGGCAACTGATCTTTGCTGAATAAATTCATTAAGGAACTCAAATGCATATTTATTGGTGCTGTTAGTCACTCAGTCATGTCTGACTCTTTTGAAACCCCATGGACTGGAACCCACCAGACTCCTCTGTCCATGGTATTCTGCAGGCAAGAATACATTCCTTTCTCCAGGGGATTATTCCTGACCCAGGGATCAAAGCCAAGAGTCCTGTGTCTCCTGAACTGGTAGATAGATTCTTTACTGTCTGTGCCACCAGACTTACTGACAGTTAAAAGTAAAAAAAGAAATTCAGTCTGAAGTCACCAAGATCTCCTAGAATATTCACTCAGCTTTTCCCCACTACTGAAGCAGATGACAGAATGGAAGCCACTGCTCCTCAATGTATATAAAATCTAAATCACAGCAACCCACTAGTGATGCAGAACACTAAATTATGTGAAAAATCTCCATGAAGATTCTTCAAGAGCTACCTTTATTGTTATTATTATTATTATTTTTACTATTAGTTTTATTTAGTTATTTTTCAAATCCACCCACTGGTTGTGTGGTATGCTAAGAAGCATAGAGCGCCCCCCTCAGACACGCGCTCTCTGGGCACATAATGATAGCTGGAATTGAGACTCCTGAATATAGTCAAGAGCTTTAAACTAAAGACAACCTGTGTGCCTAGCACCTTTCTCTTACTCTTTTTTTTTCCCCATGAGTATATTTGACGTGTAACACTGTGTAAATTTAACAGCCCTGCCAAAGGGCCTGGAAAAAGCCATGCATACCTGCCCTCCCCTGAACCTGGAGTGAGAATTCTGTGTTACCTATGAATCCAGGGTCTGGATTTACACCATTTGTATCTCCTAGAACCCTGAGTTAGGGAGCTGTGTCTAGAGGGTTGGTGGAATCCCAATCCAGCAATGATGAAACCCTACGGGATCCCCGATGAAACAGACGCAGGACTGCGGCACCACAGGGACTCCAGAGATTCCCACGGGAGGGGAAAGAGTCTTATGAAGCTGAAGCCGAACTCAGGACAAAAAAGAAAAAACCCAGATACCAGATGTAAGGAAGGTAAACCGTGATGAAGAAGCATCAGCAAATGCAGGCAGAAGATGCTGACAGTTATTAAACGGCTGAAATGAATCAAGTCCCTAATGGAGAACAGGATGTACACTGCTTGCGGATTTTCTTTTTTGCGTGCTCAGTTATGTACTAGCTTTCTAAACCACTTATTTTGTTGAAAAGACATTTTTAAGAACTATGTTTCATAGCAGAAAGCAGGCGTTCGGCCTGCTGTACTGCTGGGAGTTGCTGGAATATGAATTTCATGCAGCCAACCAAGAAATGTGGTCTCTCCCCGTTCTTCTCTGAGGCCAACACTCCTGTCACGGACAACAGGGACTTCACAGGAGAGAATTCTTTGCAGTGGAGGAGGAAATATCCACAGCTCTCACTGGTACAGATTTAAAAGAGAAATGGAATATTTAACACACAGGGTGGCTCACTCCACTGCACTGTTAGGCAGCCTCATGGAATGTGTGATCCTGGAGGATTCTGGAGGAAAGAGGAGGTGCCGGGATGGTAGGTCAGGAGTGTGAACAGCGACGTCCTCCTTGTGTTTACTTTAAGTACCTTGCGATGAATGCAAATTTACCTGTGCTCAATAATATCACTTATAAATTACATGTAGTTTCAACTAAAAGACAAACTACAGTAGAAACTGTACATCTGAGAATATTAAAATAACTAGCAACTGATCAGCAAAACAAGAAAATGGCAATGCTGACTTCTCATTCCTAGAATGAGCTCTTTGGAAGTATAATATAGGACACGTGTGTAATCTTTTTACATTACACACACACACACACACACACACACACACATAGCAGACTCTTCTGCCCACGAATTATCCAGGCAAGAAAACCAGAGTGGGGTGCCACTTCCTGCTCTAGGGGATCTTCCCGACACAGGGATTGAACCCACGTCTCTCGCACCTCCTGCAGTAGCAGGTGGATTCTGTACCACTAGTGCCACCTGGGAAGCCACGTGTAGTAGGCTAAGAATGTTTTAATGCTAGATGAGCATACCAAAGAGGACCTGGTGACCGCTACCCCAGACAACCAAGTCACTCCAGTACTGAGAAACTGTGTCTAGCAGCTAAGAAATTATCCTGGCGACAAGGCACTGGTGTACTAAGAATGAGTCCTCTTAGAGCCTGAGCTCCAGACTAGCGTGCTGGGGACATACTGGACAGTGACAGCCTTTTGTCTCCTCGAGGTCGCACGGAACATGTGACAGTGCCGGAGTCCTCTATTTCCTGGTAAGTCACACACGATGGAGGGCATAAACGTGTGTGATATCTGCCCACGAGGACGAATACAGACACGAGAGCTCCCCAGAGGCTTTCTTTAAGGAGAAACAGGACAGAAGAACAAAGAGGGCTGAGACAACAAGTGAAGTAAAATACATCCATGAAAGGCATTTTACAAACACGTGTGTGTTAACACCAGTTGTCTAAAAAGTCACAACAGCTGCAGCATGGATAACACAGGCTCTGTGCCAGCTGTCACTCCACTCTGCCTCTAAAATTTAAGGAAGCAAATGACTGGAAATTATTAACTCTTGACTCTGCTCAGGCACAGTTTTAAAAATTTTCAAATTTCAGTAAGCTAACTATCTTGAGTTAACAAGTCACTTGCGATATTTCACACAAATGACTGAAATCAAGACCAGGTCGTGACATCATGGTCTGGGCAGTGCTTCTTGGGGACTGGGTTAGTCACTGTTCGGTGCAAACTGGTTACAGGTGTAGCGTGACGCCCATCACCGCCGCCTTCTGGATGACTGGCCCTTCCCATCAGCCACGTCTGACCACAAGCGGCCTCCCTATCTTCCCCGCGGTGCACGATGAGCACTACCCCTTTCTGTGCGCAACCGCATTTTGAGACGCAATGCCTCATAGCGAGGGTCTGCAAATCGCAGCCTGCTTTCGTATGGCCCATGAACTGCAAGTGGTTCGCCCTGGAGTAAAACGTGAGCCGAAGTGACTGACAAGGGACCACTGGGCGGCTTTGGGGTTTGAGGTTATGAGACGGTTTTCATGCTGACAGGCACTTCCAGAGTAAGGCAGTGGCTTAGGGACAGCAGGAGAGGAAATTTGAAATCGGGCTCTTTGAGTAACATTAAGGGTTCCACATTCTCTTATCTGGAATGTGTGTCTCCAATGCTGTTTAAAGGAAGACAGAAAAAGGGCTACTTCTCCACATCAAAGAGGGACAGATAAGGGGTGGGAAGGACAGGAAACTAGAAACGAACGTTTCTGAGCCTGGAGGGTTCTATTGCACAGGAACACACGCATCTCTTACTTGCACACGTGTAGGCGTCTTTGCTGGTGAAGGGCTTCATGCACTGGCTGCAGACAATGGGGCCCACAATCGAGATGGAACTGAAAGCGTGCCCGTTCACACTCTTCTTGTCCTTCTCCTTCTCTTTACACTCTCTCTCCTTCTCCTTAATTTTATCTTTTTCTTTTTCCTTTTCCTGCCAAAGAAAACAACCAACATTACATTGTTAACCAAACACTGGAAGGCCTTCCCTTCTAGAAGGCTACCGGGCTACGTGTGGTCAATAGTGGCTGGTCAATGTTTTGAGTCAAAGTTAGGAATGCTGTCCTGGACATAAAAAATTTTTTTATCAAGTTGTGTGCATTCAAGTTGCATTAGAAAAACCTTAGGAGGATTGGCAGGTTGAACAGTTTTGCCCCTGGCTTGAAAAGTCAAAGTGTTAGTCACTCAGTTGTGTCTGACTCTTTGCAACCCTATGGACTGTAGTTTGCTAGGCTCCTCTGTCCATGGGATTCTCCAGGCATGAATACTGGAGTGGGCTGCCACTGCCTTCTCCAGGGGATCTTTCCAACCCAGGGATTGAACCCAGATCTCCTGCACTGCAGGTGGATTCTTTACTGTCTGAGCCACCAGGGAAGCTATGCCAATAGACACGTTCATTGCCTAGGGACCAGCATGGGCACTGGAGGAGGAGGAGCCTGCGGTGGCCCTGGGCCTCCTGAAACAGCCAGCGCTGAGCCCAGTTGCAGGGTGGGGGGCAGAAGAAAGGATGAGATGGTTCTGGGACCAGCCTGAGGGAGAGATGATTGGGCAGCGTGAAAAATGACTCAAGGTTCCCCACAATTGCTTCCCACCCATCACATACCCTCAAGAGAAGGCACATATCTGATAACTGCCTCCCCTACTCTAGCCAGAAATATGAACTATCCCCCACATAGACATTTGCTGTTCTTACTAATTAAAAGTTTCAAGGTTCAGCTTTGGCCCAGTTTTCAAACTGGAGGAGGAGGGGTTTAAACCCTAAAAATGCAAAGAAATACCAATAAGTGTTAGATCCTAAATAAAATATCCAAAGCAGTCAGGGGCATTTCAGGTACACACTACCCTTAGGAGACGAGGACCGTGTGGTCTAATCATACACTCTTCATAAAAGGTCCTTCCCAGACACGGTTAGACAGACACTTTGCTGGTTAATCAACAGCAAATGAATAATTTTCTTTCAAACTAACTGGACCCTGAATTGCAATTTACAGAGGTAGGAGGAATGCATTTAGTAGTGGCCATCATCATTAACTTTAGGGTACTCATTTTCCAGGGCATGTAACAACACTATTGCTGTCATCCAAAACAATTCCTGAAAAAAGAGATACCCCGATGTCAGGTATCATGACAACTACCAAAGGCCTTATTTTCAATCGATGCCTTCTATCTACATTATTCCATCTGATTCAGTAACTCTGAAGTGAGTAGGGTGGGCGTTATGCCTCCCATTTCCTAACTGAAAAGATAAATAACAAAGATAATAGCAAGCAAGAGTTGGAACAATCACTACGTGCCAAGCACTGCAGAAAGCAACTGACGTGAAATTTCTCATTAACAACCCAATGGCGTGTAAGGACCAGCTATGATTTCCATGCAACACTCGAGGGGCCGAGGCTGAGAGATGGCTCATGTACTAGAGGCCACACACCAGTAACTGCCCAAGCTGGAGCTAACTTTCAGATCTGCCAACTGTAAAGCTCAGCTCCTGGTCACTGCAGTCTACTGCCAAGGACTAGAGACGTTTGTGCACTCACAGAATGTCACACAGCAAATGATCTGCAGTTAAAATAAAAAACCCAGGTCTTCTGACTCTGTATTCAGAACCCATCTGCTATACTGAAATGGTGAACATTTGTTAAGTCTGTGATTCACGTAAAATCCTTTGTTAATAGCATGCCTATAATAAAAATCTAAGAATCAAATTGGTACACTTTAGAACTATAAAAAACAACAGGAGAGGAAGGGAGGAAAAACAAAACACTTCACTTTATAAAACAGGAAACTGTTCTGAGTGAAAATTTCGTTAACTGCTAAAGTATCTAAAACTCTAATAAAAATCAGTATGAAGAAACTGAGTTTTTCTAATAATTTTTCTTTGAACTAAATTTTGCTAAAGGCTTTTCATATACAAAATGTTAAACTGAAGAGCACCTGACCTTTTTGCTCAAGAAAGCTAAAAAAGTTACTCTGAGAGTTAAGAACATCTGTGGGCAGCTACCTTACTCTCCCAAGCCTTGCTATGCTCTTCAAATCTGAACAGATAATCTCCCCATCCTTTGCGAGAATCCCAACCAGCTCCTCCAAGGATAAAAACAAAACAAAACAACAAACTCCAGTCTCTCTCTGTGCTGATCGGAAGCTAGTGCTGTAAAGAAGTCAGGCGCTTACCTCCCCATGCTTTGGTCCTATGAATCTCACTGTTATGAGGGGTGCTTCATGAAACCGACCCCATTTTGCCGACATGATTCGACCCCCATGCCAGGAAATATGCTCTCACGGGAGGAGGGGCTCATGCCGGCGGGGCAGGGCCTGGCAGTTTTGAGCTGCCATTAGAGCAACCACTAGAGAAACCGTAAGAGGAAGCTGGGGACTGGTTGAGAAAAGGAACGGGGGAGGGCTGAGGCTGCGGGTTTCCTTAAGATAAGTTAACTATTTGCATGCTGCCGGTGCAGCCTGCCGCCCAGGCAGAGAGGACCCAGAGCACGACACGGGACAGATTCCCCTGCACACACTGTGCGGACAGTGCGTAAGTGGCAAGACGGGAGCGCTGGCAAAATTGAGGCGGACTATTTTCTCAATGCTCTAAGTTAAGAAACACATCTATTTAAACAGATGTCCTCATTTGAAAAGCCATACATTTCTAAAGAAAACTTTTTTGGTGAAGTCGCCTATGGAAAGGCAGTGATTGGCTGTTTTCTGAAGTTTGATTTTTCCAGGTTTAACTCCTGCCAAAATGCCTTAAACCTGTGTGCTGGGGAAATGGAAACTAATAATATTTAATGGGAATAATGCAAGAGACAACTACACTGGGATACTATGAGGGGAAATGATATTTTGATTCTTCTAAACCTACCATTTTAGACAAGTAATTATGATTAAAAAAAAAGAGTTTCTCTGGAAAACTGTGAAGCATGCTAAGATTAAGTGACTGAAGAAACAAGAGAGATGATGACATCTAACATTGCTTTAAGTCTTGGCAAACACTACTTTACCCTAGTTGGCACCTTTGAAAGGCTAACATATTTAGTTCTTTTTTAGACACTTCATGGGAACTGGGAGGTGAAGCTGAATGTCTTGTCATGAAGCCAGGGAATAGATCAACATCTGTGCAGGAATCTAATCCTTGCATCCAAAAAGGCCTACTTCAAATCAGATTAAGAATTTGTCTCAAACATCTCTGACCATCTCCTACTCGTCTGCAAAAAGGAAAGCTTAGAAAAACAAAAAATCGATATGACAGGATGGTTTAGAGAGGGTCACACCCCACTCCCTCTGTAATGAGGACATTATATATATATATATATACACACACACAAACACACATATATCATGTGTGTGTGTCTGAGTCTGCAGCAAGCAGACTCACTTATCAGGAAACAGTACTACCTCTTAAAGATACTAAAACACAAAAGCAGAAACTGCCTGCCAGTCTTCCTGTTTTATTTCCTGTTTAGGTTCTCCCTCTTTCACACACACACACGACTCAACATATTTATCTATTAACTCATGCCAGTTAATGAGAATTCTTGAAAGGACCTATAAAGGATCAGTACTCAATTTCCCCCAAATTTCTCATACTCACATGGCTACAGATATGAAAATATATATATATATAGCGTGTATTATGTTATACATATAGCATATAGTATATAGAGTGCTTACACTAAAAAACTAGTGCTAACATCTATAGTAGCATTTCCATTTTTTAAGCATTATGGAGAAGTAACATTATTTAACGGGTAAGAAAACCAGTAGAGCTGGCATCATGACACCATAAAAATATTCACTTATTTTTATGTTATCCTTTTAGAGAATCAAAACATTTCTGAATGGAAAAGCCCTCCTGTAGGTACAATGGCAAAGACAAACAAGGTATTTAATGCAACTTAACATAAAATGTGGGGCTTCCCTGGTGGCTCAGTGGTAAAGATTCCCCTGCAATGCAGGAGATGTGGGTTTGATCCCTGGGTTGGGAAGATCCCCTAGAGAAAGAAATGGCAACCCATTTCAGTATTTGTGCCTGGGAAATCCCACGGACAGAGGAGACTGGTGGACTCTAGTCTGCTGCTAAGTTGCTTCAGTTGTGTCCGACTCTGTGCGACCCCACAGACAGCAGCCCACCAGGCTCCCCTGTCCCTGAGATTCTCCAGGCAAGAACACTGGAGTGGGTTGCCATTTCCTTCTCCAATGCATGAAAGTGAAAAGTGAAAGCGAAGTCGCTCCGTTGTGCCCAACTCTTAGCAACCCCATGGACTGCAGCCCACCAGACTCCTCCATCCATGGGATTTTCCAGGCAAGAGTACTGAAGTGGGGTGCCATTGCCTTCTCTGGGACTATAGTCTATGGGGTCGCAAAAAGAGTTGGACACGACTTAGTGACTAAACAACAATATCATCATAAAATGCATTACTTCACCAATTTTCCTGTTTCTTACTATCTTTTGGTGCATGGACAAAAGCTGAGCTATCCTTAGTGAGGACGAAACAATCTTATTTGAAGTTGAGCTGGTAACAACGACCAAAGGTGACTCTTAAGCTTCTTAATAAACTGATAATGTGGCTAAAGGGGTGCCTGCACCCCGGATAATGTGAAATGAATTGCAATCCAGGGTTACAGATTTGTAACTTTTGGAGAATTTCCATTGCTAGAAATAGCACAAGCTGCCAGAGACCAAATCTTGGGGCCAAGAGCCTGAAAGGGGAAGCAGTCTCATTGCAAAAGAGTGCAGCCACTCTGACGGAGAAGCTGGGAGGTGACAGGTCACTTGAGGATGGCCTGCTGCTGCCACCAGGCTGAACTTGCACACACACTACCTTCTTTTTGCCTGCCCCCTTCTCTTCAGCCCTCTCCTAGCCAGCTCCAGACTCCAGCCCTTTGAGGTTATTAACAAAATTAAAGGAAAGGCACTGTGCAGCTCGCTCTTGCTGAAGCGTGAGCATGAACTGGACAATATTACTCGGCAGAAGTCAGATCACAAGATATGAGCTGGTCTGTGACCTGAAGTGTACTTCTCTGGGCCGCGGTTGGGAAATAAGGAGACTGGTGCGAGATGTTATTAAAGGTCGGGTCCCAGTTTCCGTGTTCAGTCTCGCGTCGTTTTGCTCATGTCTGCTGGTACTGCCTCGCCAAAGCCGTCAGTGGCATATTCACTACTCTGCCTCTAAGCTGGCGTCACGAGGGAGATGGATGGAGAAGGGGGAGTTCTCCACTTCACCCTGGTCTTCTGGTTAAAAGTTTGTTTGGAGAAAAGATTTCACGGTTTAAAACCAAAATAAAAGGCAAGAGAAACACTTGGAATCATCCCAGCAGATGGTAAACATTGTCCAGGTAAAGACCGTGTGCTTTGGTTCCTCCACCTGCTTGTCAGCACCTAGCAGAATACTGACTCCATTCAAACACTCTTGGCCAATTAACAATGGTCTTTCAAGGAGGCATTCTTCTGTTGATGCCAACCAGTGGTCAAGGCAGCTGGTAAGAGAGGCACGGCTCTATTTCGAGCCCTGCTGCTACACAAAGAATAATAAGTGTTCTGCCCTCTTTAACCTTAACTGTTTTGAGTCATAAAACAAGGCTAAGCATGAGGTTAACGCTCAAATATGAGACTATTCTAGAAATGGTATGCTAGACTCTTCGTGCGTCTTCCACTTTGCCTACTTTCTGTCCATTCTGCACTTGGGCAGGTGAAATGAGGAGAAAACATAATTGTGGTGGCAGGTTTTCTGGAAAAATTTGAGTGATGACCAAACCTAGTATTTGCTGAAAGAAAAGAGATCTTACCTCATTTACAAAACTTAATAATTATGTACCTGTGCGTATGCATATAACACACAGATATACAGTGATTCCTGTGCAAGAAGTCCTTAATTGAGTCCCAATTTTTTTTCCTACTTATTTTGTTGGAGGTTAGATGGGTGAATAGAGTGAGTGTAGGAAAGTGAGAGGCACAAAGTTTTCCCCACTGATTTGAAACAGAATATTCCGGTTTAGCAATGGGAATTAGTATAAGTTAACTTTTTTTTTTCTTTCTAAAAATACATTCAAAAAATATTAGAAGAGTTTTTAATCTTTAATGTGGAATTATTATAGGTACTTTTTATTTCTGATTTTTTTCCCAGATGAGGTACCTTACTCCTAATAAAGGGAGATAATATCTACCTTACAGTGTAAGTGTGTGGAAAGGATTAAATCAGATAATACATGGGAAGCTTTCAGCATACAGTAAAAACTCAATTGGTAGTGTTATCCCTTATTGTTGTTTTTCTTGCTGTTAGTTTTCTTCAGGTATTAGCTCCCTGCAGCCAGCATCTCTCAACTCAATTCCACAGGACCCCACCATGTAATCAGTTTCTGGGGGTGTGCTGTGCCCGGAGCCCACTGAGGGCTGGCTGAGGGGGTCACACAGGAACGCCCACAACAGCACTTACCTTGCTCTTTTTACTGCTGGACATTTTGTTCTTGATGTAGCTGAACGTACGACTGACTTTGGTTCCACTCTTTATTTCAAAATCTTTCTTGGGGCTTTGTGGCAGGAAATTAAAGTTCTCTTCTGTTATACTAAATAGAGAACAGAAGAGTTTTTAAAAAGATCACAGAAGTTGGTTTTTTAAAAATTAAAACACTCTACATATAATTCTTTGTAACCATCATTGTCAGGTATTATTTTGGCTACAAGTCACAGCCAACTTATATGCTCACATGCAAATGAGAAAAGAGGTACGAGGTGGCCAGAGGCTGCTGAAAGGTTTTATATAATAATATCAACCCAACAACAGAGCATACCACAATGGTCACGTCCTACTGCTAAAACTTGGCTAAATTTTCTTATGTCAGTTATTAGTGTTTCACTAGTGGGTTTTCAGGGATCTGATGCTAATCGTTGATTAGTATTAATGATCAATTAGTCATTAATTACTTTATCTGAAATTGCTTCACCTAAAACAGCACCCAATGTATAAACTTCTTTGCATTAAATAGGTGTCTAAAAAGAAACCCACAGATGCAAACCAAGGAGTTTTTATGACTGAATGTATGTACAAGTCCCCTCATAGCAGAGATCACACCTTTTATTTAGGTTTCTGGCACACTGGACCATCAACATGTGAATTTGGCTATGCACTATTTAAGGAAGGAATATATTGAATGGTAGGTAGAACTGACACTGAGCGCAGAAAGATCTACTGCAGGAGTTTCACAGAGACCTGGAAGTTCTGACCTACTTGTTTAGGACACCTATGTCCCAAGTCCTTCCATGATGGGTACCCCCAGACCCTGGGAAATTCACAAAGGTTGAGTTCCTCAAAGAACATGGGGCCCTTGTACACATTATCATTTGTGTATACATACAACCACGTAGAACTGTTACATAATACATCATCTATTATACAGAAATCCATTCAAACTACTTTTCCTAGTGTCCCAGAACAGTTATGCTCGAAGTTTTCCATTGGAAAAGTAGTGTTTGCCTCGAGGGCTTCTGTGAGAGCAGAGACAAGCAGGACCACATGGGTCCTGTTCAGTAGCTCAAGTCTATTTATATTTAAAATACTGCTTGAAATATAAAGCAGTCTGTTACTAAGACAAAGGGGAAATGAAAATCACTGCTCTAGAAAGAACAAAGAGTAAGCAGAATATGGTTAAATGCAAACAAGAGGACTCATATCGAGAGAGTTCTGGATTACTGGGTCACAAATGATGCCTTTGTGAAAAGGAAGGCAACTTGTAAGACACTGCAGGGCAACAATCAGAACCCCAATTATGCTTAAAATCGAATATTTAATCTCATAAGCTTGAATAATAAACAATGAGTCAAAACAGCAATCTTTTGCCTGCTGTTAAAAACCAAGTCACTCCCCTGGACAGAGATGTGTACTGTCTGAACCTAGAAGAAAATAGCTTTAAAGCTTCCAAAGGCTAAGTAGGCAGCAATACTGCGTGAATACCAACACACACACACTGTGAAACAAAGTGTTCTTGGGCTTAGAAATTAGAAATTCCCGTAAGCAAAGAGTGCAAAGTTCATTAAGTTAACACAAGTGTATCCTTATGTGAATAAGTGCACTGATAATCTTCATCTACAGGATGCCACAACGAATAAGGGTAGAACACTATCCAGGACATAAATTGAAAACCAATATTCCAAATTTATCAATCAAGGAAGTAGAATTCCAGCAAGTTCAATTAACTTATTTTGTGTAAATGTGTTAAGACATTTCGGATTTCCTTCATTTCATCTTGAGAAAAGGAGTAGCAAAATAAACGTATATAGTACCTCCCAGTCAGACTAGAGCTGGTGCTGTGGAAGGGCCGCGAACCTGGAAAACAAGAACAGCAGGAAAAAAATCAGAACGAAAGCATCTTACCTGGATAACACATAAAATGTTTAATGTTTTTATGACTGACACAGATAAAGCAAAAATAGCCTCTGAAAGCCAGTGCATGGTGCTTTTTCTTCTGAGGGTTTGGAAGAAGGAAAAATTAAAAATGAAACCCTCAAATTAGAACTGGAAATTCGCAGCAACTGGGAGTGAATTTCTCATGGGGAAAATTTTTTTTAATCCAGGATTCAAGTAACTAAAGAAACCCCAAAATGAAACAACGAAAATGCTCATGTGTATGTCTAATTCCTGTTCTTACGAAGGTTCATCAGAGTCCATAGGCCATCTTTCTGAGATGCTGTCAGAGGAGGAATATACAACAGGAAATGACATGTCATTTTCCGCATGCTGTTAATCTTGTGTTCATATATATCTATACAAAAAGTCTAGCTAATATATGCCTAACATTTTCCTGAGCATTCTTAGAAATGGATTAGAGCATTAGGAAACCAACAGAAAAGAGCATTAGACCCAACTTATAAGGTCTACGGTTTGCCACTAATTTGGGGTGAGATCTCCAGACTTCATTTCTTCATCTCGAAATAAGGAAGATAAAACAGACTGATACTGATCAGATGAGTAGGGCAGATATATTATTCCTCCTTCCATAACCATCAGACCATAAATTGAAATGAGTCATTACATCAATAGCTAAATAAGACAGGGCATTAAACAGAACAAATACAGAAGTAATGATACCATTATTTTACCTATGATAGGTTAATGACAAATGGTTTCCAAGTTTTAGGAGATCAGGTATAGAAACACCTTCTGTGTGTGATTCCAGGTAGACAAAGGTTGCTTTATGTAGCTACTGTTATAATGTGGACAAAACACACCTTTCTCCTTGAGGTTACTGAAACTTCAATTTGATAGATTTGAAAAATGTTCCACTACCATATTATCAACATTTGAAACTCTTAAGAACTCCCAAATTGTTCCAGATTTTTTAATAGGAATGCAAAGGTGAAGTCATTACTAACATGTAGCCAACATGTGTAAATAATGCATTAGAAACTTAAAAATGAATTCAAAGGCTTCAAAAGATCGCTTTTATAGTTTTTCCTTTTACTTGTCTGGGGTTCTCCTTCTGTTTCACTCATGATGCACAATAACAACAGCCAGAAGAGAGAGGAAGAGCAAGACCTGGGATCTATCTTCCAGCTCTGCATGATCTGGTGAAAACACCGACATCTAAACCTCAGAATGTCTTCATTTACCTAAACAAATGAGTGTGGTTTAGACTGGGGGCTTTAAAAGGTTTACACTTAAGGAGCCCCGAATGATATAAGCACCATCAAGTTCTCTCAGGCTGCCAGGACTCTGCTGTACATGTAATCAATTATCTAGTAAGTTACCACCTTAGTAATATGAACAAAGTAAAAATAAAACCCATAAAGAAAAACACCAACCAGCAGAGAGCCTGGCCAAGACCAAGCTCTCAGAAGGTTTCTGTCAAATAAACTAAGAACTCAACAAATACTGTGAGAATCTGTAACTCCTATAAGGATTTCCAACTTTCTTGCTGCTAAAAGATACTTCAATTCATTTTCATTTGTTTACCATAACCTCTCAGGTATGGTTCTGAAAACAGGGATTAATTCACCAATGTTTCTAAAATAAATGCTTCAGACTTTCCCTAAGTGTCAAGTTTTCAGAGCATCTAAGAACATGATATAACCAATGTTACTTCCATGATATAATTACAGACAGAAGCAAAGAAATTTGTCATTGAATTTAGCCTATAAAATACTGTTGCAAGTAAATAGTGTATTTCAACGAGACCTATTTTGTTTTAAGGCATGAAACAACCTGCAGACCTAATACAGTATCATTCCAGAACTGGAGCTGTTAGGTGGACATAGTATTTGTAAAAGCGTGTTCCATGGAACACGTGTCTCCTGAGACGTCACACGTTGTCTTGCACATACTATGGTTTACCTGGTTAATACATTTTGGAATCACAGCATATTGAACACTACCTTCAAAATTCACAAGATACACATAAGCCTTTGAAACCTGCTTAAAATAGTTTCCTAAATTTATATGGTCAAGAATCAACCCTTTCCCCTCACCGCCCCATCCCTCTACCCCATAATTCTCACTGTATTTTTGAGTTTAAGGAACACATTTTGAGGAATGCTGGATATTTGATTCAAGGGTTTCTTTGAGCTTCTATACTTCGTGATGACATTATGTTGGATTAACTGAGTAACCAGTGCTGATTAACTGAATTTAGTCATAATTTTCTATTAGTGGTAGAAGAAATACTATTGGAACCTTAGTTTTATTTGTCATGCTAACCTATTTCCAAGCATATTACAAATACTCAACAGCCTTGAGAATTTGTAAAAACTCAAAAGTTGTAGATGGGAGTTTCACAACTTCCCTCCTATGACAATGGTATGGAGTGAAAATCTTATGTGCCTATACCAAAGGCATTTTACTTGTGAAAAAGTATTGAACATATAAGATACTCATTTGTGCATAAGCCACTTTCCTTTAAGAACAATGCAAAAATGTCACCTTGAAGTTGATATTGCTAAATATTAAATTTTAATGTTTAAGTATTAAATAACTACTGCTCAAACTTAGAATCAGCAAATGGTGCTGAATTAGGATGCTTAATCATATTTATATTATAATTGCCTGGAACTAATATGATTTATATGAAATGAAAATAATTCATTATTTAGCTTTATATAGCAAGTATTTTCTCCATTAAAAACAGCAATCCTGGAATTGTCTAGAAATCTCATACAACTGAAAAGAGTAATTTTCATGGGGGTCAGCATTCATTTCCTCTCTGAGTTTACTAAAACTAATACTAAACTAGGTTACTATTAAGTAATGATATAATAATCTGAAACCTACAGTGTAGTGAAAGGATTGAAAACTAAAAGTTCCAAAGGAACTTCTTCCAACCAATTAATTCAAGTGGTTTAATCTCAAAGAAAAGATATTCTTAAAGAAATGGTCTGGGGTAGTTCCCTGGTGGCCTAGAGGTTAGGATTCGAGCTTTCACGGCCATGGCCCAGGTTCAGTACCCGGTTGGAGAACTGAGATCCCACCAGCCATGCAGCACAGCGCCCCGGCCCCGCCAAGAAACAAATAAAAAAACTGACAGAGATGGGGGGAAAACAGGTGAGAAGAAAAAAGTCTGACAGTGACTTTTAAATGTCACAGATGGACATCTAGGTATCTGTCCTATGAGACAAAAAAGGGGAAACAATGACAATGAAATTTACATGACTGAACAGAACGTTTCGAGAAGTTAGTACGCAGTGTTACAAAAGGCACAAGGTGGGAATGAGAGCCCCTTATGCCTTTGCAGGCATCTCTGTTCTGAGATGATGTCTCGGGCCTTGGAACTGGGTCCCTGGATCAGCTAATACTGGTGGTGTACGAGACAAAAACTTTATTCGTTTATCCAAATTCATTTTCAAAGCTAAGCGTGAAGGCGAATGAGTCAGCAGTGGTGACATGCAAGAGGATAAAAGCCCCCCAATCTCTTAGTACCAAGCCTACGGCATTTTCAGCGCTGGTCAGGCCCTGGAGAGCAGCCACTGGACCCCAAAGCTGCTTACTTACTATGCAACTCCTCTTCCTCATCACTGGAGTAAGAAGAGCCAAGAGAAAAGAGAGTTTTAGACTTAAGGAGGAGAGGTGAGATGCTGACGGAGAGCGAGATCCGCCGCGTTGGCCGCATCTGCTGCTGGGCTGAGGAACAGGTTAACAGAAGACATTAGCGCCTGCGGATCACACCAGAACAAAGACCCACGGTGCCGAGAACCATGCCACTGGCCTGAAGGATGTCAGGGGAGGCTGTCTAGGCCGCTAGGCACCATCTATTCACATTTCCACCTTTCTTTCTCAAGATGCAGAATGGTAATGCGGCTTAAGAAAATGTATCCAACAAAGACACGTACTTGTACTTGTTAGATTATGAAAACAGGAAGTGCGCTACTTTTCACAGCCATCATTTACAGCTGGAGGCCCCCTCCCTCCCCCCATTGAAGGTAAGGAAACGCCTTGCATGGTGGTGTTCCTGGGATTCAGTATCGGCTCTCTTCCCGCCCACCCCAAACCTCTTCATTCACTGTTGCCTCTTCAAGTACAATCTGCAGGTGATACAGTGATGACTCACAGCTTTCTATTTTCAAGTCTGGTCTGTCCTTTGAATTCAAGCCTCATTCATCTCACTGCCTACATGTGGGAAGACATCCCACAGCGGCTCAAAGTCAACAAGCACATACATCAACTCAGCCCCTTCCTCCAGACTTGTTCCTCCTCGTTTACTCTCTCCTTTGGTGAGTGGTACCTAACATCTAACTCATCATACAGGACAGAAACCTGGACACTACCCTTGAATCCTTTTATCGCCTCTCACTCAGCCCTTTTAATTCTGTCTTCTAGAATTCTCTGAACATCAACTTCTTCTCTACTACCACTGGTTTGCACCTGCTTTGGACCAGCATCTGCTCTCATCAGAACTTTGCAAGAGCCTTCTACTCACCTACCAGCCTCTCCGTCCCAACACAGTCTTCAGTGAAGTCTCTCTGCAGTGTCAGAATCAATCAGTTGATTTAACAAAAACCACTCCATTGCCCTCAGACAAGAAGCCCAGAGTCCTCAGTCTAGCTTTCTACCTGCTAACAAACCCAGTGATTTCCTCTTGGTCTTGACTTTGGTATCACTTCTCCCCAGGGCTTCCCTGGTGGCTCAGATGGTAAAGAATCCGCCTGCATTGCGGGAGACCTAGGTTCGATTCCTGGGTTGGGAAGATCCCCTGGAGGAGGGCATGGCAACCCACTCCAGTATTCTTGCCTGGAGAATCCCCATGACAGAGGAGCCTGCTGGGCAACAGTCCAAAGGGTCGCAAAGAGTCGGATATGACTGAAGCGACTTAGCACAGTACCCAGTTAGGCTTCTCTGACCCCTCAAGTAGGGGCTTCTGAGCACCCAATGTTTCTTTCAACTGCCACATATATCATCATCTGCTACACTCAACTCTTCTCATGTTCTTGAGCTGAAGTGTGGGGAGAAAAGGAATCGTATCTGGAAGGTCACGCCTCTCCTTTCACTGTCTCGCCTGGTGCCTGGCAAAGGACAGGTACCCTTGACTAATTTAACAAATGAATAAATGAATTTCCTTTGTCAGGCTTTCTGTAAGGTCAACATCCTAAATAAAATGAAAGAAAAAACCCTGTACCTACTCAGCACAACAGACACTCCATACCCCAGGTAAATGCAGAGCAATGGCAGACCAAAGGGTGTAGCCACACCTCCTAACAGAGTGCAAAGAACGCCACAAATTCACGCACATCGGCTTTTTCAGCAGGGGCAGTCCAGTGCAAAAGGAAGATACCATTTTAATGTGTGTTCTACAGTATTCCCAAATGTGAAGCATATATATAAGAAATGAAAATAACCTCTCTTAATTACCCAAATCTCAGAGTATCCCCTTCTTCTGTCACACGATCATGGATCATAAAGAAAAACCTACTTGTAAGAATAAGGAGTATCTCCAACATGTATGGAAAGAATATGTTCTGCTAACACAGGGATTCAGTTTTAAAATGCACTCAAATTTAATGACCATGAATATATTCCAGCCTCATACTTTAATCAAAAGGCCAATATAAAAAGTCAATCTGGGGATTTCCCTGGTGGTCCAGTGGTTAAGAGTCTGCCTTGCAATGAAGGGACACAGGTTTGACCCCTGGTCGGGGAACAAAGATCCCACCTTCTGAGGAGCTTATAAGCCTACACACCACAACGAAAGATCCTGCTTGCTGCCTGAGATCTCATGCAGTCATAAACACATATTTTTTAAAAAGTCAATTTGCTTGACCAAATTTCTGTTCTGATGAATTTGTCAAATATTATCTTCTCCAAATAGAACTACCCTAAGAAAGTAAAAGTATTCCAATAACATCTCCTCCCACTGTCCAGTTAAGAGAGAGAGACTAAGCACAGAAAACAGAGACAAACTACCGTCACTGGCGCCGCTGCCCAGAGGCCCATTCTGATCTTTGGTCATGTGGGTCACTTTGTGTTGAAGATCTGGTACATTCTATACATCAAATGCCAGAGTTTGGTTCTTAAGACCCACTCAGCTTTCGTGGTCAATTACAAGCGAACGCTACCGTCAAAGCATGCCCAGGAACTTGGCCAATTCACCCACCCCGAGTGGAGGTCTGAGAACGATCCCAAGGACAAGTGCCACCTGGGGACATTGTTCTCTGTGCTAACAAGCCATGTGAAATGAAGGACAAAATGAGACCTCTGTAAGAAGCCTAGATTTCACGGTCCAGTGGGCACCATTCTCCCACTGACACGCTCAGCAGTGCACGCGTGTGTGCATGCCAAGTCGCTTCAGCCGTGCCTGACTTTCTAGCCCGATGGACTGTAGCCCGCCAGGCTCCTTTGTCCATGGGATTCTTAAGAATACTGGAGTGGGTTGCCATGCCCTCCTCCAAGGGATCTGCCCAACCCAGGGATCGAACCCCAATCAACCCCACAGTTCATGGTCTGTAAGCATCTTCTGGGTGCAAGCAGTAACAAGTTTAAAAATACAGACTTGTGAAGGGATTGTCTGTAATAACTGGCTTATTCTGTGTATGCAAACATAAAGTTTATTCTTAAGTTCTAATGATAAACCATCAGAGTCTCCTGGCAAGCTAGGAGTCTACACTCAACCCTAGGCTGCGAACACATTTCCTGGAGCGGCTTCTCTGAGGGCAGTGTCCCGCCAGTTTGGGAATAATGCCGAGTCTGTCTGTTTTTCTAATCTGGCCAGTGACCCAATGACAGTCCAGGCAACAGTTTAGTGGACGTTTGCAGAAAAGCTCGAATGGTAACAGCTGGGAAAGGCTGTGGGAAAAGTTGCTAACTTCCTTCAAGGGGGAATCTGGAACACAAGTAAAAGCTGGGAAGTAGTGAGAGAATGCTGAGTTTAGGAAGTATTAATATATTGTACTGAGACAAGCAGGTTTGTGTGTAAGACACAGCCAGTTAAAGACAAACGAGAGATCATATTCCAGGTCTTCACCACTGCTTAGACCCTGGTCAGAGAAAAATGGACCCCTACACTGCTGGATGATGAACACATTCATTCCACAGTGACAACAAATGCTTCCCACAAGCCAGGAAACATGCTAGTGCGAATGTAAAATAAATACACATTTAAGCCCTACCCCATTATTAGCCCTGCTGAATAGTTCAAGGACTCGAGGTCACACAGCCACTAAGTATGCTTACCATAAAGCATTAGCTAAAATACCTGAAGGGTTCCACACACTTTAGGCTTTAAAACCACGGGGTAGGTTTTAATTCTGATACTTTCAACAGGGAAGACCATGACCAAGGGTGAATCATGCAGGGTATTTAAGAGATTTGGAATGAAGATCTGCATGTGTGGCAGAAACCAAGAACCATCCAGTTACCCTGAGGCTTAGAGGCATAGCATGCAAGAAAGAAGTTTTATTAGCCTTCTGTTTAACAGCCAGAATTTTTATATCTGCCAAAAAAATTATGTTTCCAGAGCAGAATAAAAAAAAAGAAAAAGCTGGGAAATTAATTCAATTGTACATGAGGAGGGACTTAAGAGAAATACTGTCATTAAGAGTGGATAAGCCCTCCAATTATAGCCTGTGCTCACTTAGGGAAGTAGTTAGGGCCAGTTCATCATTCAAATCTACATGAAATGTACATTACAAATCAGAATGAGTGGCCTCCACTTTGATGAAAGGGCTGAACTCTCTCGCTCCAAGCTCTATCTATGACAGCCACCAGCCACGGAGCTCAGAGCTCAGTCCCCGTCAGGGAGGGATAGGCACCAGCCGTGGAGCCCAGACCCCTCAGGGAGGGACGGGCACCGGCCATGGAGCTCAGACCCCTCAGGGAGGGACGGGCACTGGCCATGGAGCTCAGTCCCCCTCGGTGAGGGACGGGCACCGGCCACAGAGCTCAGACCCCTCGGGGAGGGACGGGCACCAACCACAGAACTCGGCCCCCCTCTGGGAGGGACGGCCACTGCCACGGAGCTCAGTCCCCCTTGGGGAGGGACGGCCACTGCCACGGAGCTCAGTCCCCCTCGGGGAGGGACGGCCACTGCCACGGAGCTCAGTCCCCCTCGGGGAGCTCAGCTGCCTGGTCCCCACAACAAGATGAGCCAGAGCTCCTGGTGCTCAAGGACTGTGCTTCCTGGGGGGTGGCCACACCATTCAGTGTCTGGCTAGCAACTGAAAGCACAGTCAAAAACCATTTTGCTTTTTTGGAGGAAAAATAAGAAGAGTTCGTGTGTCACCAAACACAGGCTGTTGGTTCTGAGTAGCTGTTGTTATAGAGACGCAGGCCCTCCCCCAGGCCCCGGGAGGAGGGACGCGGGGCTGAACGGTCTCGCTGACTGTCGGGTTATTCATTTCTAGTACTCCGGGTTTAAAGCCACAGTAAACTGTTCAGTTATAATAATCTCCCTTCTATACCAGCAGAACCACTCACCCAAAGCCAAGTCAAAAGCAAACCAAACCAAGATCCAGACAAGAACAGGAACAACGACTTCAGTTACAACTCTGTGAGTCTGTGCCTATTATCTTGGCGAATAAGTCACTATTAGGCACCTTTATTTCCAACAGGCTAGGTTGATACTTGAACTACTAATCATATTAAAACGGGAATGAAGTTAATACAATCATTGATTTATGCCTTAACGCCACTGTGGACATTAAAAAGATGAGGCCTCTAGTAAGTCATGAATTGAGACAGAACATCCCATTAACACAGGGCAGCTACTTCTGTCCTCACTCTTTTAAGATGAGTTCTCTATCAGGAGATGGTGAAGAAACAGCAGGAGGGTTTTATACCCTTTATTTCAGGTTCCTGAATACATGATCTCTCAGCAAAGAATGTAATATACCATACTCTCTCTGATGAGAATTTTAATTTTCATATCAAGATCCCACACTGCAACTGCTCATGAAAAAAAAAAAATCTATTTTGAAAATTAAAAAAAAAAGTGGGCTTCCCAAAGACACCTGTCTGTGGCAAACATCTGGATCCAATTCAAGTATATTTTTGAGCATCTCTGATTTGCAAACGCTCTGGGCCTGTGGATGCCAGACGTCTCTATGTAACTTTCATAGCTCATTGATTTTGAATCTGTATACAATTTCAGTAAACACTTTTGGCTGTAATCCTTTTGGCATTTGCTTAACTAAAAACATATCTCAGTCTCTCTCTGTCCTTCATGAGCTTGACATTTTTGAAAAGCTCAGGGAACTAGTACTGGATAATGTTTGGGTATCTGTACTATGGTAATACAAGACAGTGTCTTTGACATAAGAGCATTACATGTGTAACTTACTTTCCTGTGTTTCAGAAAAATCTTTAAGGAAAGTGATAATGCCAGGGAAGGGAGCAAGATGGATAAAACAAGTGTTAAAATAACACTCTGGAGGCGCCAGGTGAAGACTATGTGGTGAGTGTTAGTGCTGTTTTTTGCAACTATTTTAAAAGTCAGAAATTATTTCAAAATAGAGTTTTAAAAAATAATGTCTGTCAGGTTTAGGCCCAAGAATACAATGAATTTAATGTGTTAAGGAGATTTTTATGTAGTAAAAGGAGGAAGGTCTCCAAACTGAATTCTGGGTGGCCTTTTCTGTAAATGATCAGTCATTCATTCAGGGGAAGAGTCTGGCACATGCTCTAAGGCAATGTCACAGGGTCTTAAAGCGAAAAAAAATAAATGAAAGGGAAAATGTTCTGAATATATTTAATGAAAAAAGTAGCATACTCACTGTCCAACCCAGGATGGCTGATTGTCATTAATGAGACGGATTTTGTCAGTGGAGAAGAAACGGCTGATGTACAGTAATTAAATCCCTGTTGTTTAGATCTGTGACATGCCTGTGAAGGAAATAAAGGTAAAACAGCTCTCAGTTCATGCTCTTCTATTTCTAGGTTAGTACAAAGCTTGACATTCCGACTCAGCAGAAGGAAATAAGGCAGTACACAGAGGAAAAGACCACAAGCCTTGTAGGCCACAAAACAGGTGCTCAACTTCAGAGAAGCAATCGAGCTTTTCTAAGCCTCAATGTTCTTATCTGTAAAATGGGAACAATTAGAGTATCTACCACTTATGGTCATTTTGTATCCTTCCTAAGAAGGACACCTAAGGATGTCTCAAACTTCGTAAGCACTTAATACATGTCTACTAAATGCATAGTCAGATAAAAATAACTTCACTGGAACTATCAGATTATGTATATACTGCTTGCCCTTTGAAAATTTAAATATCATGTACACATATAGTAGGATACCAGTAATATCATTCTGATATTAAAGAGTTAGAAACAGAGATACAAATAGAAAAAGTTTTAAGATCACAAGCAAAGTAGGCTCTGCATCTGGATAGAAACCTAAATCGTTTTCACTTCCTCTTCTGAGATTAAATTGCTTATATGCGAACATGTGGGTAACTGCAACTCCCTCAGTGAATTCACAGCCACTTCAGTGTGTAATCGGACCCACTGCAGAAGATCCTGCAACAAAACCCGTTTCCGGTGATGGTGGGACTCCTCTTGTTTTGCTTGGAGAGAGGCCATCCTAATTGCTAACTAACTTTAATTATCATCCCTTCCCTTCCTAGCAGTCTGAAATCTGTATGTACTGAAAGGGAAGCAATGAAAATCCGTTACTAGGGTGAACTTGACTCAGTTACACCAAAGACTTCTCATTATTTAGAGCTTGTTCCACGGGTAACCATGGAGTTTGAGGCAAACAGTTGCTATGTTTCAAATACAACTGTGAAGTCTGAAAAATGACGTCAGTTCAAAGGCAGAGACCTTCAGCAGGAAGCTGGCTGCTGGCGACTTGTGCACATCAGGGATGCAAGCGGCTCATATACCCACTCTGAGATTGCACACGAGATGGAAGACTCTGGTGAGCAGAGCCCTGGGCAGGCTGAGCACACCAGCTGCTACAGGGTCAACACCTCATCTCGACAGACTCAGAGAGGCCACTCACACAGACACCACTCACTGAGAGAGAGGGCCATCACTCAGACTCCTCGAACGCCAGTGCAGGAGAAGGTTATCACATAAACATGAGTAACAAAACGGAAATGCTCTCATTTCCTCATCAAATGTCATCTACTTCAAAGTAGCGGGGAGACTAAAAGCCTGCCATTCTGAGTTTAATACTGTTCAGCTAAGAGCCAGTTATGGAGCCTCAGGCAAGTCACTTAAATGGGCTTGACTTGCTCACACACAAAGGCTTAAGCAGAATTTGAGGGGATTTACTGGCTCTAAGTCAACTCAAGTTTTGGTATTTTACCTGGTCCTACAAGTGATTTCCAAAGGACTCTGTACACACAAGAGGCAACATGTTTTTCAGACGTACTTGTCAGAGGTGCTCTCTGTAGTCACCAAATTTATTGTTTCCTATTTTTCCCTCTTTTTCTGTTACCATTGGGCTGAATAAATAGACACATCTACTTCAATAACTATATTCTCCATATTCTTGTTATTTTTCTTAACTTCCAAGAAGCCATGAAGAGGGGACAAAAGCAGGCAAAATTCCCTTAGGCCTTCAATTTCATTTCCTTTGGACCTTCACATGACCATAAGTGATACATTCATCACTAAATCGCCTAGTGCTAGATTTAAAATATTTGGTCACTTCATTGCTACGTAGCAGGATGTAATAAAAAACTAGATTTCTACACAAAACCTTAGTCATTGATTCGAAGAACAGGTTGTTTAAATTTTTGTTTGTTTTGTTTGAAACGATGCCTTACACTTCTACCTAAAATGAAAGCCATCTACTCAGAGACTGGCATTTTAACTTTGTTTAATTAGAAAAAAATTCACTGTGTATCCCAGAATACTCTCAGAGGTTCATCCAGGTGTTAGTTTTAAAATTAATATCTTCTTAATTTCAAAAGTTTGCTTTGCTGAAATATCTAAATCTATGCAGATTAATGGTATTCTTTAATTAACATTGGGCTTCCCTCATAGCTCAGTTGGTAAAGAATCTGCCTGCAATGCAGGAGACCCCGGTTCAGTTCCTCGGTCGGGAAGTTGTGCTGGAGAAGGGATAGACTACCCACTCCAGTATTCTTGGGCTTCCCTTGTGGCTCAGCTGGTAAAGAATCCATCTGCAATGCAGGAGATCTGGGTTTGATCCCTGGGTTGGGAAGATCCCCTGGAGAAGGGAAAGGCTACCAACTCTAGTATTCTGGCCTGGAGAATTCCATGGACCATGAACTGTACAGTCCATGGGATCGCAAAAAGTTGGACATGGATGAGAAACTTTCACTTTCAAGTAGCATTAAATGCTAAAAACTGCTGTTTGCAACACTGAGTATATGCGTAATTATAGCTACTAACCTTATGTGAACATAAGTCTTGCCTTCTTTGTTCCTAATATGAGGATGTATTTAGGGAAATGAAACGAATCTTTTCCCCCCAAATTAGCAACATACACCTCTTTCAGCCTTACCTGTTGATTAAACATTCTATGTTCCCTCTGGCCTGATTCAAGATCCTCTTCTGAAAGTGACACCAGAGAGTCACCCCTTTCCTGGCCACTAAAAGGGTGCCTGAGTTCTTTGGTGTTTGAAGAGTTTCCTTCTAGAGATGAGGACGGCTTGTTTCCAATACCAGCTCCTCCTGTCAAGCCTTCTAGACTGAAACTGAACACAAGACACCAGAGTTAATTCATTCGGAGACAGAAAGGAAGGAGGATACAAAGCCCCTGCGTTTGTGTCTCCCTTGCTTGTAACTTTCTGTCACCCAGCAAAACTGTCTGCAAGGGCCTGGCCAAATGAGTGCCCCCGCCCTTCCCCCTAGATCTTGGTTGGCTGAGAATTATACTGCACTTGGTTTTTTTTAAAAAAAAAAAAAAAAACCTCATTCGATTTACTCAAATCTTGAACTACTTCAAGTAGTCTTCTCAGACATTTTTCAATATACCATATGGATAAACCGTATTATCTATAGATTTTTAATTTATGTGTTTTTTTTTTTCCACCCTTGATCTGATGTGACCAAAGACTCTGAAGCCTGCCAATGCCAAATAATTAAATGGCACAGAGAAAATATGAACATTAAGTGACTTTCTGGAGGAAAATAGGGAAGATCCAGACTTGCCCTTGCAGCCGTCAAGTGGACCTTTGTAACTTCACATTCGACTACAATCCAGGTAACATTTGTAACTTCACCTTCCACGACAGTCTAGGTGACCTTTTTAACTTCACAGGCATGCGTCCACCCCAGAAACCCCACATTACATAGGCGTGTTACCATCTGTGCACACCTGCCCCAAAAGCACCGCTCTGGCAGGTTTCCTGAGAACTGTTAGTTGCAGACAGGCACATGGGACACCATAAAGGGCAAAAGTTGAAAAGTTACTGTGTCTAAGAGAGGTTTAATATCTTCTTCCTTGATACTGACAAGGTGGGGGAAAAAAGCAAACTTAAGGTTTGGTATGGAAAATGGGATCCCTGGAATAAAGACTGTGGTTTGCAGAGTGAACAGCACTTTTTGTGAGGAGGCGGCTATGGAGAAAGGTTGGCCAGCTTTCACCCTTGGGGATGCTAGCCAGAATAAATCACGTGTGTTACCACTGGGTCTCAGAATGCAGGGGGAGAGCACGTTACAAGCATGTGGAGTTGTGTTTGAAGGCATAATGAAGCTCTTTCGTTACCGCTGCTCAAATTTAACTGCTACAGAAAAAGTTCATGTATGCCGGTCTAGAAGGGTTTCTATTTGCCCTTTTTACTATGAATCACTTATTATGAACTGAAACCATATGCCTCTATAAATTAAACAATGGATTTTATTCTGATTTCAATATGACGATAGAAATCATGACTAACTCCAAGTAAATGTCTCTGTAGAACTCATTTTCAATAGCAAGGGTAAGAAGACAGACTAATTGCAGAAGAAATTTAGTTTTCTGTTATGAATTATTTCTAAAGCCTGAGAAAGCCAGATCCTACGGTTACCACAACATTTAATCCTGAAAGTGATTAAATCTGGCTGCTTAGCTGAGAGAAGAATATGTAATGATGAGCAATCTGTGAGCTTACAATCTAAAGAGATGACTGGATTGGGAAGCGTTAATTAAGAAATGAGTGCATCTTAGTAGCTGCCTTGTTTCTGTTATTGTTTTCCTCAGGATGTGCTAATTCCTAGGAGCTGGGAATTGGGATGGATGAAAACAAAGAGAGAAGTGGTCTACCACAGCATGGAGACAAGCCTGTGCAGAAAACACCCGAATCTATAGCCAATTGAGACACGCAGAATGCATCAGGGAACACCATCCAGTTCCGAGGCTGCACCCTGTGAACTGGATAGGATGCCCACAGCAGAGGCAACGCAACACCGAGCTCACAAAGCAGGCCGCCATACGCATTCCAGCCACACACAGCCAGTCCAAAGCCGAAAGCTCGGTGCTGTGCTGCACGATCCCCCCTTTGGTGGCTGCACACATAACAATACCATACCTTCTGTAATTAAAATCAGCACTCAGGGCAGCAGAGTATTGCACACCAGAGGGACACCAGCTCATACTGGGGATGACATCAAAGGCAGAAACAGAAATGGAAGAGGGAACAGGGATGGGATTATTGGGTTTAAAAAGAAGGGACACAGAGACAGATGGATTTTCTGATCAGCAAAAAATTAGGAATGTAACACTGATTTAGAATTTAGAAAATGGCTAGAACAAAAAACACAGTTCTTCTATTGATGTCCATCTACATAATGTGTTAGAAATGACTACGTGAACTCTTCACAGGTTAACAAGTTCAGTGTTGGAAACCCCAGAATTCCTCCCAGCAAATCCTGAACAGAGTACCCACACTCCCTGTGGCCTCCTGGTTGGGCATGCTCACAACAGTGTTTCACCCCCACTACTGGGGACACTCTCTCTATGCCGCCCACCACTCCTCCACCCATTTAGGCTTGGATGCTAAAGATAAAGCATATAACAACACAACAACAAAAAATCCACCTGATCATCTCCTGACCACAGCATCTCTAATCCTTCATTAAAAGGGATGATGACAAATTGCACTGGGGTAGGCTCACTGAGTCAGGTTTTTTTTCCCCCCCGTGTTTCCATTAAGGATTAGTCTAAGCCAGAAAATTCATATATCTTTCATAATGATACCTAACATCAACATCCACCTTCAAACCCTATTCACCAGGCTTGGATGCTAAAGATAAGGCATATAACAATGGTCCTATTTTGCTGTATTTTAATGATAATGAAGGGATGTCTCTCCTTGAAAGGGAATTTTATAGTATTGACCAAAGGGTCTCATAATTTTAGGTATGTATCCATTTTCCCACAAGATTAAAAAAAAATCCATTTGGTCATCTATTTCCTTGACTGTCTCAGCACTTATATTTATTCTCATGAAGCAGGAACAGAAAATCTGGGGTTGGAAATGATAAATGAACATAAGCAGACAAAAAATAGCCAACTCAGTATCAGGTACTCTGTAAAAAGAGCGGCATCCATAGGTCAGGATTTTTGATTAATAAAAGCTATTATTTTTTAAAAAAATACACACTGCTGCTATTTCAGCCCTAAAGTTCTAAGTGACATGCTTTTGTTTTGGGAAGGGAGATAACAATAAAACTAATCTGCTCCCTGAACCTTCAATGGGAAGACCCGCAGACACTAAAAAAACCAACAAACAAAAAGAAAGCTAAAAAAAAAAAAAAAAAAAAAAAAAAAAAAAAAAAAAAAAAAAACAAACACAAATAAAAAACCCAAAAAACAAAAACCACCTTGTCTTGAATACATACAGCTGATAACTTTGTGCTGACAAGTGGAAGGTTTTGATAGACAAAAAAAAACACAAAACCCCCAAGGAAAATGATGGAAGAATAAATATGAGCTAACCCTATGGATCTTCTAAAAGTAAATCTTTAAAATAATACCATTAAAAATAAATTAAAAGGTAACATATTTTAAATCAGATTATATTAATAGTACAAAGCTCACAAGTACAAAAGCAGAGAGTGGAAGTACACAGCTGAGACATGTCTCTGCAAGTCTGCTAAGCAAGACCAGACTGCCTCAGGGAAGCAAGCCCTGATACAGTTTACAAACACACATGAGATTCACAGGTCTGTTCTTTGAAAAGTATTAACTTAATTTTATACCTCTAAGCTGTTAGTAAAAAGGCATATTATGTCTACATGGCCAATTTACTAAAAAGAGAATGCAGAAAAAAGTAGAAAGTGAATATACATGCCAATTTATCATTCATTAAAAATTAAACAATGTCTTTCTATGGACTTTAAACATCCCTTTACTCTCAGAAAATGATAATGATGTGAGAGACTGGGATGAAATTTAGGATAAAGAGGATGAACACCAGGGAGACAGAAGGAGCGTCAGAAAAACCTAAGGATCCAGGGAGGAAGCTGCAGATAGTCCTGGGGTCGCAGAAACTCCTTTCACAACAGTAAGAGTATTTTTTCAGAGCATCCTAATTTCCTCAGTTCCTCAGCTGGGGGAGTAACCTTTCATGGTTCTTTAGCTTTCAGATTTAGACAGTTCCAGATTTTAAAAAAGTATCCTGATGCCCTACCTTTTAATACTTGCTGAAATGTTTCCATTTTAGTAGCTAAGGCTTAACACAAAATTTAAATCGTAACTCCTGTTCTTCATACAGAAATACGACAAAGGATGAAACTGTCACTGAAGTGGCTGTGACGGCTGTGTCTACATGGTAACCTGGGCTGCATCCAGCAACGGGTCATCTTCCAGGGTTATCCAGGGCATGTTTTTATCAAGTCCATATTGAAGAGTTTAAAGAAGAGTCAGACAAATAAATCTCTAAAGGTTTTAGATACTTCTACTGAAAAAGGCCTTTAATAACTTGCTCTCCTGGAGACAAACGTAACCAGGCTTATGATTATCTGAGATTCGTGACAACACTGTGCTTGAGCTCAACGTGTGCCTAAAATCTGAAATTAAAGGAAACACCCACTTAAAAAAGACCAGGTAGGCAACAAAGATCATTATCTGCCCACTTCCTAAAAAGACAGCCTCAGCTAATAATTTAAAATCTCTCTTTACAAGTATCTCCTAATATGAGACACTAACCATAATCAAACCATCGTTTTCAGATTTCTAAATTTTTTTCCCCAAAATTGGAAAAGTCACAAATGACTCCTGTACAGGAAATGTACTGATAAAACAAAAACTCAGCATTTGGAAAAATTAAAGCAAATCAGTACTTTTCGACTAAAAGTGACTTTTCAGCTGATAAATCACTGCAATTTTTAGCTTCAAAATTTTATGTGACCAAAAATCAGTATGGGATTGAAAGACTGAGAGGAGCCCTGAGAAATCAGGGCCACATCAACAGTGGACGGGAGACTCCCAAGTGGCTGAGGAAGAAAGGCTTTCATCACGTTATTGAAGAATGCGCTGAAAATAGTTTAGGGCCTACATGAGCACACTTCTATTTTCGGTTCTTCCTCTCCCCCTTTTCTTGGGAAAGAAAGAAAAAGTACTCCCCAGGGTCCATGACCTATGCACAACAGACACTTCTTTGACTCCTCCTTAGATAAAGTTGGGGAGACCCTATTATCAAAGTGATCTGAATACCAAAAAAAAAAACAAGATGGAAAAAAATATTTTTTTAACTTTTTTTTTTTTTTTTTTTTTTTTAATAAAAGCAGCACAGGAAAAAACTTCAAATTCGAGAAACCATTTCATACAGGATGGAAATCAGCAATTAATAAGTACCTGTATTTTATTTGTCTGAAGCAGACAGGACTTATTTAAAATTAGTCTGTTTAATTGTGGATGAAGCAGAATGAGATGCTTGTTAGTAACATAAGCTCAGAGGCAAACAGTTAGTCCATCAAGTTAGTGAACTCTGTACCTTCTCCTATGAATGGGAGGCCTCCTGACAACATCCCCAAGAACTCGCATTGAACTGAAAATGAACGGTGGAAGAGGTCAGTGTCCAGGTCAAACAAAATGGATACAAACGCGTGAAACACACAAACATCACACTAGGAAGAGACAATCACCAAAGAGAAATGGTTTGGGAGTAAGGGAATGAAAGAATGTGGAATAAGGAAAACATCATCACCAAAAAGGCCTGATAATTTCTGAGAAGGGCTACTTTAACTCCATGGAGCATGGAGGGAACAGTCAGGTGACCAGGAGTGAGGTTTATTAAATTATAAAAGCAAAAGGACTTTTAATAAAGGCCATCTAAGAATAACTTTAACAGGATTTTCTTAAAGTCTTTAAAATTCAGGTAATTCTCTATGCAGGTAATACTGTAAAAATTCGTTAAACTGATGAAAATGACCCCTAACTCTCATTCCATTATCTCCAGAGGTACTAGGACATGGTACCAGGCAATTCTGAATGATAACTGCAAATAGGAGAGTCCATGATATTAAATAGGCTGAAAATACAAGCAATTTAGGTGATAGGGTTCTAATTGTAGCTCTATCCTAAAATCACCATGTAATCTTGGGCAAATCTTTTAATCTGAGCTTCAATTTCCTCACTGGAGCGACATGATGCATACAGTCACATCTAGCTTGGAAATAAAGGCATGGCAAAGGGATCCATCGTGGTTTATAAAGGAAAACAGATTCCATATAAAAGGAATCCTCCTTTCTCAATGCTGTTGTAATCTAGGACACGCGTATCCCGTCAAGCAGATTCTCTTGCCTCAGGAAGGGAATTCTGCCCGTAGGGATCATTTCCCCATCCTTATTTTCCCATATGAATGCTTAAAAAAAAAGAAAGAAATTACAGCTTGAATAAAGCTGGGAAGGAAAGCCTTTACAAACTGCTTTTTATATACGCTAGGATTTCAAATACATAATAACTGCCCATCAGACAGAGCAACTGCTTGTTATTTTTAAGGTTTGTACCCTGAACTGTATTCCAGAATAAAATGGAGTTGTAGAAAGACTGCTTGACCAGGAGACTGGAAACCTGGATTCCACTGACACTGGGTAAATGGTTTAAACTACCTACGTAGTCTCACCTGCAAAAATGGGGATAATCTCACCTGACTCATGAAAAGGATGGGAAAATTACATGAGACAATGTGTTATTAAAAGAATCTGAAAAGGGTAGCAAATCAGGAGGGTGTAAGGTACTATATGAAGGTAGGTCTTCATTCACCTTGGGGCCTCCAGAACCTAGGAATGCCTGCTCTGCTTAATACATCTTAGCCGAAAAAAAAAAAAAAAATCATGAGTGAATGAATGTAATCAGATTACATGTACTTACAGCTATGAAATCTGAGCCAAAATATTAGGAGGTCAAGGAATTTTTAAAAAGCAAAAAAGCCAGTAACCGCTCCAGGTGAACTGTTTATATCAGTGTTTTACAGCAACTGTCAGCCTCCCCGCCCGGCTGTCTGTCCTCATTTAGAAGGCAGCCTTGGAGTAGGCATCATGGCACCTGTTCTTCAAACTTAAAACTTAAACTCATCTAGGCAGCCAATGGTTAGAAACCAAATCCACATTTCCACATAGCCTGCTTGGCAAACTGAAAGGATGACACCGAGTGCCACAAGAGACCCCCAGGCTGAATGACATGTGGAAAAACAGTACCAATTCAGTAACTATTATGATCTCTATCAGTTAAGTGCTGGTAATGCAGACTTTATCAAAACTTTCTACACTAGAAACAGATGGCAAATCCTGTGAAGCACTGTGAAAAAACTTGTGTTGAGACTATAACATTTCAAGTTTATTTCTTAACTCAAAATTGACATGAAATTATTCCCTTCAAATTTTCTAACCTCTCAATTTTATGAACAAATCTGGCCTAAACAAACGTTACACCAGTGTTTACTCACTATGTGACTTATATATCTCATTGTAATCTTTACTCTTACAAATACTCTGAAAGGCAGGTGTTTTACAGATGAGAGAATTAAAGCTCAGAAGGGTCAGGTAACTTGCCCAAGGTTATCCAGGTAGTAAGTTTCAGAGCTGGAGTTGGTGCACAGATTTTCCTGATTCCTATAGGAAAGCCTATATTCTTTCTTCTATACCATGGTGTCTCCTGAAAACTTTCACTAACGGTAACACCAAATCAAAAGCAAGCAGACACAGAGACCAGATGAACAGCCCGCCGCCTCACCTCCGGTGGTTCATTTCTGCGTCGCTGGCTGCGTTCTTCCCGGGACCCCAGCTGTGCCTCCGGAAAGGGGACAGAGAGCGCATGGAGCTCCGCAGGACAGAGCAGCTCGCGGGCACCTCGGTGATGCTGTCCATCTCCTCCTCCTCCATCTCACCAGAGCCAGCGGGCTCGCTCTCGCTCTCTCGACCCTCAGCTCCCACCCCATGGCTGAAGAAGCCGTTGAGACACTGCGGGTCTCTGGACCTGTTCAAGCTGGAAATCCGGGGAAGGGACACATCACTGCCGTGAGACGAGTGCCGGCCCAGGGACGCCGTGTCATCGGTGGAGGAGCTGGATCCAGTGGTGTCGCAGGCCAGCTGCTCCTCCTCGGGCTGCAGCGGAGAGAAAGCACGCATGGTCGGAAACGGCAGGACCGAGAGGCCTCGGCTGCTCGCCACCGAGTCAGTGCCTCTACGGGGGTAGGACGGGCAACATCACAGCGGGCTGCAAACAGCTTTCTTTCTTAAAGCACAATCACAGGTGGACTCAAACAGCCTCCAGTAAAGGTATGGTCCAGGTCCATCTTCTTTCTACCCTTTTACTAGAGGTGCAAAATGGGAAATATATTGTCTTCCCTTTCTTGCAGAGGAAAAGATCTAATTCCGGTCAGTTATTTCCAGTCAATACTATCAACTGAAATGAAGGGAACCTATGTCTCTGAGGTTTCTGATGTATGAAAACTCTAAATTCATACCATGTAAAGGTAAATTTTTTTTTACAAGCCCTAACTAAAAACAAGGTAGTGTGCTTGGCTACAACAGTGATATACTGAAGTTTATATTCAAAAAGCAAGTCTATTTTCAGTGGCATTTTCAAAAATGCAGAATAGCTTACGATCCAACCTAAAGTCTGCCACAAATGTCCAAATTCTGGGCCACAAATACCTAAATGCAAGAAATTTATCTCCCCTTTTTTCCTTCAACTGAGTACTGGCTGAGTTTTATCAAGCCAAACTGTACCTAAAATAATGAGTCCTCTGTAGTCTTTGATAAAGTGATGGTGCTCTTTCCCTGGCCAACTTCTAGAGCCTACCAGGAATTGTGTCGTTCTGATCCAGCAGACTGACAATCTCTACCTGCTGAAAAGCACCAGAACACATCATGTGATGGGTGAGGGAAAGATGAGCATTGTGGCATCCAAAAAATAGAAGATAAGTAAAGTGTCTGAAAGATGCATGCTCATCCTCTCAGCTACACAGGAGGGCACTGTACTGTCTTCGCATCTTTCTTGTGCATTCTTATGGGACAGGGACCAGGAAACAGAAACAGACATCGTGACTCTCCCCCGCCCCCGCCTCCTTCTTCACAGTATTTCCCTAATTTAGGAGTAAAGAAACTTACAGTTCTTCAAAACAGGTTTTAAAAATTATAGCAACTCATGAGCCCTTTTGGAGAAGGTGATGGCATCCCACTCCAGTACTCTTGCCTGGAAAATCCCATGGACAGAAAAGCCTGGTAGGCTACAGTCCATGGGGTCGCAAAGAGTAGGACACGACTGAGCGATCTCACTTTCACTTTCCATTTTCATGCATTAGAGAAGGAAATGGCAACCCACTCCAGTGTTCTTGCCTGGAGAATCCCAGGGACGGCGGAGCCTGGTGGGCTGTCGTCTATGGGGTCGCACAGAGTCAGACACGACTGCAGCAACTTAGCAGCAGCAGCATGAGCCCTTTTAGTCTTGAAACAGAAAATAACTCCTATACTAAAGAGGCTGACTCTTTAAAGTCTTAATAAAACACTTCAAAAGCACTCTCTACCTTCTCAAAGCAATCTTTATACCCTTGGGGCTGAATCTCACCAGCTCATATGAGGTTTTTCTTTCTACTCTCTAGAATCCAGCTTCCCAGCTTAACTGCTCTTTAAACAATCAGTAAGGGATGAGACTGAGGGAGATGCGAGGGGCTGGAGCGTCAGGGCTCTGAGGCCCAGACTGTCTCCTGGGGTCCCCCAAGTACAGCAGAGGCAAGATCTGAACGCAAGCTGATTTCAACTTTTAAAAACGCCCTGTTCTATTATTATCTTCATCACTTAAAAAACAAAAACAAAAAGACCCTGTAAGAAATAAGATCTCAGAATCTGTATCAGAAATCCTCAGTGTTCCTTTTATTGGGCCACACTGGGCCATATATTTTTATTTTATAGTAAAATAAAACTATACTGAGTAGACTCTACAATAGGGTAAGTTTTGGTTTAAAATAAAATTGTTGATGACTCCTTTCAAGTTAGTGAGGAATGATCTGGGCATCCTACAGTTTCTATTCCTGGGGCCACTCTCCATCGAGAGGAAGAATATAAATGGTCGTGAATAGCAACTTCAGAAGACACTTTCAGGATGTCTTAGCTTTTTCACTGGACTGGGTTGAATAGTGTCCTTCTCAAATTCACATCCTTTTCAGAATGTGACCTTATTTGGCTGGGTCTTTGCAAATGTTGTTCATTAAGATGAGGTCATACTTCACATGAGAATATTTCCTGAATCCCAAAGGAGTAGGATCCTTGTAAGAAGAGAGAGCAGCCCCTCGGACACATGGCTTTTAGGACCCCCTGCCTCCAGAACTAGGGAAGAACAGTTTAACACTGTTTCATGCCACCAAATGTGTGATAATTGGTTACAGCGGCCCTAGGAAACTAAAGCTGCCTAACCCAGAGAAGTAGGAGAGATGCTAAAATGTAGACACAGGAAGGAAGGGGTGGATGGAGTCATGTATGGGCATGGCCACCTACTCCAGTATTCTTGCCTGGAGAATCCCATGCAGAGAGCAGACGGGTGGGCTCCAGTCCATGGGGCCACACAGAGTCAGACACGGCTGAGACTAACGCACACACATGCAAGAACGCAAGCTTAATGGGGAAACGAAGACCACGTCTGTACCTGAGCCTGACGAACGAATTCGTCCTCTCTCGAGTTTCCATACCTGCTTTTCCTCCTGCATGTAGCAGGATGGAACACACACAGCAACTATCACCTCTACCATAAGCTTCTCTTTCCTTGGGGTGAATAAAATTATGAATATCTGCAAGTGGTGATCAGGCTAGAAAAACCCACTAGGTGTTGGAGAGAATGCCCTCCGGGCACAGATAGGTGTGAGGGCGGCAGCTCTTTCCAACACTAGCCTTCCGGCTTCAAGGGCAGGGCTGAGCGGACAGACTGACCCAACCACACTTAGGTTTTATTTAATCTAAGGCCAAATAAATTAGGGAAAATGAAATTACAAAATAATTACATAAATAAAAGTTAATGTAGAAGTCTAAAATATGGCATCCCACTCCAGTACTCTTGCCTGGAAAATCCCATGGACAGAGGAGCCTGGTAGGCTGCAGTCCATGGGGTCGCTGAGGGTCAGACACGACTGAGCGTGGAGAAGGAAATGGCAACCCACTCCAGTGCTCTCGCCTGGAGAATCCCAGGGACGGGGGAGCCTGGTGGGCTGCCGTCTATGGGGTCGCACAGAGTCGGACACGACTGAAGTGACTTAGCAGCAGCAGTCTAAAATGAGCGATGTTTATATGATGTTTATAAAAAGCTTGAGAGAATCTATTTCTTAAATACATGTGCAGTATAACTATTACATAAATTTGAAGGGTAATTATGTACTAGATACTCATCACTGTGAGGCTTTTACTAAGAGATTAAGATGTAGAATTTCTTTTAATCCTCACAACTGTTTGATTTAGTAGCTATTCTTAATTTGCATCTGATGAGAAACCTGAAGCTTAGTGAGGTTACATAATAAACTCAAGTTTCTGAGGGATAGACTCTTTTTCTTCATCTATTTCCCTTTCCAAGCTCTCCAGGTGATTCTAGGTTCAGCTAGGATTCATATACCTAAAATATATGATTTTTATTTGTCAATTATAACTCAATAAAGTTGGGAGCAAAGTCACTGAATGGTACCCTTGAGACTGTGTACTTCATTTTATGTAAATATTATTAAAAAAAAAAGCCTTATAAACAAATGCTGAATTCTAAGTATTGAGAAGTGGAGTGTATTGATATCTATAACTTTGAAGTGTATTAAAGAAATTAGATGACCTAATGGAAAAAATGAGGGACAGATGCACAATTAAGCAATGAAGCAAATAATAAAAGGTTAATTGTAGAATCTAGGTGGTGGGTATTCACTGCAGAATTCTTTCTACTTTTCTGTTTCAAAATTTTAAAAATAGAGTATTGCGGGGAAAAAAGTGCCTGACTGGCCTTCTTAACCAGAGTTACACCATGCAGGTATGATACAGATATGTATATGGAGAGGTGTAAACACTATACACGCTTATATATATAGAAATCTAGAAATAGCTATGCACTTTATATCTTATTACTACACCTGAAGGAATCACCCTTAACACTACCAAAATACTAGTCCTTTAATTTCCATTCATTTATTCAAATACTTATAAATTATTATCTGTTATAGCATACTCAAGCACTTGGCCATGTGCCTTGAAAATAAAAGCATGTATTTTAAATGCCTAGTATGTGCCAATCACTTAATCCATTTATGCGCTATACTGATGCCAAGCATCAGCCCCACTTCACAGTTCTGAAATTATAATCATTTCAACACTTGTGCCTTAAGAGTTTACAGGTTTTCTAATCTGGATTCTGTAAATATATTTACTTTCATCTGAAAGTTTAAAACATATAAGGTAAAATTTTGGCTTGATGTTTAAGTATTTGAGAGCAATTGACAGCACACGAAATAAAGGATTTTCCTTTAAGAGCTAGCATGTTGGTGAAGTCACTTTGCTTTTTCTTAATCAACTGTGGGTACTATCTTATGATTTCGGAAAAAAAACAAAAAAAAAAAAACAAGGCGTAAGGGCTTTACCTTTGGGAAAAAGAGGCAGCAACTATTAGTATAATTCTGTGGACTTCAATTATCCTTTCGGGTAACAGAGTGGCCTAGATCATGTATTTTACAACCACATTTTCTTTCTTAGCTAGGGCCAGAAAGAACTCTAGGATTTCTTCTCACTTTAAAAGCAAAAATTAAATTTTTATGCTACTGATGTATGGAAAAGCCAAGACCTCAGGAACCAGCAAATATCCATCAGAAAAAAACATGAAGTTCGCAGCACTCACCAAAGAGTCATATTTGCCAGGAGGCCGGCAAGCCAAGTGGAAACATGAGGTTAAGGTGGAAAGTTCTGACAAAAAAAAAACAAGGCGTAAGGGCTTTACCTTTGGGAAAAAGAGGCAGCAACTATTAGTATAATTCTGTGGACTTCAATTATCCTTTCGGGTAACAGAGTGGCCTAGATCATGTATTTTACAACCACATTTTCTTTCTTAGCTAGGGCCAGAAAGAACTCTAGGATTTCTTCTCACTTTAAAAGCAAAAATTAAATTTTTATGCTACTGATGTATGGAAAAGCCAAGACCTCAGGAACCAGCAAATATCCATCAGAAAAAAACATGAAGTTCGCAGCACTCACCAAAGAGTCATATTTGCCAGGAGGCCGGCAAGCCAAGTGGAAACATGAGGTTAAGGTGGAAAGTTCTGACAAATACTGTGGGCTGATGTTAAAGAGCCCTCTGTAAGGCTAAAGTCACACAAGTGGCTGCAGGAAGTGACCTAATGCACCACTCATGGTTCACAGAAAAGGATGGTGCAATGCTTGCCTACAGATTAGTCTTTAGAGAAGGAGTGTGGGAGGGCTGGAGCCTGCAGAGAGACTCCGGGAGGGTCTGATGCCTCACAGCAAACGCTGTGCAGATGGCCACAGGGGAAGGCCTCTAAGGAAGTAGCTGATGGTCTGTCTGCCACCACTGCCATGCTTCTGTATACAGCACTGGTTACTAAAGCGGGTGCGTGAGACTGAGTGCAAAATCAAGGAGTGGATTTCAGAGTTGGGCCCAGCAACACATCTCAGTTTTGTCACTTACTAGCTGAGTAATGTTGAGTCAACCTTTTTACCAACCAGAGCCTCTGCTTCCTCAGGGGTATAATGAGGATAAAACCACCCACCTTGCAGGGCTGCTGGGAGCACGAAATGAGATCACCTATGTAAAAAACTGCTGTTCAGTGCCTCACATGAAGTAAGCACCTTGGAAACATTAGCCTGTCTCCTTTTCCTCGCACATGTAAACCCTTGGTTTTGTGAATGTTAGAAAAAACGTGGTTGCAAAACCTTTCCTGGTCACCAACCGCTGTGGCAGGATGGAGACACTAAGAGGAAGGACCCTCCGAAGCCCCTGCCCCTGCCCCCTCCGCCCCCATCTCCAGACATTCTCGTGTGAGCTGAAGAGGAGAGCGCGTCTCCGCCATTTCTAGACTTCCTGAGGAACCCCAGCACGGGATGCTGGCCAAAGTTTAGTCAGGGATATGCTTCAACTTTTAAAAATGCTATCTGTGCTATCGTCCTGGAAAAAACTGCTAAAATCGAGCGCTGGCCATTTTTTATGAACAAAACTTAAATGGTTTTGGCAGGTTGGAATAATTAAATAACATATAGTCAATTCTAATTCTCCTCAGCTAGGAAAATCATTCAAGCTAGAGATGGCAACATTCAGGGCAAGCTGGCATGCACCTAGGAGGTTCAAGCAAGTGTTTCTTCATGGAGGAAACTTTACAATTGGTTAAAAAGTTTTTTACTGAGAAAACTGTCACATGTATATAACTGTTGAACAAATCCTCACATATCCAGGGCCCCGTGTGAGTGATTACCAATGATTCCATTTTAAAACTGGGATTAAGAGATGATATCTAATGTATTCACCAATGCCTTTTGAGAGACAAGCACCTAGAGAACGGTATTCCCCTTGGGAAGAAGCAGACACTTTTAGGAGTTCTTACAATGCAAACCTCAAAATCACCCTGGAAACTACCTAAATTCTGTTGGTTAAAGAAAGAGATCATATTGATGTTCTTCTCTGTAATCAACTTCAGAGAAGGATAGCTCTGCCAAGTTAGTGGACTTTTCTACCTTACTTTTCCCCCTTCTACGAGGAATGATGACCGGAATGCTGAAGTCCCTGAATCTTTCCAAGGCCCCCCGTGGAAAGAGGCCAAGGGTAAGGGGAGGCCCAGCGGACACACGCGAGCCACTGAGCAGAAGGCAGGGAAAGCGCAGGTACGGTCAGAGAGGCTCAAATGCGTTCCGGACCAGAGTCCCAGAAGGCCTCTGGCGTAGCTCTAGACCCAGCACCATCAGCCTGCCTTGGGGACCTGATGAGCCACTGACCCAACCTCCTCCTGCCGCTTCTCTCACGAGCTCCCGCACCCTCACGAGGGCGGCGGCCCGGCCGCTGTGTGTCTGCCCCTCCCCACTCTCTGTTAAGACAAGCCCCTGCAGCAGGTTAGCAATACCGTGCGCTGGCCCGGCTACGGGAAAGGCCTCTATTCTTGGGAGACAAAACGGACCTTGCTGCAACTAGACACAAACCTAAGTTAAGAGAGCATGCCTTGGAGCCTCAAATACTATGAAAACGTGAAGTGACTCATGTGGATGGGTTTGGCTTTCCACCAGGGAGAAAGCTGGATTCCCAAGCAGAGATCTAGAAAGTTCCAATTAAGCAGGCAATGAGGAGGGCTGACCTCACCAAGCTCAGCCGTGAGCTTCGGGCCTAAACACATTAACCAGCCAGGCCTCTGTGGTGAGCTTATACACATGACATCTTACAGTCTGTCCTGTGGTCCTTCCTGCCCCCTCAGAAGTAGTCACTGTCATCTGACTTTTAATTCACTTGAAAGGAACGTCCATTTCTTTAGGGCTCGGTGTGAGCTTCACAACCTGCACAGAACCAGCCATGATTCTATAGAAAAGAAAGCAGTCAAGGTCCCTTTCTATGGCCTGGCCACCTGGAGCTTCATTCTCCAAAAGGGAGCCTTTACAAGTCACTGAGATCGCGTAAGAGATGATGGCTAGCCGGAGTCGCACACTGAGGCCGACGGTACCTTGGAGAAGACAATGCTGTCCGCGTCTTCNATAGAAAAGAAAGCAGTCAAGGCCCCTTTCTATGGCCTGGCCACCTGGAGCTTCATTCTCCAAAAGGGAGCCTTTACAAGTCACTGAGATCGCGTAAGAGATGATGGCTAGCCGGAGTCGCACACTGAGGCCGACGGTACCTTGGAGAAGACAATGCTGTCCGCGTCTTCACTGGGCGAGTGAAAAAGGTCAGAATCGCTCCCAGATTCTCTTTTAAAGACACTTGGTTTTGAGGCACACTCTTGGCCTAGTCCAACATCCAGGAAGCTGTCACATTCTGAAAAAGAAAATTCATTCAACCACTGCTTTAAAAAAAAATATCAGTTTCTTTTCATTCTAGCCATCAGCCTTTTAAATCGATTGACTACCCAATCTCCTTCCCTTTCTATATTTTTTCTTAAAAAAAAAAAACAAAAACAAATTAATTTATTTATTTTAGTTGGAGGCTGATTACTTTACAATATTGTAGTGGTTCTGCCATACATTCGCATGAATCAGCCATGGGTTTACAGGTGTTCCCCATTCTGAATCCCCCTCCCACCTCCCTCCCGATCCCATCCCTCCCCTCAGGGTCAGCCCAAGGCACCAGCCCTGAGCACCCTGTCTCATGCATCGAACCTGGACTGGAGATCTATTTCACATATGATAATACACATGTTTCAATTAAGAAGCTGTAAAGGACACAAATTTAGTAGCTTTCAATTCTCTGTTGATAACCTGAGTCTGTCATATAAATCATGGGCACAAAAAAGAAAAAAAAAAAAAACAGTGATTTAGAACTATAATAACACCTATGTATTTAAACATACATCTTTTCCTCTTGGTAATTAGGGAATTTATTTCTTTTGCCACCAAAATCTGAAGTTCTTCATTAGGAAACTATGTAATAGGGTTTGCGGGCAATTTCTGTTTTCAGACTTGACTTCTTTCTGGAAACTTGTTACTTTACCAAAATACTAAGATGAAAGACAAAGAGGAAGCATAACTAATAAGCATACCAATGTATTAAACTTACAGATTTTACTATGCAATAACTGAAATATAACTATTTAACTTGTCCTATATAGGTCTGATATTGGATGAATAATGTGATGAAGAAAAATACATAATCTAGAATCTGTTTTCAGCTCATCAACTAGGATATGAACTCTGGGGAAGCAGACAGGGGGGGACCTTGACAGAAATATTGTACTGGTACCTCAAAGAATTCAAAAGGCTTAGTATACCTCAATTAGCTCAGTATTTAACTCACTCTCTCCCTTAACTTTGTATCCGAAAGGGACACGTGACCTGGTAGCAACAGAAATTAAAACATTGGTACATAGTGATACCAAGAAAGATATCAGCCTCCTTCAGGAAGTTTTGAAAGATGAAGCGATTCCATTCTAGTTGGCATGATGTGTGACTTGGAAAACATATGCAAGTTTATCAAATCTTCAGGTGCTACTAAGTGATGAGGGACAGAGCAGATAACCCAGCTGCCGAGCAGTTCAAGAGAACTCTACCTGGAGGCTTTGCTCGAAAGGAAATTCAAGAAGAGTTGACAGCACAAGGTGATGGCAAAACAAAACCCCACTAGGAGTTTCCGGCCCTGTTCACAGACAAAGCACAAGCGTAACAGACAGTGTACCCAAGTCCAGCATGGGGGCGGCCTGGCCACGGCCAGCGGGGCCACCAGCGCTGCACCTCCACGGCGGTGTCTGCTCCTAAACAAACCAAACTGAAACACTGGTAAACGTGGCAATGAGGTCACGGGAGTGGAAATGCCCGAGACACATTCAGGCTGCAGAGGAGCTTGAAGAAAATGTGTATAAGGATGGCTGAAGGCTCGCCCAGTGAAAGCAGAGCCTCACTGTAACTAGGCTTCCGGGCCACAGGCTGACAGACACCTGAAGTCATCAGGCATCAGGGTCATTCACTAGAAGGGCTGGAGCAAAGAACATGTGCCTGTGGCAAGAGGTCTCGAAAAAACCGTCTACACAGAAGAGGGAGTGGAGGCTGAACGAGATGATGCTAGTGTTTCTTTTAATTCTTAGAGTCTATGCTTAGACAGTGTGCTTCATAAGTGGCACAGAGGTAAAGAATTTGCCTGCCAATGCAGGAGATGCAAGAGATGCAGGTTCAACCCCTGGGTCGGGAAGATCCCCTGGAGAAGGGAATGGCAACCCACTCCAGTCTTCTTGCCTGGAGAATTCTATGGACAGAGGAATCTGTCAGGCTACAGCCCATGAAGTTGCAAAGAGACGGATACAACTGAGCATGCACGCACATCACACATATGCTTAGATGGTAACTGTGTGTATATGTGTTGGTGTTCAGAGATGAGAACAGAAAGGTTTTCTTATCTAAATTAACTAATAAGTGATCATTAACTAAGTGATTAATTATTAGCCCTGGATTCATGTTGATGTTTGACAGAAAACAACAAAATTCTGTAATGCAATTATCCTTCAATTAAAAAATAAATTTATTAAAAAAATTGTCAGCCCTAGATTAACCAGGAATCTAAGACAAGGTCAAAAAGGCACTGCACTGATACAGGTCATGAATTACTTGTCAACAAAATTACCTTTTCTGTTAGTGAAGCATGTGACTGGGGACTGGTGATTATCCAAATAAAGATCTGTCTTATGTTTGCGTGTGGGAGGGTAGGGGGCAGTTTACAATCTTGGGATAGAAATGAATATATTACGAGGCAATTTCAACAGAGAAGTATTAATACATAAATCATGTTACAGGAATTGAGGCAGGGCTTACAGATTAATCTGAAAATGTTTCTGTTTAAAGTAGAAAAGTAGTCCATTTCAATCTTGGTCCAAACTGTTTCTATGTGTGTTAGTTCAATGGGAAAAGCCCTGCTTTTAAAAGCCTGGAAATCACAGGTATTCTAGAATTTTGGGTGTTTCCCCCGCCCCCCTCACAGTTAGAGTATGTACTAACTTAGGTGGAGTCGGTGGCTGTGAGTTTTCTACTTGCTCCCCCCACCCTCCACCATCCCGGCTTTCCCCACTTGGAAAAATAAAAACCTCCACTCTGTGGTTGAGGGGAAAAGAGCAGGGGAGGGGGCTGCCCAAGAGCAGAAAGGGCTGTCACAGCAACTACGCCGAGCCGCTCGCTGTCCAGCTGGCAGTCAAACAGACCACGTCCGAATTCCAGACTGGAAAATGCAGCGGTTCAAGACATTCTAATGGAAAATTCACAGGGAAGATCCAAACTCAGTCCCGGCAGGAACACCTCACCCAGGGAACGAACCCGAGTCTGGGATGGGATACAACGCTGACTATCGAGCTGGGGCGGAGGGAAGAGGATGAAAACAAGGAAAACAGGAGAGAAGGGGACCCGAAGGCTAATGAAACCCCCACGGATGGAAGTGCGGGGACCCTCATCTCACATATGCTGGTAGGTTTTCAAAATGGATGGAATCTTTCTTCCTAATCCATAAGATGGAACATAACGAAGGTATAAACAGGAACAACCATCACGGGGTTTAGATCAAGTGAGGTGGGTACAGCTTAAAAGACTACTAAAAGACCCCCAGGCAAGAAGTCATTCTTGACCTCTAAGACTCAGTCTCCTTACCAATGAAATAGGATAGTATGTCCCTCCCTAAAATAGTTGCAGTGATGGTGAGAAAGAATTTATACACTTAGTAATGGACATCTGCGCCTCGGCACACAGCAGGCATAATATGATACACACGCCTAATGGTGTTAACACTTCATTAACCTTTACTTGTGATCTGACAAATGTCCAGTGAGGGCATGACACTTTGTGGTGGGTCAGTCCTATTTTATGACCTGTTTATAAATCTCTTACTTTTGTGCCCTGAGCCACCACCTTTCTAAAAGCAAGCAAAATGTAATGTGCACTTTCAAAGTGCTTATCAAGTCACTCGGGCTTAAATTTTACATATGCAAACAAATTATAGTTGGGGAAGGGTAGGAAAACTTAGCAGCAGCCTGCTCACTGGGCTTTGCTGAACCACGTTAACCGTAATCCACATGCACTTATTTCTACTTAAATAAGCGTGCATTTATCCTGGATGGAAGATTACACAAGTGAAAGAAAGTGAAAGTGTTAGTCGCTCAGTCAGGTCCCACTCTTTGCAACCCCATGGACTCTAGCCCACCAGGCTCCTCTGTCCATGGGATTCTCCAGGCAAGATTACTGGAGTGGGTTGCCATTTCCTCCTCCAGGGGATCTTCCTGACCCAGGGATCGAACGCGGGTGTCCCACACTGTGGGCAGATTTTTTACCATCTGAGCCTCTAGGGAAGCCTGAAGAGTATACAAAGTGACATTAAATAAAGCTTATTATCTTATTTAGTCTAACACTATTGTTCTCTTGAGCTGTGTTTAAAAGCAAAAGAAAGAAACCTGCATGGTTGAACATCTTTGGAATTCACAAGAAACGATGCCTACAATCATAATCTCAGGCCTCTAGTTCAGGAGCATAATTCAGGATTTTGTTAAACTGAGGTTTAAAAAGATTCAAAAGAAACAAAGTCTTTCAGGGGGCTGGGGTATGGAGAAAGTCAACGATATTTAAGATTATGCCCTGGGGAAAATGCTCAGGGTTCAAATTCACCTCTTTAAAGGAGTAAAAATAAACTGTGGCACGTGGAGAACCTTTCTGTGAATATTCTAACTGTGAGACAACCTCTACAGGGCAGACAACTTCACAGCTTGAGTGGCTGAGAGCAATTGCACTTCTAGAAAAAGCCCCTAACAGCTAAGGAACTAAAACAGAGTGAGTAGTATACTTTCAAGTAGAAGATTCTAGGGGATTAGATGGGGAATGGGTCAGCTACATCTGGGAACAAGGTGAATCTTACAATATTTGGAGACCCTAACACAACAACAGTATGATAATATTCTTTAACTTCTGTATGAGAGAAAAACAGAAAAAAAAAAAAAAAAAACCCTTCTCATATTTGTTTCCAACACTTTCTTTGGAGCAAAGTCAGAGGGTTGAGAATCAGCAGGAAACTTCTCTTTAGGAAGAGGATTTGAACCATCTTGTTCTTAAATTTCTTCCTACTGCCATATATCCACAGCTAAACTGTTTCTAAAAAGACCAGTAAATGAGAACTCAAGTAATTTTTAAAGCAAGTCAGAAAAAATTGAAAAGGTTAACAGAGGTTTTGTTGGGTAAAGCAGACTCAAGAGCCCAAAATGCAAATTACCAGCTGCAAGAAAAGGCATAGGGTACTTGAGTTACTCACCAGTCATTTGGACTCTTCCCTTAAGGAAAGCCAGTAGGCTTCAGGGATGGAAGACAATAGAGCACAGACATTAGGAACAAACCTTGCGTCACAGTGAATTAGTGGCTCAACTTGGGTAGGAAGTCAGGACTCCTAACAACCACAAAACATGTACTGTGTCATTAACCACCAAGGTCATAAGGGCCTTTTACCCTTATCTAATGTCACCAATACCTCGTGGGTGCTTAAGGAAAGCCTCAACTGCTGACGGTATTTCCAAAGATTATGATTCTCAACCTAGGCTACACAGCAGAGAAACCAAAGGCTCTTTTAGAGATCTGATGCTCAGACCACACCTCAGTCTAATTAAATCGGCATTGCTAGGGGGTAGGACCCAGATGTCAGTATATTTTTAAAGCTCCCCAGGTAATTTCAATGTGTAGCCAAAATCAAGAGACCTGGGATTAGTCCTTAATAACATATATTTATAGTTTTATCATATTAAGAAACCATTATCACATGTACATATATGCACAGCACATATGCCTTCACAGATGAATTAATCAACTATAAAGTCACCTGTGGAAACTTACAACTAAAATGAAATTTAGGTAATTACACCTTCATTTTCAGCTGTGAGACAGATAAAAGGCCTAGAAACCCAAATCACGTAACACTCTTCTCACTTATCTCACTAATGCTCATAAAGGACAGATCGCCAGCATTCTGTATCAGAGTGGGATTGTGGCTCTGGAAGAGGGACATTTTGGATGTAGTTATTCAAGCAAACCGGAAGGAAAATCCCCGCTTACCTGGGCTCTGTGTGGGAGCCAGAAGAGATGCTGCGTCAGGGCACGGCTCAATGGTACACCAGTTTTCTCGGTTTATCTGAAGGGAAAGAGAGAGAGACTGAGTAAAAGTCAGGCAAAAAAAAGGGAAACAAAAAGACATGCGAAGAGGAAGATATGGTGCAGCCAAGGGTGAGATAAAGAAAAAAGAAGTTTACAGGCAAAATGGACCAAATGTTGAAATATGTATCTCACATCCTGGTTTGCAAGTCAAAAAAAAAATGCAAAAATAATTCCTGTTTATTCAAGGATTACTATACGTTGGGTATCAGGTTAAGAATTCTACATACATTATTTCATTTCATCCTAAGAATTCTACATATATCATTTTATCTAATCCCCACACTAGCTCGAAGAAGTGTATTATTCCTCTTGCCAAAGAATAACTAGGTTTGGATGAGCTACATTTGTCAACTTCTGATCTTTGGTGAGAAGTATATGGGTGAGAAAGTATATGGGTGAGAAAGAACAACAGGTTTCCTAAACATGCTAAGCGAGATAAGGTAGAAAGCTATGGGGCATTCTGTCCAATTACAACTGTCTGACAAAGAGCAAATGCAAGAAATTAAACTGCTTGCAAATGAACTACGCAAACCTAGAGCCACAGGAAACAAACACCAAATCATTGACTCGTTTCAGCTCTTTTCCCAGTAGAGACGAATGGAGGCTGGGACCAGGGGCCATCATCACTGTTTCACTCCTGGTGTGTTACAGAGTGATGCCAAAAATTTGAAAGTTATCCTTGAATGGAAAAGAATATTCAGCAGGTTCCCTGGGATTATGCAAAGTATCCCCTTTCAAAATGCAATTTGAGTGTAGAAGGAAGAAACCTCAAATTTAGTAACCTTAACAAACCCAGTCCCCATCTTTCAAAGAATGGAAACAGCAAATTTTCCTTAAAAAACAAGACAGAACCTTTCATTCAGAGAAGGATTTTCTGACTGAACTGGACCTCACTTGAAATGAGCCAAATTTCACTTCCAGTGAAGTAAGTTTCTCTGTCAACAGGAAAAGCAAGGATCCATAATTACTGTACTTTTGCTCCATGAACACAGCAACAAATTTTAAATAGATAACACAAATTTTAAAAGCAGACCCTTTAACAACAGTGAAGAACGCAGAGCAGCTCTGAATTATGACATTGCTCTCTCCCAGTCCATGACCTTCAACACCTCTCCGGTCAACATTTTAGGAAACTTTGTTAAAACTCTTGATCTGAGAATGTTTTCATCACCTTTTTAGACATTACTCTATGGCCAATGAGTAAACAGAATTTTCTTCATTGTCAATACTTGAGGGACGAACTGACTTCACTTTTCATGTCATTTTAGGCATTTGTGTGTTACAGAAAATGAGTTACACATTTTGCAAAATGACATAAATATATAAATAATACAAAAGTAATGTATCACTTAACAAAAAAGTTAGCAGAGTATTAATATACAATAAATATTGAAAGAAAGTTAAAATTGAATCAAATCCCTTTAATGGAATACAGTGATCTCTGAATAATAATGACGAGAACATACTAGTGACGGGAGACAACTCCTCAAGGATCTCCCTGTGAGTGTCTAGTGAGCAAAGGACACTGCCTGTGCTTTCATTCTAGGCGGTCTTGTTAAGCAGGTCTCCATATCACACAGCCTCGGGAGACAGAGATACTGTTTCTTTCTGTGTGATGACAGATGTGTGAAGTCAGAAGGAAAGTGAGGCAGGCTTACCGCACACAGTAAAAATTCAGGGGTCCCACGGCTGGGGTTCCTCAGCCGTGACACGGCATCTCCCAGGGCCCTTGTGTTGCCCCCGTGGGAGCAGGGGGAAGCACCAGCAAGAAGCTGATGCTCAGGGTGCTTTCTGCCTTCAGACGGCAGCCATGAAACTGTCAGGCTGACTCGGTAGCTTCCAAGTAGGGTGAAATCTCAGACCCCATCACAGTTTTGACAATTCAGTTCAGTTCAGTTGACAATTAGTATATATTAAATAGTATTGATATACTTAAAGGTAGCAGCAGCCAAAAATCTCCTGATGACACCTATGTGGCGAAAAGCTTTAATCTGATTCAATGTTTCATAGAGTGGTTGTGCCTGAGTGATCATAAAGAGACAACTAATATCCACTCTAACTTTTGTATAGGTTCCTAAATCTTCTTTAATGACTACTAACTGGCTATATCCCAATATAAAATGTCTTTGGTGTTAAAAAAAAAAATTAAAACTTCAAGAAAGAAACCAACACTGGAACATTATTGTTAATTAACTCCAGACTTTGGATTTCATTCCTTTTTCCATTAATGTTCTTTATTGTTCCAGGATCCAGTCCAGGATCAGCTAGTTCAGTTCAGTCGCTCAGTTGTGTCCTACTGTTTGCGACCCGGTGAACTGCAGCATGCCAGGCCTCCCTGTCCATTACCAACTCTTGGAGAAAACTCATGTCCATTGAGTCGGTGATGCCATCCAACCATCTCATCCTCTGTCATCCCCTTCTCCTTCCGCTTTCAATCTTTCCCAGCATCAGGGTCTTTTTCAATGAGTCAGTTCTTCGCATCAGGTGGCCAAAGAACTGGAGTTCCAGCTTCAGCATCAGTCCTTCCAATGAATATTCAGAATTGATTTCCTTTAGGACTGAGTGGTTGGATCTCCTTGTAGTTCAAGGGACTCTCAAGAGTCTCCTCCACCACCACAGTTCAAAAGCATCAATTCTTCGGTGCTCAGCTTTCTTTATAGTCCAACTCTCACATCTAACATGACTACTGGAAAAACCATAGCCTTGTCTAGACGGTCCTTTGTTGGCAAAGTAATGTCTCTGCTTTTTAATATGCTGTCTAAGTTGGTCACAGCTTTTCTTCCAAGGAGCAAGCATCTTAATTTCAGGGCTGCAGTCACCATCTGCAGTAATTTTGGAGCCCCCGAAAATAAAGTGTCTCACTGTTTCAACTGTTTCTCCATCTATTTGCCATGAAGTGATGGGACCAGATGCCATGATCTTCGTTTTTTGAATATTAAGGTTTAAGCCAACTTTTCACTCTCTTTCATTAACAGGCTCTTCAGTTCTTCACTTTCTGCCATAAGGGTGGTGTCATCTGCATATCTGAGGTTATTTATATTTCTCCCAGCAATCCTGATTCCAGCTTGTGCTTCATCCAGCCTGGCATTTTGCTTGATGTACTCTGCATTAAGTTAAACAAGCAGGGTGACAATATACAGCCTTGATGTACTCCTTTCCCTATTTGGAACCAGTCTGTTGTTCCATGTCCAGTTCTAACTGCTGCTTCCTGACTTGCATATAGATTTCTCAAGAGACAGGTTAGGTGGTCTGGTATTCCCATCTCTTTCAGAATTTTCCACAGTTTATTGTGATCCACACAGTCAAAGGCTTTGGCATGGTCAATAAAGCAGAAATAGATGTTTTTCTGGAACTCTCTTGCTTTTTTGATGACCCAACAGATGCTGGCAATCCAGCATACCATATTACATTGTGTGTGTGTGTGTGTGTGTATGTGCAATTTTGCATTTTAAGACCTTTATTGAAATATATGACAAAGATTTGTATAGTCAAAGCTATGGTTTTTCCAGGAGTTATTTACAGATTTGAGTTGGGCCATAAAGATGGCTAAACATGAAAGACTTGATGCATTCCAGTTGTGGTGCTGAAGAAGACTCGAAAGTCCCTCGGACTGCAAAGAGATCAAACCAGTCAATGCTAAAAGAAATAAACTGAATATTCATCAGAAGGACAGGTGCTGAAGCTCTGGTACTTTGGCCACCTGATGCAAAGCGCCGACTCACTGGAAAAGACCCTGATGCTGGGAAAGACTGAAGGCAGGAGAAGGCGGTGTCCGAGGATGAAATTGTTGGATAGCATCACTGATTAAATGGACAAGAGTTTTAGCAAACTCTAAAACTCTCTATCTTCACTCTTCCCGATAGTGAAGGACAGGGAAGTCTGATGTGCTGTTGTCCATGGGGCTGCAGAGAGTCAGACACGACTTAGTGATTGAACAAAAACAAATTGAAACATAACTCATATTCTCTAAAACGCCTCTATTTAACTGTCTATTAAATAGTCTATTCAGTGGTCTATTGTCTTAACACAGTTGTGAAACCATGGCCACTATCTAATTTTAGAACATTTTCATGGCACAAAAAAGAAATCTTGCATCCATCAGCAGTCACACCCTACCCCTAACCCCTCCCCTCCCAGTTCCATGCAACTATTAATCTACGTTCTGTCTCTCTGTATTTGCCTACTCTGGACATTTTGTATAAACGGACTCATACATTTTGATGTCTTTGGTGACTGGCTTCTTGCACTTAGCTTTCAAGGCTCATCTGTGTTTTAGCATTTTATCAATACTGTACTCCACTGCCTGATAATCCATAACACTGTATGGATATGCCCACACTTTGTGTATTTATTCTTCAGCTGACAGACATGTGGGCTGCTTTCACTTTCTGTTATGAATAATCCTGGCATGAATATCCATATACGAGCATTGGACATGTTTCACTTCTTTTGAGTATGCACCGAAGGGTGGAACAGCTATGTCAAGTGATGATACCTTTACGTTTAATAAAGTCTGAGGGCTTGACAGACTTTTCCAGAGTGGCTGTTCCATTTGACATTCCTACCATCAATGCCCGAGTGTTCTAATTTCTCTTCACCCTTGCCAGCACATGGCTGCTGCTCTTACCTGTTTAGATGTGCCCAACTTGGCGGGTGTGAATGGTATCTCCTGTGACTATATGAGATAGACTTTCAACTTTTCATTTTTTTAAATATATACATTTTATCAAAGTACAGTGGACTTACAATGCTTCAGGTGCACAGGAAGGTGATCCAGTTATACACATACACATGTATTGTTTTTGAAATTATTTCCCATTATAGGTTATTACAAGACACTGACTGTAGTTCCCTGTGCCATACAGTAAACCTCTGTTGCTGGCTACATATTTTTTAAATTAGAAATCTAGTATTCTATTCGTACTAAGTAGAATCAAAATGTCATAAATTTTTTCAGTAGGCAAAAATGCATAAGTTTTCTAAAAATATATATAATACATATTATTTATATATAAGTATACAAAAGCTTTTCTACTAAGCTTGATAGAGGCTTGAGAAAAAAAATTAAAAAAAAAAAAAAAGACATGGAGAAACTGGAAAACAAACTAAATGAAATCAGAGCACTGAATATGAAATAGGAAAAGTGAAACAAACTATATAAAAGTAAATAAAAGTTGATCATGTAGTTCAGCTGGTTTTAAACATGACTGCTCATTGGAAACATACTTCCAACTTTTCTTTTAAAATGGAAACTATTTTTTAATCTATTGATTACTTTCTAGGAAAAGGAAGACTCTATGAAGACATAATGCTGAACACCCTCAGATTTGTTTCTTTCTTTCATTAAATAAAGAAGTACTAAATATCCTCAATGTATCAAAACATTTTTGTCAAGCCTTAAAAGCAGTAGCAGTAAAAGAACTGAGTTCTCTGAGAACTCAGTGGGTGTGAGAGAGACGTGGAAAAAGTAAGTCAATACTTCTTCCACAGCATTCTGCACACATGTGCACTGAGATGAGTGTGGACAAAGTGTCCTATGATCAGTAGAAATGGGAATCAGACTGGATGAGACACTCTAACGCCAAACGATATCTGAAATTCCTTATACATTTCTGCCCAGGTCACAAATGCAACACACAGAAACACTGGGCCAGATAACAACTCCTCTCTTTCACTTTACACAAGGTGTTATTGCACAATACATGTTGGGGAGGAGCCAGAGACTGCCACACCCTGTATAAGCAGAAGAACTGAGAGATTAGAGTTTCAGGGAAGTGAAAAGCAGAGGCCGGAAGAGAGAAGGTAGGACCACAGTGCCAACTGCTGCTGAGAAGTTAGAACTGATACATTTTTAAAAAGAAGTCACTGAATTGGGCAACTGTGAGGTTTATGGCGACTTTGGAAAGAAGAGTTTGAAACAAGACAGGTGATACCAGAATTAAAACTGTAAAACATCCCATTATATTTCTATATGATGGTACTTTCAAGTTCGCAGACTACTGTCGCCTGGATGGGACCCTTTGCCTGTCCCATTGGGAGGCACGTCGCCATTTTTAAGATGAGGCCACACATTGAGTGAGGCTAGATTTGGGGATGGTAGATTTGTGTGCGAACTATATTGTACTGGTAACTGCATCTGCTCAAAGACTGTAAGCTCCTTGAGAAGTGAATCCTATCTTTAAAAATTCCACAGATCTCCCCATGAGTACATAGCAGATGCTTAATGAATAATCTTTGAGTTCATTATCCTTAATGATTTGAGAACTAAAGGGAGAACCTTTGAGATGATCACCCTGCCTCCCTTTATCAGACCCATTAGAAAGGGGGGCGGGCACAGTGGGTGAAGGGATTTGAAGGAGGTACAGAGCATTCAGAGGTGGAGTGAGGACTCATTTTCCCTCGCTTCCAGTCCAGTGCTCTTTCCCCACCCTTGCAAGTATCTCTTCTGGTTCTTAACTTTGTCTCAAAATTCAACAACTGTTTAAACCATTTTTAATAGCAATATGAAACTGAAAAAATCTGGCAAAGGAGCTTTTAACATCTCTGGAGATTACTGGCTGGAAAAGAGAGCCACTGCTTAAATGAGACAAAAATATTTAGAAAGTAAAGTATTATAATGAGAAAACTAAAATATGAACCAGGGGGTGCCGATTTTCGGAACATCAAAATGCTGTAATTGAAAGAAATGTTTTGTTTGTTTGGCTTGGCTTTGTCTGCTTTCAGGAGCCTGCGCTTTCAGTCACTAACAGTTAATTACCAACGATGTGCTGAGCAGGCTCACCGCCTCCAAGCACTCAAGGAAACCTCAGGAAATCGGACCGCTCTGCAGCTCCTGCTAGTTCCTTCTGTGGAATCAGGACTCATTCACAAACACTTCCAACTAAAACCTACGCTGAAAACCAGTATGATTTCAGGTAAATCGAAGACTTCCTCACCAGGAAAGGGTGAGTAAATCTAGTCCAAGAAGCCTTCTTCCTATTGCTACCTTGTTGATTAAACCACACAGCCGGCCAGCCTGCTTTTGGGGAGGACCATGCCCACTTTAGGCAAGAAACAGTGTCAAGGTACAGCAGGAGAAAGGCGAGTCGTGACCCTGGTGACAATCTGCACAACAGCTCCCACAGTTCGAAAGCACGAGGAATCTTCCTCCATTTAAAACGTTAAGGATGGACTTCCCTGGTGGCTCAGTGATTAGGAATCCGCCTGCCAATGGCAGGAGACACGGGTTTGATCCCTGATCTGGGAAGACCTCACATGCCGTAGAGCAACTAAGCCCATTTGCCAGAACTACTGAGCCTGTGCTCAAGAGCCTGGGAGCTGCCACCACGGAGCCCACGTGCTGCAAGGACCAAAGTCCACGTGCCCTAGAGCCGAGCCCTGCAATGAGAGAAGCCACCGCAGTGAGAAACAGCAACTAGAGAGCAGCCCCCGGCCCCCGGCACCAACGAAGACCCAGCACAGCCAAAAATAAACTAACTATAAAGCGTCAAGGGTTACACCTGCCTCCACATCCCAGGACAACACTTATAACCACGTGGGCCCATGGGTTATCAGGCCTCATGAAACAACTCCACAGCCATGGACTACAGACTGGAGAGTCCTTCCAGCCATGGAAAAAAGAGGCTGAGCAAGGCTGCCAGGACACTTCAGAGCTGGAGTTTGTGGCCTTTGCTGGCACAGACTCCTTCAAAGATCTGACGGAAGCCAGGGACCGCTCTTTCCCAGAAACACGTGTGTGTGTGTCCAGTCAGTGGTTCTGGAGGTGGCTTCACAACTCAGAGTAGAGACTTCTCCTTACAAGTTTTTGAGGAGCACGAAAAGCCCAAGGTGGCCAGCGTATGACTGAGGAAAGAATGGGAGACACGGCAACCGCGAGTCTCCACCAAGGTGAGCCCCTCACCCCAGTTACATGAGCAAGGGAGTGAAAAAATCGGTATTATCCTAGGAAAACTGTAGTTAGTTTTCCTTTCTACATGCAAGGAAGGAAGGAAAGCACGGAACAACCAGGACACAGCCCAGTAAGAGGGGTCTAGGCGGCTCCGGTCCGCAGGGTGCGTCCCTGGGCTGGGGACGTGTGGCTCCAGTGGGACACTGAGGAAGCAGCAGGCCAGTGAGCTGGCACAAAGGGCGTAATCCACAGAAATGAGAGAGGGATAAAGACTCCACGCTGAGAAACAGACAGGAGATCCAGAGCAGACGGTGGTGGTGCCTTCTCTTTGACTAGGTTGAGTCTGAAGTGCCAAGATGTCTTTAAGATGCTTATATTGAGAGAAAGATTGGAGCTAGTTTCATCTGCTCTTGAGTAAAAGGTGGTGAGAAGAGTGTGAAATGGAGAGGGAGCTGCATGGACGTGCCAAGAGGGAAGACACGCTGCTGGTGGTGCTCGTGCGGGTGACACACAGCGGCAGGTGAAGAAGCCGGGAAGGCTGGCTGCGTGCAGGCAGAAAATGGCACAGCAGTGAGTGCGCAGTCACGAAGCGAAATAAATCAAAACCACAGGCAGATACTGCATCACACCTGTCAGGATGGCTCTTATTTAAACCACACACACACACTCAAAAAAAAAAAAAAACACCCTCCAGAAGATAACCAGTGTTGGTGAGAATGCAGAGAACTGAAACCTGTGTGCACGTAAACTCTTGGGAATGTAAAAATGTGGAAAACAGCACAGGGGTTCCTCCAAAACTTAAACAGAATCAGCACTGCTATTGCTATTGCTAAGTCACTTCAGTTGTGTCCGACTCTGTGTGACCCCATAGACGGCAGCCCACCAGGCTCTCCCGTCCCTGGGATCCTCCAGGCAAGAACACTGGAGTGGGATGCCATTTCAGCATACGGATCCAGCAATTCCACTTCTGGGCACACCCCAAAGAACTGAAAGCAGGTACTCATATTTATAAATCAACATTCACAGCACCACTATTCACAATAGATAAAATGGGAAAACAACCCAATTGGCCATCAACAGATGAATGGATTAACAAAAGGTAGTATATACATGCAATGCAGCAGTATTCAGCCTTAAAATAAGGAGAGAATTCTGATACCTGCTTCCAATGCTATTTCAGCATACGGATCCAGCAATTCCACTTCTGGGCACACCCCAAAGAACTGAAAGCAGGTACTCATATTTATAAATCAACATTCACAGCACCACTATTCACAATAGATAAAATGGGAAAACAACCCAACTGGCCATCAACAGATGAATGGATTAACAAAAGGTAGTATATACATGCAATGCAGCAGTATTCAGCCTTAAAATAAGGAGAGAATTCTGATACCTGCTTCCACATGGATAAACCCCAAAAACGTCATACTCAGTGAAATAGGCCAGTCATGAAAGGACAAATATTGTGCAATGCCACTTATACAAGATACCTAGGATAGGCAAATTCTAGTGCCAAAAAAATAAAACGGTGATTGCCAGGGACTGGGGGCAGGGGAAACAGAGAGTTACTGTTTATCGAGTACAGAGCTTCGGTTTGCAAAGACGAAAATGTTCTGGACAGTGGTGATACACGACAGCTGCACGACAATGTGAGCACACTCGATGCCACTGAACTGTACACTCCAGTGTGGTCGATGTTATGTTTCTCCTTACAACAACAGCAACAACAGAGTGAGCGCGCGGCAGTTCCAGAGAAGCGAGCGTGTTTAGAGAAGAGCGGTCAGGCGGCCACAGCTGGAGGCGGCGCTGGTCATCTGGGCCAGATGCTACCAATCGTGGTCAGTGCCATTAACCAGAGGACAGAGTGCTCAGACACGAGCGTGGAAAGAATGTCAACACTGGCATCGGCGTCTGCGACCACATCCTGTGTGCAGTGCCAGCAGCGCCAAGCAGGTCGTGCTCACGTGTGGCAAGCAGTGTGCTGAGAGCATACAAGCAAGCGTTTAAGAGGCAGACGCTGAATTACAAAACCTCTCTCCCTCCTCCCACCTGGCTTCAGAAACACTGGCGTCACCAATAAAGTGGCCCTCGTCTCGGGTCTGTTTTTCAACAACTCCGCTGTTTCTCACTCATACAATGAGATAACTTAAATGCCACACACCCAATGTGGCTCCACTGGAACGTTTTCAGAGTGCTTGCTGCAGACCAGAGGAAATGCCAGGCCCTGATTATACTCATGGTAACACATCTCTTCTCACGGCAGTCTCTTTTCCAAAAGGTGACCTCTAAGACCCGAGTTTCTACATTACTGGATGACGGACTGTTCTCTGTACCACTGACACTCTTCTTAGCCATCTTAAGACTAGGCTTAGCAGGAAATTCTGATTGCCAGCAGAATTAGGAGATGGACTAGAAAGAAACAACTGTTGAGATTGCTAATAATTTGAGCTTAAGAGGAAAGCAGAGGTAATAAGTTAAGTTCAGTCGCTCAGTCGTGTCCGACTCTTTGCGACCCCATGAATCGCAGCACGCCAGGCCTCCCTGTTCAGTACCATCTCTTGGAGTTCACTCAGACTCATGTCCATCGAGTCAGTGATGCCATCCAGCCATCTCATCCTCGGTCGTCCCCTTCTCCTCCTGCCCCCAATCCCTCCCAGCATCAGAGTCTTTTCCAATGAGTCAACTCTTCGCATGAGGTGGCCAAAGCAGAGGTAATAATTAACAATAATAAGGCCCTTTATCCAGGTTTTGCTCTATGGAATCTTTGAACTATTAGTAAAATACAAAATTGGCAACTGATTAAATGGGTAGGAGGAGTAGATCAAAATGATTCTGAAATTCTGTTTAGCAAGCAGCTGGAAATGAGGAAAACAGAGACTGTACCATTAAATATCCACATCTTTTGGAGGAATAAGCCACCCAAAACCACTTTCTGGCTCTGACTCCATTTGTGATTCTTTAGCTAAAAGACAAACTTAATCCTCTGTCCATGCTGTATCTCCAGGACAATCAGACTGTGGACATTACAGGTACCGAGCATTTAAAGTTCTGATGAGTTACAGTGCATATGGAACATTGGATGGAAGAAGTTAATTCAAAAACATTGTTGACCATGCTGGTAATTTTTCACGTCTATCGTGAAGCCTTGGGTCCCTTGGAATGATCTAGACCACGCCTAAATTGTGTTCCCGTCAGTCAGAAAATAGAGCGTGCATATTTCCAGTGGAGAGGGAACTGCCTTGTTTTTGGCAGTGTTTCTGCTACTGTTTATATTTGAACATCCTAATAACACAGCTCATGGTTACACCCAGCCTTCCCAGCCACTGCCTGTATTTACTTCCTCTGCAAATGTCTCAGGAGATGTAGCTGGAGTTACGAGGCTGAACAAAAGGAAGCAGAAACCCCACCATCCGGACAGGGGAGCCAACACTTGAGACAAAAGTCTTTGCAGGGAATCAGACTGTAACTGAGCAGACAGGCAGAGCTGCCTTCAGTTGTCTTTCGCCTCCTAATGTCTTTTGTTTGAAGCGGCATGGAAGTGTCTTTGAGCAAGTAAACTTGTTAAGGGATGTGTATTTCCTGGAAGATGACACTGGGCCTACAGCGTAGTCTTACTCCTGCACTAATGAGGCAAGGTGGCCTCCCTGAACATCACGGGTGGGAGGGGGTCGACGTCCTCCGTACAAATTGTCAACTCAGTGTCTACAAAACATGGCTGCAAACGTTTTCACCATTCATCTGCTACTCTGACTTACTAGTTACAAAGTATGCTGTCAGTAAATCATCAGCAACAAGAAGAATCATGTTGTTACTAGTAACTAGGCAATATTTTTGCAAGTACCCAAAGTAATAAAACTAGTGAAACGGAAATGGTTCCTGGATTAAAGTCAGTAGCTTTAGGAGTCTAGGATTCTGACTTCTTTGTCTTTGGCATGCTAGCTTTGCAGCAAGTTCCTGACACTTGGTGTGATGTCCTCCTGTGTTAAGAACAGTCTCTCAATGTGACCATGAGTTAGCTACTGAACTGTGTGAAGACAAAGGCTCCTCTCACCAACTGTGTAGGATTTAGAGGGACTTCCCTGGTGGTCCAGTGGTTAGGAGTCCACCTTCCAATGGAAGGGACTCGGGTTCGATCCCTCGTCAGGGAACTAAGATTCCCACATCCCGAGGGGCAACTAAGGCACCACAACTACTGAGCTGACCTGCTGCAAACTGCAGAGCCCACACGCCACAACTGGAGAATCCCGCACAAGCAAATGAAGAGCGCTCTTCCTGCAATGAAGGCCCTGTGTGACCCCCAAACAGAAAAACACAAAGCTGGGCTTCTGAAAGATGCTGAGGAAAACGGGCCTGCTGATACCAAAAGGTGTCTGCCAATGATTCAAATTCTTCCTTATCCCATTCTGTGCACATGATTCATAGTTGCTAACCATTTACCTACCATAAGAAGCCAGAAGTCACACAGGCACAGGGGGATACTGTGAGGAGTGACATGTACGTATGTGTGTACTGGGACGGCGGAGCCAAGAACACTATTCACCTAGTTTATTATCAGAAAAAAAAATTCAAGAAGGAGGTAAGACTTCAGCATCTATTGGGTTTGATGATGGGAAGCAACGGCTGACGTGAGGATAAAGACCGGTGTACCCAGCCTTGGGAAAAATCCCAAGGGAAGGCTTTGATGCAGAAGAACTTCCATGAAAAGTCACTGATCAGAACTGACAGAGGGAACGGGTCAGAATGCAGAGTAAGTCTCAGAAAGGAGGGGCACATAACAGAGGATAGGATTTTCAAGTTAATTCACAGGGAATTATATGGATGCCAGTGGGAAGGAATGGAGCTGTAAACGTTATGATACCAGAAGGACAGGGTCACGGTCCAAATTTTGTGATGACTGTCACAACTCATCTCTCTGTTTACCCCAACCATCCCAGCGCATTAAGCACAGTTCACATACCATGACGCGTTATGAACCCATACTTACAAATCTTAACAGATTAACTCATTCAACTAACAAAACTTATTGAGCATTTAGCATGAATTAGGGACACTGTTTTGAATGCTTAGACATAATGAATAGATTAAAAAAAAATTACAAACTCCTTGGTATATAAAAAAAAAATCTTCCACCAAAAAGGGAAGTGAGAACATAGCTAGCACAAGGTCACTTGGGAACTCAAGCAGCTCACACACCCAATATAATACACCTTTAAAAACACTGATGTAAAAAAGCAAATTCAGAGTGGCAGATAAGTGAGGAGGCCACTGCTGAATGAATTAAAAAGAAAAAAGTTGTGGGGGAAAGGCTGTTAACAATGGTGGATTCATATCTGAATTCAAAGTGCTGTAAAAAGAATCCTTCACACTGGGAAAGAAGCGAATGAGATCAACTTTTCATACTGAAAAAGTCTTAGCAGTTAAAACTTTAAAAGATACACATAGATACAGATACACACATTCATGAAATAAAAGTGTTGGCCAACTCAAAGAAGAAGCCTAGGGGACTAAGAAAGAACACGAGCTTTGAAAAGAATCATGTCTGGGGTTGCATCCTATTACCTAGGATGAGCTGTGAGAAAATTACTGACTATCCGAAAATGTTCTTCCCCATAAGATGAAACAGATACTAGGGATGTAAACGTTAAGTGCCTGCCCACTGGAGACCACAAAGCCATTCCATCACGCTGGGCCTACCATAACGGCAGCCTGAGTGACTCCCGCGTGCCAGAATGATCTTTTGAAAACATAAGTTGAGTGGTAACATACCCAAGCAAAGCAAACCCCTCCCGATGGTGGTCAAGGCCTGGCTCTTCCAGGCCCGGCCTGCTCAGCTTTCTCCCATCACCTCGGCCTCCCCCATCCTTCCCCGCCCCAGGGCCTCTGCCAATCCTTTCTAGAACGCCTTCCCTATGTGCGGTGCTGGCCATCTTCTAGTTCTCTGGACACCAGTTTTTTAAATGTCAAAAGCTCAGAATGATCTCCTACCTGAAATGTCTTCCCATCACGTGCACTTACAGTACACACTATTCATTTCTATCAAGTCACTCACAGTTAACGTGTTTCTTCTTATTTCTATTGCCTATCTTTAAGCAATACGGAAACTTTGAAGACCATGTGCCCCTTGGACCAAGCACCATGCCTGACACTGAGCAAATCATTAATGCTGTTTTCATGTAGGTCTCTCAGTGACACGACCTTCTCTGTCTTCAAAGCAAAGAATCAGCACCAAAGCCGCCCAGCTCATCTCAAACTGGAAATAGCGTACTTTCAGGACTTTTTGTGCTTCCTTATTTGTAATAAATGCCTGTTTTCTGAGAAGTGAAGTTTCTTCTACTGAAATTCTTTGGTTATATAAAGGTGGTATGGTGCAAAAAAGAAAAAAGAATACAAATACAGGCACATCCAAAAAAAAAGAGAGCAAGAGAGAAAAAATTATGTCTTTTATGAGCTGTGGCCTTGTGTGGGGAAAAAAAAAAAACAAAACATCACATCACTCAAGTCTTTTGCGGTCCTCAGCCGGGCTCAGGAGACACCTCAAACTCTTCCTAAGAAAAGGAGTCTGAGGTGGGCGTGCAGGATCACTGCTGCCTGACCAATCCTCTCAAAGGAAGTAACGTATATAAAAGCGTTCTGTTAAAACTGTGGAACAGCATCTGTGAAGGCAGTAAGCCTGTGCTGAGTTAGCTCTACTACTAAGGGCTACCATGCCCCAGGAGAGTGGAGGGTATTACGTATTTCAGCACGGCTTTAAATGCACCACATTCCTGTGATACTAAGACTGAGATTTTCTATCTTCCCTCCCCTCTTTCCCTTTCCTCCCCAGACAGGGAACATCATAAAGCATGCAAAGCGCTCAGTCATGTCTGACTCTCTGTGACTCCATGGACTGTAGCCTGCCAGGCTCCTCTGTCCATGGGATTCTCCAAGCAAGAACACTGGAGTGGGTTGCCACTTCCTCCTCCAGAGGATCTTCCCGACACAGGGACTGAACACTCATCTTTTCCATCTCCTACACTGGCAGGCAGGTTCTTTACCACTAGCGCCACCTGGGAAGCCCAGTACCAAAAAGAGTCAAGCACAAAAAAGTCCTAACAACTAGACTCTTCTAAACAAAGGAGGACAAAAACGAAAAAAAAAAAAAATCACTGTGATTCCATAGCGGAGCTCACGTTTCAGAGAAGCTAACATGAATCATAAGATCTTGGATCAAGTTCAAAATGCCAAGTTGCCCACTGCTCTGAGCCTCGGCCTGGCAAGTCAGAGCACCAGCTGATGGAGGTTATGGCGGACAGACGGCAGTTACCCACGATCGCAACCCCTCCACCGAGCCCCTCATTGGTGTCCCAAAGGGTGGTCTTAGTTCACTGGCATCCGTGTCTAGTTTTCTGAGCCATGCTTGGTGTCAATGGATCAGTGGAAAAAAGGAGGGCGTCTCAAGTAATAAGCTGAACTGATCAATCAATGCGAGAGCGCCCCTGCCTCCCTGACCGGGACCATACATACACTCCTCCTGGCCTGCGCTCCCCTGGCTCCACACCCGCATCTGCTCAGGTACTGAGGTTCTCTGGCAACTCTGAAGCACTTGGTTGGCTTCCAGTTTCCCCTGTCTTTGCCAGAAAATGGCTAAACTTCCAAAAAGTGCTCCCTGAGTCGTCCAACATTCCCAGACTCCCACCTTATGGCTGGAGGAGTTCTTACTAATTTTAGACTCAAGGATGCCTTCTGTGAGCAATTAGCTGCCCAGAGGCCCCACCCCCATCCTGCCGAGACAGCCAGCATCACTAACGGGAGAAAACAAACATAGCAATTAACAGTCAAAGGCGAGACCTGTAAAGCAGTCAAACCAAGCCAGAACGGCCCCTGTGCCACTTCGATAAACAGACTGAGCGGAGATCTCTCCGAAGGAAATAAATACAATCTTCCCCCCAATAATTGTGAGAGAGAAAAAAAAAAAAGAGCAGAAAGAAGGAAAGAAAAAAAAAAAACTCAGGCAAAAGACAGACTAGGAGACAGAGGCAGAAGGGGAGAGACCGATAGATAATGATGCCTCTACCGACGGGGCCCTGGGGTGGGGTCGATGGGGACAGAGTGGCACAGACCTCTCTGGAAAAGAGCAACTGATGGTGAAGTTCTCCACCTGTGATTTACAAGAGTAGGAGGTTCTCTTGAGCAGAACAATCCACTTTAAGCAAGTAAAATGACGCTGAAACCAAAGTGACTCGATGATTCTCAAGTCCCCATTGTTTCTGGTCAGATATTCTGCTAGGAACCTTAAAATCACCAACCCAGCTCCACAGTCCCCACTGTGCACGCACACACATACACGCCTCTCAGCTCTTCTCCCAGTACAGGGTGGCCGGGGCCCAGCCACTGGATTCAGAGGCAGGAGGCCCTTACCTTCAACAGCACCACGTCCACAGTCCTGTCCACCTTGGAGATGTCACACAGGCTGTAGCGCCTCTTGTGCCGCTCATACATTTTGTCCAAACGCAGAACAGAGGACACGAGACGCAGGGGCGGGACCCACTGTAACCTGGGGGGTCAGGGTGCTCCCGCAAGCCCCCAGGTCGGAACCTCTCGCGCGGAGCTGGAGGGGGCTTCTGCCGTCCGGACTCCTCTATGAAGAAAACCTCGAGGGGGTCAAACCACGCAGGACCCCAAGTCCCTCACTGGCCAGAGAACTTCCTGGCAGTGCCTGAGCCCCGGGGTGATGCAAGCACAACTCACAGTGTCCACAGCAATCACCCCTGGATGCTATACTTTAGTCAGATCTCGACGGAGAGAGAAGCACAGACCGTTTCCATCACGGGCGATAACTCCAGGAGAAAAATGAAGGCTTAACGGGCTACGCATGCCGGCCGACGCACGTGGTGGGGAACAGCCCAGAGCAGGCAGGAAAAAATCCAGTATGTACCTTGTCGGGAAAAGACAAGCAGAGAAGAAGGGAAGACAGCTCTACTTCGCAGGGATGGCAGGATAAAATTTTCTCATGAAAACCTCTTCTTGCTTAAAAAGACAAAAGCAAGGAAAAGCAGTATTTCCTTCACAGGGGGAAAAAAAAAAAAAGCAAGCAAACTGAAATTCTGAGATCTGTTCAGAGAAAGAGTCTCTAGTCAGCCTCTTGATCGCCAGGCAGTAGGGCTTGGTTCTGATTTCAGCTGAAAAGTCTAAATGACAGCGGAGTGAAAGCAGGAAGGAAAAAAAAAAAAGCCCACTCCTCCCCCCATGCTCCCTCCCTTCTGGGGCGCGGGCCCCTCTTCCCTCCCTCCCTCAGGAACGTCACGACTGGCCCTTTCGGCTCAGCACCAGCAGCCTGCGAGGCTTGAAAACCTAAAGGCAGTGCTGGGAACATGATTCATCCTCAGACGAAGAGGAGAAAAACAAGGCTTCCTTTTCCAGCCGGCTTCCTCCTCCTCCTCTCACGCTGCTTCCTATGAAACAGGCCCTGAAGGGCACCCCCAGACGCGCCCCGCGCTGAGGTCGGGGCGGCATCCTGCGCACCGCAGGCGAGCACGACACACTTCTCTGTCCCAAGGAGTCAGGGAAGTGGCCACGACTCCGGGTGCACGCTGCAGCGCCCTGCCAGGCGCAAACCAGTGATTTAACGTGAGAAAAATGCTAGCCTGAGACTTCAGGGACATGTCTCCAGGATCCACAAGGGCTTACGGAAGTGGCCGGCAAGGCTTAGGATCAAGAGGTCAGTTAGGCTTTTCTCTTTTTTTTTTGCAGAGAGGAAGGGAGTGATGGGGTGGGTGGGTAGGAGGGATGCTTGAAGTCCAGTGGAGAGGAGAGGAGGAGAAGGGACCGGTGAACGGGCACGCGTGTCAGCCGCACTGGCAGGGCCAAGGCGAGCCCCTCGAGGGCCTTCTCCCGCTCTCGCGACCGGCCTGCGGGGGCCCCATCACTCCACACGCCCGCCCTCCGGCCCCACCCTAGCCACGACCATCAGAGGTAGGGGGGGTGGGGCAGTGGAGACGGAAAAACTGAAAGGATATTCTCCTTCTAGGAGAGTCAGGCTGCTGACGTTTCCCTCAAGGGGCAACAGGCGAGTCCTTGGCTTGGCCCTGCCAGTGAGAGTGAGGGGGCTCCAACGCCACAGCGAAAGGAAAAGAGATTTAATACCGAAATTTCCATCACTATCACCAACAGAGCTGATGGGGAGGCTTTCCAGGAGCAATAAAAGAGGCAGAGATGGGCTGGTGAGTCACCAGGTCCTCTGGCCAGGCCGTCAAGTGGCTGACCAGCTCAGAGGAGAGCAAGGCAGTGAACCCCACTAGGACGCACCTCCCTGCTCCCCCGGACACGCAGCAGCTGTGGCTCAACCAGCTCAAAGACTGCAGCCCGTCCATCCCAGTCTCATCCACGGGGTGGGGCAGACAGGCCCCCCCCTTCCCCATACGCCCACAGCGAGCATCACGCTGTGACGCTACCAACGTGGACAGTGAACCAGATGTTGCTTTTCATGAGAGTGACAATGGAAAACAGACGACTGGAGAGAGAGTAGAGAGCTGTAAATAAAATTCTAACTCAGGCTTGCCCAAAGGGTGGGAACCTGGCCGGCAGCTTACGACGACTTTGAAAACTATGTGGTCTAGGATACGAATGGAAAGATCCTTCAGGTTTTGGTGCAGGGAAAAGTGGATGGTTTATTATCTTTTCTGTACAAACTTTCACCAAGCTGTCACTCAGAACTCTCCCTCCTCCCCACAGAAAGACAGAGCCGCCTCCCCTCGACTGCTGCACCCTTCTGTTTTAATTAGAAGCAAATGTTTCCTGCTTTCAAGGTTCCCAGGCTTCTCCCTAGGGATCATAGATGCTTTAATCACCACACAGCCTTTCTATTCCCAGTCTTGTCTAACTACTGACTTCAATGCAGATAATCTACACTGATTGAACAGACACTCTGCATTTTGTGTTATCTGCATGTACACTGCCTTGCAACAAAGGCAAACAAAAGAAACAAACAACAAAATCTCTGCCCTCAAAAATTTTAAAAGAAATCTCTTTCACAGTAATGCAACTGTCTGAAACGGCCCAGGTTACAGTTTTGAGACAGCTTGTTTTTTTTTTTTTTAATTTCTGCTGAGATGCTGGCTTTGTGCTGCAGGCTGGAAATGGAGACTTCCTAGCTGTTCGGTACACATAAACACATTAAGAGGATTTGGAACTGTAATTGTGTGCTCTGTTCCTTCTTGGAGAACAAAACCTCTGGGTAGGGAACACATGCCCTGGGTGGGGAACACGAATCTGCTTTGCTGTTCCTCTGGATCTGTTCGATATTCGCCACAGAAGACAGAGTCTGCGGTTCTGCGCTTTTGCTGTTGATCTGACAATTCCAAGTTTTTATCAAAAACATCTGGAACTGCCGAGCAGTTATTCTGTTAGGATTTTGAAACTCAGAAACCAATCGTTTTATTTCCAAACCAAAGCTGAGACCTATGAAGCTTCGTTTTGAGGATATGTCTTTTTTCCCTTTAATCTTGGGAACTTAAAAGAGTAAAATACGTTTATTATTTACAACTTCTTTTCACAATAGCAATTATTCACAAGATTACTTATATCTCCCTCCATCCCACACTCCAGCCACAACAAGGAGGCCTCAGTTCAGTTCAGTTGCTCAGTCGTGGGGACTCTATGTGACCCCATGGACTGCAGCAGGCCAGGCTTCCCTGTCCACCACCAACTTCCGGAGCTTACTCAAACTCAAACAAGGAGGCCTACATTCTTCAATAGAAGCAACCAGTGCTAAAAGTCTGTTCATACCACAGGCCTGATGTATCTTATTAAAGATTCCAGAAAACAAAGTATAAAAATATTTTTATGAAATTTACTTTAACTAGAGCGTTTCTGTTCACGAGTTAAATTTTCCCTCAATATTTAATTTCAAGATCTAACACTTTATCCAAATTATTTAAGCGTTCTTATGAGTCAGCGCTATTTGGCTGCTTTTTAGTGAGGGCAAAACCCTACCTGAAGCCCCATAGAAAAGTTTCTGAAATAGGACACCATCTAGTGGGTGTACTGAAGACCCAAACAGAACACAAAGGCCAGTAAGCATCGTGGTTGGTGGGTGGGGTGTCTGCTGGGACTGAAACATTTGCTCTGTAACCTCAAAGTTCGAACATACAGCAGTAGCCTGTCACTGGCTCAAAGGCACACCAATTATCAATTTCGTCTCTGCAAGGAGCAAAAGATGAAAATCAAAGTTTCTTCCCATCCCTAGGTCTGTCACATCTCACTGCGCACCCTGGGATAATTAGACGGACTCTTGGACCTAGGTTTCCAGAACTGGGGAGTGAGAAGGGCTGGACACTAGGTCATATCTGAAGTTCCTTCTTGATCTGCTATGGTCAGCCCGAGACTAACAAATCTTTATCACTTGCCATATAATTCATAGGATGTGGGTGCAGCGGAGAAAGAATTGAGAAGTTCTCTCAAAACCTGTTGCAGAAAACAGTGTATTCTCGCATAACTATATTTTCCACCTCCACTTTTCACATGAAATGAAAAGGAAGGAAACGACTGGCAGAGTCGTCAATTTTCACGAATCTATGATTTCATTAACTTAAAAATAGTCATCAAGAGCTGCAAACTTGTTGGTGGCAAAAGTTACTAAAATACAGATAAAACATTTACACTGTTTTTTCTTATTAACAGCCTCCACTTGAGCAACTCCAGTCTGCTTAAACTAAGTCTGCTTCATATAAGATACCTGAGTGTTTGAGAGAAGATGAGAAGGATTCACAGCAACTGCACAGTGCCCACAGAGGATTTCCTTTTCCATTTCAGCTTAGGTGTTTGATCAGGCGCTGCTGATCCAGGAGAGCGAGGCAGAGGCCCCCTCCCCTGCATCGCTTCCACGCCCAGCTCTGGAGGTTGCAGGAAGGTTAAAAGAAGAAAAGGGGAATAGGAAGACCTGTAGGGTGGCGACCAGCCAACCAGCAATTCTACCTGCCAGTCCCTCTGCTTTAATCCTTTCTCATCTTTTCCAAGAAGAAACCTGAACACAAGTTAGCTGATGGCAGCAGCAAGAAGCAATTAAAATGGGAGAGAGCAAGACAGTTTTAAAAATGTCCCTTCACCAACCTGTGAGCCTCACAGGAAAACAGGGCTCATGGAACAAGCACACGAATGTTAAATTTTACTAAAACTACCAGCAGCCTGATGATAGAAAAGGAAAGAGGAGGGGAGAAAGGCAGACAGCCAGATCAGATTTCATCTGGAAAAGTGGTGACTGGACAATTTAACCTCTAGGACAGGTCTTCTGGAAGCAAGACTTATTAATAACATTTACTGAGTGCTTCCTGTATGCCACGTGCACCCACATGTACCATTTCGTTTACTCTTCATAAAAAGCTAAAGGGTGAAATGTCACTGTCCACTTTACAGATGCAGGAAAGTACCACCAAGTTTAAGTCGGCTGTATCAGGCCATGTGGGCTTCCCTGGTGCCTCAGTAGCAAAGAATCCATCTGCCAACGCAGGAGACGCAGGTTTGATCCCTGAGTCAGGAAGATCCTCTGGAGAAGGAAATGGCAACCCACTCTAGTATTCTTGCCTGGAGCATCAACCTCATGGACAGAGGAGCCTGGTAAACTAAAGTCCAGAGGGTCGCAAGGAGTTGGACATGACTTAGCAACTAAACAACAACGAGGTCACACAACTAATGAGTCTGCATTAAATTCAATTCGAGAAATCTTTCTTTCACATGCATCTTATTTTGTCTTGAGTAATCCCTAAACTGAAAGAAAGAACTCTCAGGGAGAAAAGGTTAAGTCAAAGTTTCAGGAAACAAAACTAAAATTCACTTCTCGCATCACTGGCATTCTTTTTTTCAGTCACTGGCATTCTCACATCTGATTTTACAGAAACGAAAAAGGGCAGAACAAAACTATTTTTTTCAATAAAAATGACAAATGGTTCCTAATTTTAGAAAGTACCAGTAGAAAAAGTGTGTTATTATACTAAATGGACTCAACTTCTTTGCCATCGTTTTAATACTTGACGTTTAATTTTTAAAAATAGCTTCTCACTATGTCAATGTTACAAAAATCAGAACGCACACATCCAACAGAGATGAAGAGTTTTACTGACAACTGGTCTCCAGGTCTCCTTCAGAATGAGTGGCTGTACTGTTTTCAGTTTTCCTCTTGGGAACAAACATGAAGTGAAGTGAAGTTGCTCAGTCGTGTCCTACTCGTTGTGACCCCGTGGACTGTAGCCCACCAGGCTCCTCCGTCCATGGGATTCTCCAGGCAAGAATACTGGAGAAGATTGCCATTTCCTTCTCCAGGGGATCTTCCCGACCCAGGGATCGAACCCAGGTCTCCCGCATAGCAGGCAGACCCTTTAACCTCTGAGCCACCAGGGAACAAACATAAGTTACTTCTTATGGCAACTTTTAAATGAGTATCTCAAGATACTCATCATGACTCACCACCCTCTTCAGAGCTTCTCCTCTGGCTCGTGGTTCCCACAACTGTTCCCCATGCCACAGGGTACCCAGCGGAGGGCCCTTCAGTTAGTGGGTGTCCTTCGTGTGATGCGAACACCAAGACAAAAACCCCCTGGTGCTGAGTACACTGGGACGACTAAGATCAAACTGTCTTTCTTTTCAACAGATATACCACACTGCTAGACGAACATAAGCTCGTGGCGAAGTAAGTCACTTCCCACACCTTTTCGCTGGACATACCAAAACAGGTCTCGTTCATACTATAATCACGTGACTTTACTGTAAATCCCATTTTATACATTTTCCTCTTAAAAGTGCACTAGGTATTTTGTAAACATTTAATTTTTTTAGAATTTTCAAAGTGTCCCAAAGAATGCAGCTTTAAAATACATTAGTATTTTAAAAATCTAGACAGATGCCAAAAATGGCAAGTTTAGTATCAATAACCATTTAAACAAGCAACAAATTCTACATGGAAGAATACTGTTGTGATTGCTACAACATCTCACCAGTCACTGTCCTCAATCTTCAACAAGCTTTTTGAAATTAGTTCAATCATGAGACAAATATTCAGTGAACACCTACGTGTGGCACTGAGAATATAACAGAGAACCAGACGGACATTAAATAGTAAAAACAATGTGTGTGAGAAATGCCCGAATAGAGGACTCCCAGGCTACCCCAAGCTCATCTGCCTTCAGATGGAACACCAGCGTCTGGCGCGCGGGAGAATGGCTGGGATGGGCACACTGATGATGGAGCTCAACAAAGAGATGTGACACTGAGGAGCCAGAGAGCAGGAGCGGTCAGCAGAGCCCCATGCCGTGCACAAGTCAGGTCATAAGCGAGCTGGGTTTTGCTCTCTGAATGGACCCTGGTTGGGGAGAGCAAGTTCTGGGGCCATAGTGGAGTGAGGAAGGCTGAACTGCAATTTCTTTTGAATTTCTACCATTTCACAGGGGAAATTTTAAGTTCTGTCATATACTCCACTTCCTCTGGTTAGCTCTGGTTATGAAGACATCTTACTCTTCAGACAAAGTGCCTTAGTGAATCCTTAAAGAATGGCTGCTACAGGATGGCGAACGTGGGAATAAAGACTTCAGTGCGTAAAAACCTTTCTGAGAAGGAAACAAGCATCAGCAGAGAAAAAGGACCGCTGACACGAGGGGAGATACACGCCCGTTATGTCGGTTCTGGCCGAGAGACTGTGTCAGAGACCGGAGGAGAACCCTTGAGGGCACGCACTGCGTCTTGGTCAGGAACATGAACAAAAGCTACTGCTGGAGGAGAGAGCAGGGCGGACAGTGTTTGGCAAGGAAATGGAAACAGAAGGGAACGGCCAACAGCTGAGAAACTCCCTTTCCATATGATCATCTATGAAAATAAGAACGACCTCATTTCATAAAACAAAGGCAATGAGGTCAGGCAAACAGCACTGACAACCGCAGACCATAGTTTCCCAGGGGACGATGTCATCACCAGCGCGTCACGGCCAGCCAGCAGCCGACTAGCTGACGTCAGCCAAGAGTATTTATCTGTGCAACAATACTTCAGTATCGGCTGAAGTTACAGGTGTCACGAGAGATGTCCAGATGGATGAGACACTTTCGGGACCCTAAGGAAGCAAACCAGGGACCAGGGCATGAAATGTACATCTGAAAAAACTTGGGTGGTACAAATGGAACGCAGATCTCAGCAAGGAGTACGGGGCTCTGGCTGAGCCGCCCAGGCAGAAAAGTTTCATGAAGGTGGTGGTTTAACACGAAGGGACAGAAAGACAGAAAAAGGAGTACATCTGAGAAAACTTGGGTGGTCAAATGGAACGCAGATCTCAGCAAGGAGTACGGGGCTCTGGCTGAGCCGCCCAGGCAGAAAAGTTTCATGAAGGTGGTGGTTTAACACGAAGGGACAGAAAGACAGAAAAAGGGAGGGAGGAGGCAGGAAACCCCAATGCAGACAGCGATCAAGGGTACAAGTGCCGATGTGCGGCAGGTATGACTGAGGCCTGGGAAGCCGTCCATTACCTGCACTGGACTCAAGACAGTGCTGTGACACTGGTCTGGACAAGCGTTCACAGCCTAGATTCCAGAAGCAGGCAATGCCCGGCTAAGGAGTCGAGATGCTACTCAGAGGCAACAGGGAGCCACCAAAGCTGCCACAGCATGGAAGCGGCACGTCTGCGCTGTGACTCAGAGGCTCCGTGCAAGTCTCTAGCCCCATCAAGTCTCCCGCTGGAGGGGACACCACGCCGTGATCCTCATCCAACCTTGTTAGCCTCATCCATCTCCCGCTCGAGGGGATACCACGCCATGATCCTCATCCAACCTCGTTTGCTGTCGGTCCCCAAGATGAGTAAACGGTTGGTCTCTCGAGGTTCCACAACTAGGATGTGAGGGTTCTTCTACTTCAGTGACCCTGGTTCTTAGGACAACAGAGGTTTCTGTAATTGCCTACCTGGTCTCTCCACCTTCCCATGTTTCTATTAAGAGTCACGCTCTCTGCCAACTCTGACTTTCCTTGTAACTCTGCGCTGTGAACCACGGTGTCCTCAGACCACTGCACCGCCGTTACGAGTTCCATCCTGTGTTCTTCCTTGTGGCTGCACGCTGCTAAGTAGAATGCTGAGGGCAACTGAGTACTTCTTAAATCTCTCCCAGTCTCTCCAAAACTGGTCCTAGACATCCGAGAGCTAGAGGAGAAACGGATTATATATCCGTTTCCTGCCACAATCATAAAGCTTAGGACTTTTCAAAAGGCTGACCAGATTTAGTTAGTAAACGAGAGAAGAAGTCTTGGTCAGTGTTATACACAAAAGGTGAGCCATCTGGAAGAGTTTTTACACTTAAAGGATAGAAGTCCTGGTCAGACATGAAAACTAGTGCTCAAAATAATCATACCTTTAGGAAAAACTTGAATCCCACATAAAATGAAAATGTGTCACTTTAGGAAATCACTGACTTGTTCTTATTTTTCACATCACAGAATGAAGAACAGCTCCAGCAGAGTCAGTCAGACGAGCCAAAAAGTGACTCAGCTTCCCATGGACAATGTCCCTTGGCCCTCCCAGGCAAACCCACAGTACAGTCATGCCTTCCAAAAAATGAAGAAGTATAACTTGCTTTTTATATCAACTGTCTTACTTTTTATATCAACTGTCTTAAAGACAAAACAAAGGGAAAAGAGAAAAACCCTCCAAGAAGAAAACCTACTTTTAAACACTACTGACGGGAGATAAAAATAATAAAAAGACATACAGTAAAAAAAGAATACACATAAGTATTTTGTATATTCATGCCTGTGGCATGAATATTATGTAAATATTAGTTGCTATGATAGTTTTATTTTTATTATCATTGCATCTTTGCCTTATTTTTTTAAAGAGGTGTCTAAGTCAGCTTACAATTGATGCCTTCAAATGGTGGTGCTGGAGAAGACTCTGGAGAGACCCCTAGGCAAGAAGATCAAATTAGTCAATTCTAAGGGAAATCAACCCTGAATATTCACTGGAAGGACTGATGCTGAAGCTGAAGCTCCAATACTTTGGCCACCTGATGCAAAGAAGAGTCAACTCACTGGAAAAGACCCTGATGCTGGGCAAGATTGAGGGCAGGAGGAGAAGGCAGAGACAGAGGACGAGATGGCTGAATGGCATCACCAACTCAATGGACTTGCCTTTGAGTGAACTGCAGAAGACAGTGAAAGAGAGCGGAGTCTGATGTGCTGCAGTTCAGGGGATCACAAAGGGTCAGACACGACTTAGCAAGTGAACAACAATAACAACAGAGGGTGCATATAGGACAAAAGCGTGTAACTGAACACCCCACTCTAGTTAGAGCTCAAAGAACACAACGCTTCCTCTGTGATTCAGATCACTGTGTTCCCTCTGAAAATACTGTGTATCACGAGACAGCAAACCAGAGGGGAAAGTCAGGCTTTCATTCCTCTGCTAAGTGGAGAAGGTGGGGAGCTGCCCCAGAAGCTAAGACTAAAGGAACGTCTCAGTATCTGAACCTGAAAGCCGAGCGGTTTTAGGGAGAAGAGGTTCTGTAAACTTTAAGGTCAAGACAGGACTGGGAACTCATATTTAAGAGTTAGCCTTGGGGAAAAAAAGAAAAAAGCCTCTTCACATGGGGGGAAGGGAAAGAAGAAAAAGACAGATATTTATAGATGTTTTTTCCTGGCCAATCCCCAAGTGCCCAGTTTGGACTGAACTGAAAATGTCCCTGAACAGTCCCCGTCCAGACGGCCAAAATACCAGTGACCGCTGGGACAGAGAGCACGGGGCTCTCGGAGGAGACTGGGAGGAAAGCTGAGGACCACGCCAGCCTCGAGGGTCTCTTCCCTCACCTTACCCCGGAGGACTCACCCCTGTGCTCAGGTGAGATGCGACACCTGCCTGCCTCGAGTCCATGCTGCTTCCCTCGCGCTCCTCCCCACGGAAGCAACACCGGTCAGAAGACGCCTTTGAGTGCTATCACAGCCCAACGCCTCCACTGAACCCCTCAGTCAAAAACCTGGCCTGTCCTTCCTCTGACCCTATCAGAACTGTGCTAGCCCGGCTACCACACTTGAGTCACCCACACACTGATTATCACTGCTTTCTGGGAATCTGCGGTACAAGTTTCTTCGACCAGAAGATCTGTTTACCTGGGCTTTCCTGTAGGTTCTTGGGCTTACTGAGCATCCAACAAACAGTTCCTATGTGAATGAAACGGTATCCACCTGTCTGAAGAGGAACTTTCAGGGAAGGTCACGCATTCTCAGGAGCCAATCAAACTAGGGCAGGCAATCTAGATTCAGAAGCTCCTTTATTCATAAATTTACATAATTCATGGATTTCTGATACAGAAACATGCACTCTTGTATCAAAGGGATGTCTGCTCTGCTCAACACAAACAGATGGTGTTAGTGAAACCTCATCAATAAATGGGACATGTCAGAAATTAATCAGTCAGTAAAAGAACAGAATCCTCTGCCTACCCTGAATTTTTTTTTAAAACAATTGCAGTTTGGGTGGTTTCTGTAAGATCATCCCTGCTTGAGATTTATCTAAGTAAATACATATTAATTCGGGGTTATTATTTCATTTGTTCATAATTTTCACCTGATACCCCACTATGTATTTTATACATACTTATATAAACATAATATATGTACACAATAGTCAATTCAGGACCCAGCTTCACGGAAGCATTTTGATACTTTCTCCAAAGATATGCATGTGTGTGTGCAGGCGTGCACACGTGTGTGTTGTGTGTTTGTGCATGTAAATTTTATGCCTCAGAATACTGCACATCACCGACTGGCCATGCACTGTGTCAAGAGTAGCACATCTAACCAACCAGGGAGCCGGTGGAGACAGTGTAAGCAACAGGTAAGAACATGAAGTACTATGAGGGTAACCTCGCGAGCTCCCAGCACTCAGCAGGAAGGACACAGAAGGCCTGGCTCAGTCTGTACATGTAAGAGTATTATTAACCCTTCTCTTTTGCCTCCCCTGTGAGGATGTTATAACAATAAGCACTGTGTCCGGGCTCATTTGCTCAGTCCTGTCCAGCTCTTTTGTGACCCCATGGATTGTAGCCCTCCAGGCTCCTCTGTCCATGGGATTTTCCAGGCAGGGATACTGGAGTGGGTTGCCATTTCCTTCTCCAGGGGATCTTCCCTACACAGGGACTGAATCTGTGTCTCCTGCATCTCCTGCATTGGTAGGTGGATTCTTGTACCATTGAGCCACTTGTGAAGCAACAGTAAGCATTAGTATTCTGAAGAGCACAATTTGTTTAATGTGGCTTGCTGTAACTATTTTTCTTTCATACAAGTAGACTTTCCCTGGGTCTGAATTCTAATGGCTCTATGCCATTTTTACACTGATAAGCCCTAAGAAAATCCTTGATCTGTTCTGTGTTACTACAAAGGTCACTCTCAATACTACGTAGAGGTTCAATCCCAAATACTTGTGTTAATGGGTTATCAATGCGAAACTTCCTATTCTCCACATAATTTTTAGCTGCAACTCCTGGCATTCTGATTAAATCAGCCTTTTTAAGCTGTACTAACAAAATGTAAAAGCCTCAAATATATTTGCTACAGAAATAGGAAATCAAGAAAAAAGGGGAAAAAAAAAAAAAGAAAGAAACAGGAAATCAAATTTCAAAAGAAAGGGAACTACTTAAGGTTTTAACAGTGCCCTAAGGAGAGATGTTGATAAGTAAAGTATAATCTTCAGTCCAGTGAAGTCATCAGTTCAGTCGCTCAGTCGTGTCCGACTCTTTGGGACCCCATGAATCGCAGCACGCCAGGCCTCCCTGTCCATCACCAACTCCCGTTCACTCAGACTCATGTCCATCGAGTCAGTGATGCCATCCAGCCATCTCATCCTCGGTCGTCCCCTTCTCCTCCTGCCCCCAATCCCTCCCAGCATCAGAGTCTTTTCCAATGAGTCAACTCTTCGCATGAGGTGGCCAAAGTACTGGAGTTTCAGCTTTAGCATCATTCCTTCCAAAGAAATCCCAGGGCTGGTCTCCTTCAGAATGGACTGGTTGGATCTCCTTGCAGTCCAAGGGACTCTCAAGAGCCTTCTCCAACACCACACTTCAAAAGCATCAATTCTTTGGCGCTCAGCCTTCTCCACAGTCCAACTCTCACATCCATACATGACCACAGGAAAAACCATAGCCTTGACTAGACGGACCTTAGTCGGCAAAGTAATGTCTCTGCTTTTGAAAATGCTATCTAGGTTGGACATAACTTTTCTTCCAAGGAGTAAGCATCTTTTAATTTCATGGCTGCAGTCACCATCAGCAGTGATTTTGGAGCCCAAAAAATAAAGTCTGACACTGTTTCCCCATATATCTCCCATGAAGCGATGGGACCAGATGGAAATAGTGAAGTCATACTTACAAAAAAACTGTCAATTAACTAGAAAATATGCCTTGTCAAACTACTTCCTGTGTTCCTTCTTTCAAGACACCCACCAGGCATTATACATGATAAATGCTCATCGTGTGTGGGACGCTGTGGCAGGTCCCTAACATGGCTAAGGGAGCACCCCTGGCAGGAGGGGCGGTACTGCCAGGCTTCTTGGTTCCGAGCAGCTCCACCAAGAGCGAAGAGGAGGCTATACAAGAGCTCTGTGGTGCAGGATGACACAGCCCTTCCAAGAAGGGTCTCAAAGAATCAAAGACTAAGTACTCAGGGAGGTTCCCAGGATGCATTTCACTCAAAACATCTGGTAGATAGAGAGGAGTCTGGCGGGGCTGGCAGCTGGCCTGTGAACAGCAGAGCTGACAGGACTGTCCAAGTAACCCGAGGAGCCACACTGTGAAGCCCCTGCCACACCACTAAGTTCAGCAAGCATCTCTAACATGACGCAGAGCAGTGGGTCTCAATGTGTGGTCTGCAAAACCCTCAAGGGCCTGGAGACCTTTTCAGGGCATCCGTGGGGTCAAAACTATTTTCATAGTCATCCTAAGATGCCATGTGCCCTTTTGCTGTACCGACATTTGCACGACAGGCCTCAGCACAAATTAAGGCAGAGGTACCAAAGTGAATCTGCACTTTGTACTTCTTCACAGTACAAAGAACAAAAAGAAACAACATTTTCACACAGAACATACTTGAGGAAGCTGTAAACATTACTCAATTCAAGCTTGAGGTACACATCTTTCTAATACTATGTGACAAACAGGAAGCGGACATAAAATCCTTCTGTTGTGGGGGTATGACTGTTGTCCTAAGGAAAATCACTTGTGCAATTTTTTAAGTTGTGAGAAACTATTAAAATTTCCCTTCTTTTTCATGCACTATATTTGTGAAACGCTGGATTTTTCCCTATTGCAATGGCTTGAATGTGTAAGAGATGTGAGACTCTGTTTTCTACTGAGCCAGAAGTCTGAGTAAAACAATGTCACCTCTTCTAATTCTGTTTTGGAAAAGCTGCTTTTTCATGAAAATATACTCTTTATGTTAACAAGTAGTAAGTTTACTACTGTTGAAAAGTGAAGTAGTGGAAGTGTTACTCGCTCAGTCATGTCCAACTCTTGGCTACCCAATGGACTGTAGCCAGGCTCCTCTGTCAATGGGATTTTCCAGGCAAGAATACTGGAGTGGGTTCCCATGCCCTTCTCCAGGGGATCTTCCTGACACGGGATCAAGCCCAGGTCTCCTACTTTGCAGGCACGTTCTCTACCATCTGAGCCACCAGGGAAGCTCCGATGTTACCGCAAATGAATATTTTAATGTTAGCAGTTTTAATTTCTATCATAGTAGATATTTATAGATGTTAACTCATATGAACAAAATTTCTTTGGAGTCCTCAATAATTTCTTGAACTATTAACGAATCTTGAGACCAAAAAGTTCAAGAACAGCTGAGCTGTAAGGCAGGAAGAGATGAGTGCTAAGGAAACCAAAAAGCCCAGGTGAGAGAAGATGAGGGCACAATTATTTAAACGAGAAGCTTGAAGGGAAAGGTAAATTTGACCAAAATTTTTAGTTTGGGCCAAGAAGAAGGAATCTGGGATGAAAGCTTTCTAGCTTGCAGTCTCTTCAGTGGTGTTGGGTAAGTTGGACAGTCACATGTAAATCAATAAAGTTAGAACACACCCTCACACCAAACACAAAAATAAACTCAAAATGGCTTAAAGACTTGAAGACTTAAAGATATGACTCTTATGGGCCCTAATCAAACTTACAAGCTTTTGAACAGTAAAGGAAACCATAAACAAAACAAAAAGACAGTCTGTGGACTGGGACAAAGGCTTAGTTTCCAAAATAGGCAAACAGCTCATACAACTCAACAACAGAAAATAAACAAACCAATCAAAAAACGACCTAAACAGACATTTCTCCAAAGAAGACACACAGATGGCCAAAGGCACGTGAAAAAATGCTCGGAGTGGCTAATTACTAGAGAAACTCAAATCACAACTACAGTGAGGTACCACACCTTACACTGGTCAGCAGGGCCGTCATTAAAAAATCTACAAATAACAAATGCTGGAGAGGGTGCAGAGAAAAGGGAACCTTCCTTCCACACTGCTGGTGAAGCACAGTTTGGTGCAGCCACTGTGGAAAACAGCATGATGGTCCCTCAAAGAACTAAAAGCAGACTCGCCATGAGGCCCAGTAACCCTAGCCTCGGCCGTAAACCCAACAAAACGAGACTTCAGCAAGATACAGGCACCGCTATGGCCATAAAGCACCACTCACAACAGCCAAGACATGGAACACACCCTAAATGCCCACCAACAGACGAATGGATAAAGAGGATGTGGTCTGCGTGCAGACCCAGACACAGAGAAATATCAATCAGCCATAAAAAGGAAAGAAAATAATGCCATCTGCAGCAACACGGATGGACCTAGACATTATTGCACTAAGTGAAGGAACCAAGAGAAAGACAAATATCCGGATATCACTTAAATGTGGAATCTAACATATGACACAGAGGTACTAATCTGTGAAACAGAGAGAGACTCACAGACATAGGGAAAGACTTGTGGTTGCAGGAGAGGGTGGGTGGGAGGCAGAGGGACTGATGTGGCATTTGGGATACAGAATGGATAAACAAGGTCTTACTTTACAGTACAGGGAACTATATTCAATATTCTGTGATAAACCATAATGGAAAAGAATGCATGTATGTGTAACTGAATCACTGTATAGCAGAAATTAACACAGCACTGTAAGACAACTGTATTTCAATAAAATACATTACAAAAAAAAGAAAGCAAAATAGATACTATATGAAAGCCAATGTCTATAGTTTTATGTATGTGAAGTGAGGGACCAACAATTTCCTAATACGCTGAATGAAGCTGATGAACTGAGAGAAACTACAGCATGAATGAAAAGCAGAAATGGTTTTCTGAAGAGCAAATAAAACTCTTTAGGAAAAGACTATTTCCATGAGCTACGTGCAAACAAATTTACCTGAAAGGCACTTTCTCATAGACCATATGGCTAATTTCATTTTTGAGAGATTGAGTCCCCTGACCAAGCCGTAAAGTGACATGAGTAACCCCTTCACCCAAGTTTCTGAACTGCGAGTGAGACCAGTGCCCAGTGATGCCCACCTTTATGACACAACAGCCTAATGATAGTCAGAAAGATGCTGGCAAGCCATCAAGAAGAGGGTCAATTTTTTTCAGAATTTAACAAGCCTGTCAAATACATGGGTATTTCAGAAATACATGACAGCAAAGACTTTTAAATGGAAGCTCCAGCACTTGAGGCTTTACCTCCAGCGATCTGAAAACTCTGCCATTTCTAGAAGACTCCCGTGTCCAGGTTTCCAGAGTGGAGAAGCTACCATCTAATTGTACAGTGGTCTTCACTCCTGGGCAGGTGGTATGGAGAGCTGCAAGCCAAAATTCTAAGGAATGGCTGCTAAAGACATGGTAGGAGGCTTCATAGATTTTTCTCTCCCTGCCAGAGTCGAGTTGTCTCAGCTCTGCTACGCTCTGTGGTCATCAGCGCGTACACACATTTGGGAACAGGGGGTAGGAGGAGTTATATCTCTTTAAAAGGCCATCTTGTAAAAATTACAAGTATTTGTCACATGTCTTAATTAGCCTTTCTTTATTAAAAAGAAGTTCCCAAAGAAATACTTGTTTGGTGAAAATGGATGCCAATATTTATAAAGTCCTATCTATTACGTTAAAGGTGGCCCAGCAGTGCCTCTACTGAGCAATAGCTATTGAGATTTCCCCTGAGGACCAGTTTCTATCCAAAAGTTAAAAACCTTGCTTTAAAAAATATTTTGACAATTCCCACTTTCTCCTTAGCTAAATTTGTGCAATTATCATCCTCCATTAAGCTAATTGGTTAGGTGATAAAATCCTTTACACAAGAAGGATCGGCCAGCCCGTCTTTCTTTAATATCTCATTTTATAATCTCCTCTACCCTGGGGTGATGAATTACAAGAATGTACATGAACAACTGCTGGAAGAACTAGACAACTCAGCTCTTTTCACAGCTGTTACCATTTCATGCCTTGGACAGTTGCAGATGCTGTAAAGAGACTCAGGCTGCATTATCCTTCTGCTTCCTCAGCCCCCACATTAAAGCTCTCCTTCATCTTCCCTTTCCTTTTTGCCACCTCCCTCTTTCCTGCTCCACGTTGGCACTAACCAGCTTGAGGGAGGAAGGATCAAGGCAACTTTTCACAACAGTCACTTTCAGGGCACCTTCATGCTTGCCCACCAATAAACATGTGGTAACCCATGGGGACATTAAGTTTCAAAGAACAGTAAGACTGATTCAAAGATTATCATGTTGAAAGGGCATGCATTATCTTGCTTTTACTAAACAGCCATACCGTGAGACAGACGTGTGGCAATAAAGGCAAAAATTCCCCATCAGGAATTAAAGATGAGAAAACTTAGCATTCTTAGGCATTGATGAGGTTTCCACATCCATCCCCAACCCCCGCCAAGGACAGCTGAAACAGCAGCTTCCAGTATGACACCCAAACCAAAGTGAATCATAGAGAAACATGGAGATGGGGACACTGAGCGGCAGGTGTCAGTCATCTCCACTCAGCACTTCTCAAGAACCTTCCCTGGCTTCACAGAGCCTGGGAGGCTATGCGGGTGGAGTGTGCCAGGGACGAGCTTTCTTTCAAGGCCTGTAGGACACATTCTTTGGACTTAAAAAGCAAAGCAAACCTCAGAGTACAGTCCACGTTATATGCCAACCATGAAACAGTGATTTCTGCTCACAGCCTGTACGCTGGGTTCTGCTGCAAGAGCAAATGCATTAAAGTCCCACGTCAAGAGAGCCTGGCCTGCAACCCTCTTCCTGAGTCAAGGAGGAAAGAACAGTCTCAGGCAGGGAGAAAAACAATTCAATGAGCTTGATGGGAGGCAGACACAGCACTAATGAGGGAGCAGGGCCAGAACTCTATTTTCTTCCTCTGGATCATCTCATTAAGGAAGTCTAATGACTCCGAGGAAGGAACGCAGCCCATCGTGTTGCTGGACGATGGGGCTGGAGACAGGAACTGTTCCCTGGCAAAGCAGCAGCAACACGAGCATCACTTTCTGGAACTGGAATGGAAAGACCGGCTCTTTATTTCAAGGCCAGCAAGGCTGTCAACAGGGGAAAAATCCCCACGTGAAACATTTCGGCAGAACTCCACTGAACGGCTGATGGTATAATGGCACCAAAGCCAACTGCAGGGACATGGGTATAAAAAGGCCTCGGCGAAAGATGGCTCCTTCTCTAAGCTCCCAGGCCTCAGGGGCCAATTAGCGGCTCATTCCTTCACCTCTCCCAACACGGCTTCTTGAGGGGTGGGATGCCTCCCACTCATCCGACCATCACAGCACCCCCAGCTTCTATTACAGAGCTCAATACGCAGAACAGGAGATGTTCGCCAATGGAAGCCTTGATTTAGTTATGGAAATGCACAACAGTTAAGTCAGACCTAGAAAGGGAACACATCCCAATAGTCTCATTTACCACTGGAATCTTCTGTTATAAATGTTTAAAAGTAAGGAACTCAGGCATGGATACACACACGGTCTCCCCACGCGGCCCCCACTGACAAGTCAAGCTGTGGCCTTCCACCAGCCCTGGCCTCACAGGGGTGGAACGAGAGAAGAATCTCCCACATCTCCTGGAATGAATGTCCTGCTGCCCACAGAGGAGGGGGCCACATGTGACAAGGTTCTGGTACGACCTCAAGAAGCCAGCCGCGGAAGTGGTGACCTGGCTCTTCTCTCGACACCCGTGCCACTAGCCTGGCATGGGGGGGTGGGTGCTGTCTCTTATACACATCTAGATGTGTATAAGAGACAGGGGTTGGGATGAGAAGGGGGAGGCCTGATGTCAAACCCTTGTCCCGAGACCCCTAGACCCCACCACCTACAAGGTGCTCAGCTTGTAGATGATTCAAAGGGGAAATGAATGTGAGAATTTGACACATATGAATTTGCTTATAAAACAGAGGGAGACTCACAGACTTCGGAAACAAACTTGTGGTTGCTAAGGGCAGAGAGGGGAAGAAACGATAGTTAGGGACCCTGTAAGGTCATGTACACACAGCTGAATTTAAAATGGGTAACCAGCAAGGGATCTACCATATGGCACAGGGAACTCTGCTCAGTGTTACGTGGCAGGCTGGATGGGAGGGAGTTTCGGGGGAGAATGGATACATGTGTGTGTATGGCTGAGTCCCTTTCCCTGTTCACCTGAAACTACCACAACATTGTAAAATCAGCTATACCTCAATACAAAATAAAAGATTGGGTTAAAAAAAAGAAGAAGAATTTGAGGTGGCAAAGTAAGGAGGAAGGTTGGCAAAGAAATAAACTGATGTCAGAAATGAAAAAGCCCACAAGCCCATTTCCAGAAATTATTATTTTCATAGAAACAGAAAGATGAAGGGCGCTGCAAAGGAGATCCTAGCTTTGTGCTCTCCCCAGGGCAGCAGGGGCGACTCCTGAGTGGAGGACACGGCATGCACAGGGGAGCCCAAGGCCCTTCCCCGTCTCACACCATTCGTCCACCAGGGCACAGCCAGGAAACAAACACTGTGAGACCCACGTGGAGTCCTGACCAGCTCACACGTGCTTGTTTAGATCCAAAGATTCCCCTGACTCGGTAGATGATGATCTGCATTAAATCACAGGGAAGGCAACGCGCGTCAAGCATGCATCAAAATCAAGATGCCATGCTCTGGAGAGGGGAAGGCCACAGGGGTGCAACCCGTACACCTGTCCAGATAGCCTGGTACTGTGATTTTGGCACCAGGCCCCAGCCCGGACCTCCAAGAATCCACATGAGCTGGCAACCTGCTGAAGGCGGAGCTGCAGAGCCCCCAGGCAGTGGACGACCCCAGCACAGGAAGCAGCATGCAGATTCAGCTACGCCCCTCCTGCGACTTCTCTCTGCGTATGGGGATGGCACGAGGGCTCCACGAAACAGAAGAAGGCCACGGACCAGGAGAGCTGGTCCTATTTAAGGACTGCCCCAGCAGAGGGAGCCCAGGCCTGGAGAGACTGGCAGGGTGCCTCAGCTTAGCGTGGGACACAGAAGAGCTGACTTAAAGGAGACGAGGTGGCCTCACAGGTAGAGGCAAGCAGGAAGGGAGAGGCCAGGCTCCAGGGTTTGGGGTTCCGGGCTGGGCTCTGTGCCAATCATCTGGGCAAACAAAGGCAAGCCCTTTGAGCACTGGAGCGCTCTGGGCTCCAGTCGCTTCCTTGCAAACTACAGGGTAGAGACTGCGTGACAGGGGCCACAGTGCCACCCTACACTGAGATTCTATCAGGAGAGCAATGTGTGCTAGAAGATCTGGGGATCCTGTAATGGCAGAATCCCAGTGCAAACAGCAAAGAACGTTAAACACCCTCACTACACATCTATGATCCCATGCTCGCTACTTCTGCAAACCAGCCAAAGGGGTGGCAAGGTGTCTCTAACTTCAGCCCATTTTTCTACTGGACTAGCTTTCTTCACGGAGAAGGCAATGGCACCCCACTCCAGTACTCTTGCCTGGAAAATCCCATGGACGGAGGAGCCTGGTAGGCTACAGTCCATGGGGTCGCTAAGAGTCGAACACGACTGAGCGACTTCACTTTCACTTTTCACTTTCATGCATTGGAGAAGGAAATGGCAACCCACTCCAGTGTTCTCGCCTGGAGAATCCCAGGGACGGGGGAGCCTGGTGGGCTGCCGTCTATGGGGTCGCACAGAGTCGGACACGACTGACGCAACTTAGCAGCAGCTTTCTTCAAGGAGACTGCAAGCAAGAAGAGTAAATCCTGTCCGTCAGCTACTCTGTAGCTTTTCTGGTTATCAGAATGACTATCTCAGTATCACTTTGCAGTGTTCAACTAACCCTTATTTTATTTCACGAGTCCCAGAGCACAAGAGTAGTGATGCCGGCAATTCGGATCTACCAAAGATATAAAGTGCTCTAAGGGAAAAGGTGAAAAAAAAGTGAAAGTTGCTCAGTCGTGTCCGACTCTTTTCGACCTCACGGACTATACCATCCACGGAATTCTCCCAGCCAGAATACTGGAGTGAGTAGCTGTTTCCTTCTCCAGGGGATCTTCCCAACCCAGGGATCAAACAGGTTTCCCGCATTGCAGCTGGATTCTTTACCAGCTGAACCACCAGGGAAGCCCGAAAAGGTGAAAGTTTCAGACTTAATAACGGGTGGAGAAAAAAAACAATAGCAAATCATATGCTGAAGTCACTAAGATCTGTGGTAAGAATGAATCTTCTGAGAAACTGTGAAGCAGGAACAAGAAAAAGGGCTGGTTTTGCCGTCTCATCTCAAATTACAAGAATTACAGGCATAGTGCATTGGTAAGTGCTCAGTAAAGATGGAGAAGACATTAAATCTGTACAATAAGGTATTTTGAGAGAAAGATCATATTCATGTAACTATTACTGTATATTGTTATAACCACGACATTTTATTACTGCTGTTGCTAATCTCTTACTGTGTCTGACTGATAAGGTAAACCTTATCCAGGTGTGTACGTATACAAGAAACACAGGGTATATAGGATTTGGCACTATCCCAAGGTCCAATAGTTTGGCCACCTGATGCAAAGAGCCGACTCACTGGAAAAGACCTTGATGCTGGGAAAGACTGAGGGCAGGAAGTGAATGGGGGCAGCAGTGGATGAGATGGTTGGATGGCATCACTGACTCAATGGACATGAGTCTGAGCAAACTCCGGGAGACAGTGAAGCACAGGGAAGCCTGGCGTGCTGCAGTTCATGGGGTTGCAAAGAGTCAGACACGACTGAGTGAACAAAACAAGATTTCAGGTGTCCAAATGGGTCTGGGAACATACACTCTACGGATAAAGAGGAACTACTATTTATCTCCATAAGTAAAAGCTCCAAGTCAAATTTAGACACTCAAATATTTTCCACAATGTCCACTTTGGGAAGCTATATACTTATTCTAATTATTCCTATCATAAGTAGTTCAAACAGTTTCAGAAGTCTTCTAACTATCTCAACAGAAATCTAGGAACCAAAGACAAAAAATCTATTTCATTCTTACATTGATACTACTCCAGATCTTGTCGAATTTTGTTCGACTCCAAGCTCCAACCCCAGAATGATTAGGTTTTCAAAACTCTTAAATATGTATCAGGTCTGATGACTCAGAACAGAATGCCATCTGCTACACAGACAAGGAAGATCAACATAATAAACATTTGGCTTAGTTGGACTTCTTATTAAGGCCTGAACTGAAGACATTTTAAATGTGTTCGTAATAGTATTTTCTGTTCTGAACTTTATGGCAAGTATTTTCACCATCAACTGAAGACTACATGTGTGGTGCGGACTTAAGACCATATTACAATTCTTTGGGTCCTTAAGCCAAGATGAGGGCATGCAGGATTCTCAGAACGGCAGAATAGTGGCTATATCACTGCATGAAAGAGGCAAAGAATGGAAATGTTTAAACAGAGAAACTACTCTTTACTTCCTACATGATTCGCACACCACCGAACACTTCCATTCTTTATACATGCACGTGTGCTAAGTCGCTTCAGCTGCATCCGACTCCTTGCGACCCCATGGACTGCAGCCCGCCAGGCTCCTCTGTCCGTGGGATTCTCCAGGCAAGAACACTGGAGTGGGCTGCCGTTGCCCTCCTCCAGGGCTCTTCCCGACCCAGGGGTCACTGAGCCCGCATCTCACCAGCACCACCTGCGACTCTCTCCCTCGACTCCTGTACTTCTTTTGGTAAATGCTACTTTTCAGTTTCCTAAATGGAAACTAGGGCAATTCTGGCAATTCTGAGATCTTCCAAGGGCCGAGCACATCGTGAAAGCAATAAAGAGCTATCTAGCTGGGGAGCACATTGAAAGTTCCCTGAACCCATCCCTACTTTCCAGTGAATATTTCGACCACAAGTGTTACAAAAAGGTTTTACAAAGGAAACATCACTACATCCAGACAAGCACGTCTCAGGAAGAACTCACCTGAGTTCTGTGACCCTCTCCTCCAGCACCCTGAAGGCACCTTACGGCACATCTCACGTACAGCAGCCATAGAGTGTGAGTGTGCCCGTGCGTGCTTGCTTTATTTAACTGGACTGGGGGCAGGGACAATATCTAACCTCTTTTTACTTCCCTACATATTTGATGCAATACCTTGAGAGGGAAAGGCACATTCACTTAAGTGAATGAGTAAATGAAATGAATAAGTAAATTGAAATTAAAGCCACAGGCCCCATCACAAAGTTGAGCAGCTGAAGAGGACCAAGATATGAGCAATCGGTACCTCTGAACCCTTTCCTGGCTACAGTAAACAATCCCACATGCAGTGTGCAGCTTTTATTCTTATGGTGGCCAACCAGCAAGGCCTCTTCTTAAAACACACAATCAAAATCTAATCTGAGACTATAACTGCCCCAATTATGCACATTATCAACAGGGACCTAAGCTTTTCTTCACAGATCAAACGGTCACTTAAAAATATATGGCCATATACAATGGTATACTACTCAGCGTAACAAGGAATGAGTTTTTGCCAGTTTCAATAATTATACATGAACTTGGAGGGAATTATGTTAAGTGAAGCTAAGTCCAACAGAGAAAAACACATACTATGTGATATCGTTTATATGTGGAATCGACAGGACAAGGGGATAAAGAGGTACAGACTACTATGTGTAAAATAAGTTATAAGGGCATATTGTACAACACAGGGAACATACTTGAGTTTTTAAATAATTATAAATGGAACATAAACCTTTAAAAACTGTGAATCACTGCTAAGCAGCTAAATTATTGTACACCAAGTGTACCTCAGTTTTTTAGACAAGAGGAAGATTATGCTATTTTGTTTTAAATTAAATCATTAAATATTCTTACATATATTATCTATAGATATCATTAAATTGTACTCTTACATGACTGCACACACACACATGAACTCACAAACATTATCTACAGATACTTGTACACTGAGGTAGCAGGCTTTTCCGCTTGTGGCTTTATGATCTGGGGTTCTTCAAGGCCTTTCTTTTTGGCAACTACCTTCTTTAGAATAATATGTTGTTCTTGTTTAGTTGCTAAGTTGTGTCCGACTTGGCAACCCCATGGACTGCAGCATGCCAGACTCTTCTGTTCTCCACTATCTCCCAGAGTTCGCTCAAATACTTGCACAAATTTCTTGTTAAGTCCATGTCAGAAGAAACATCCAGAGTATCTCTAAAAATTCTATATGAAAAAGCTGAGGAGTAAGTTTCCCTGTGACTAAAGGTAGCTCTAGATTTGGACCCCCAAAAAGATAACTGGCGATGGAGGCAGGGGTGCCAGTTCTCTTAAATACCACACACACGTAGAGGAGACTTATTGGCAAGGCCACTCTGCTTCTTCCTGGGTGACACACACACCACAAAACTCTGCATGTAAATATGACAGCACAGACGTTTTCAAAAATCTCTTTGTAAAAATTGGAAACTGTCAAATGACAGGGTAGGCTGTGTGAGCCATCCTGTGTTATCAGTGCTATGACCTGTCCGGTCAGTTACCAAACAGTCTGAGAGAGCTGCCGTAGCTCAGCATAAAGGCTGTGAAAAGCCACACACACAAAAACAAAACCCTTTTTAGAGACTCCTGGCCTAGGTATGGAAATGCAAGCTCGCCCCCTTGAGACAAGAGGAAGAAAACACAGAAAATAATCAAAGCACAGGAAGAATTCAAAAAGATTTAAACCAAAAATAGTCTAACACTGCCCTTACCGAAACCATGAATAAACAAATATTAACACTTTTGTAAAAATAATTAAGAATGAAAATTAAGCTAATTTAATGTTTGGCCATGTAGTTTTTATTTTTTATTTTTAAAGGGAGTGGTTCTGATTGGGGAGTGTGTGTTAAATGAAGACTAGACTTTCCCAGTAGCCTAACACTCAACATATGGGATTTCAGAGTTGTGCTTGAATATATTTCTTCTTGAGTGTTTGGCTGCCAGGACCATGGGCATCCTGACAAGACACTCTGGCTTGCTGAATTAACGCTTCCGTATGGCTAACAAGCTTTTGCAATGATCATTTGGAAAAGGAATTATTATAGGAATACCTCAATGAACAGACAGTCCTTCCTAATTAACCTGGCCATATACTGAAAAGATCCACAGAAGACACGGAGTACGCTGGTTTGAAGCACTAGGGCAGGCAAGCAGGAGTCAGAACTCCGTCCTGGCCTCTGTGGAGCATATCCCCAAGGTGAATGGTCCCAGAGGCTTTCTGTTCCGGACTCAATACTCAGAGTCATCTCTGCACAGCATTCTTCAGGAAATAAACAGCAGGTCTGGAAAGTCTTATCTATTCAGCAAAAGCAAACTCTCTGGACAAATACCATCTTGACGGTACTTAGCTACAGGTGAGCAAATCATAACAAGATCACGAGACTTCTTTTAAAGCAAATGAAAGTAGGTGCTAAAGGGGTCAAAGGAATTCCTCCGACTATCACTGAAAGCACGGGAGTATGACGCAACGGTTTCAGAATCTTCATGTGTGTATCCATCATTCAGGGCTGTTTGTTTAAAACACAAAAAATCAAAGTGAACTGAATTGCCCAGATGTATATCCTCAGGAGGAGTTTTCGGAAAACCACAGTGTAACAGAAACATTACCCATACAGAAACGAGTTCCAGTCAAGTACACAGAGTAGTTCTAGCTCTGAAATGAGGCTAGTTGCTTAACTTTCCAGAAACCAATTTTTTCCTTCCTATTTCAGATAATCTTTCAGGTCCATTCAAATTTCTAAAGATCTCAGAACTAAAACAAGCACCCTGTCTCCCAACTTAAATTAATGCTTGCTGCTACTCCTGAAGCTTTTATAACAACGTTCAAGAAGCAGAATCTGCAGTTTGATTGCTTTAGGAACCACTGTAAGTCACTGGTTACTTCAGTGAGTAAAAAGGATACTGGAATATGAAGTTATGAAACTAATTAATAATAAGAATGCTAAGCTGTACTTACTGCATGTCGAGCTCCAAGTACTTGATAGATATTAACTCACCGGGGGAGTACTTGATAGATATTAACTCACCGGGGGGAAAAGGGACAGCAAAAGGTAATCTAGAACTGAACTGAACTCAACTTGAAGTGTAGCTAGTATTAAAGCTTTGGCAATACATAGTGACAAACCATGAATATAAAATGGTGATAAAATGACTAACGGGAATGGACCATTCTGTGTTTAAAACTGGGCCTCTGGAATTGTGAACTATTTTTGATTGAGTGGGGAAGTATCTGTCAGGACCATGTATCATGTGCTGAGAAACTTGAAGCATTTAACATACATGTGCCTTCTCTGCGGATACACAAGTACTAGTCTTGATACTGCCCGATTCCTTTATGCATCCTTTATTCCTTATGCAAAACTATGTTCCAGGTTTTCAAGACAGTAGCAAAGCGTTAAGACACACAGATTTTTTTCCTGTTTTACATTTGGAAGAGGTTGATTCAGAAAAACAATGAGTCAATGAGGCAATGACTGGTTTATTCCCAAGGGCAATACACAGACTGGGCATGTGTCTGAAAGACCAAATTAAATAATCCTAAACGAATGCCACTCCGCCCTCAACTACCATCACAATCTCAGACTGCAAGCCCAGGCTCCAGAAGGTTAAGGCCAGAAGACAAACAGGCTAAGAAAGTCGAGATACCAAGTCAAAAGACACAGTTGGGAGAGACATGAAACTCTCTGCTTCCTCTGTGCGGTTTAGTAACAAGCTCCCCCGCAGGCTGAGACCACTCAGAAGAGAAAAAATTCTACTTGCTTTCTCTTTCTTCTCATCCACTGAGGCACACATATTCTAAAGGCAGGGGCCGACAGATTACCACCACCCGTTTTTGTACAGCACATGGAAAAAAAAAAGAAACAAACACCAAAGAGCAGATTTTTATATTTTTTAGTGATGAAAGAAAAAATTCAAAAAAGAGTATTTCATGACATGAAATCATTTCACAATATGACATGATTTTACAATATGAAATGATTTTACAATATGAAATGATTTCACAATATGAAATTCAAAATTCAAAGAAAAGAAAAAAAATTTAAAAAGAAATTCAAATTTCTATGAAGCTTTTATCAGAACTGTCAGTCAAATGCTTGTTTACAGGCAGCCTCTGGCTGCTTTCGCATGTAACAGCAAAGGTGATTAGCTGTTACAGAAACTGTACATCCCACAAACTCTGAAGTATTTATTCTCCGTCCTTTACAAACGTGTTCGCAAACTTCCCTCCAGGAAAAGAACATGCAGAGTTAGACGGGGAAAAAAGGAGAAAACGCGACACAGGGAAGATGCAAAATGTTGTGTCCACGCTTCCTGCTTTCGGTCCACAGCAAGGGAGGGCAGGTCAGAGGTCAGATTTCACATCACTGTAAGAATGCTGTGAGCGCTAGACCTGAAGATCCTCACAAGCTAAAAATGCCATTAAAGTACACTTTCTCTAACTACATGGAGTGGAGGCACACACAAAGCAAAGACATACCCCAGCAACAACAGACAGATCACAGGGTTCTCGAATCCTGAGGCTCCTTAGGATAAGCCCACAGTAGAGAGCCTGGGGTAAGAGCTGGGGAGGAAAGCACCCCACTGGGCAGAGTCCAGCTTCAGAAGCTCCCATTCTGGCAGGCCCTGACCTTGAGCTAGCCAAGGGACTGCTCGGGGGTCCCCTTCTTCTATCTGTAAAATGACGCCTGATCACCAACCAGAGGAGTGTCCTCTCTCAGATTCCCAAACTGGAGGGAAGATGAGAAGAGGAAAAGAGACGAGGAAAGGAGCGACTTTCAGTCAGTCAGACAGAGAAGAACTATCCAGTGACAGCCCTCGTATCTGGAGTCCAAAGAGAATGATACAGATGAGCTTACTTACAAAACAGAAACAGACTCACAGGCTTCCAGAAGGCACTTATGGTTATCAGGGGCCAGGATGGGAGGGAGGGATAGTTAGGCAGCTGGGGATGGACATGTACACACTGCTGTATTTAAAATGGATAACCGGCAAGGACCTGCTGTCTAGCACAGGGACCTCTGCTCAATGTTATGTGGCTGCATGGATGGGAGGGGAGTTTGGGGGAGACGGATTCATTTGTGTGTTCGGCTGAGTCCCTTCAATGGCCAGCCGAAACTATGACAACGCCATTAAAGTACACTGTTTATTAGCTATACCCCCAATACAAAACAAGCAAAAACAAACCCAAAACAAAACAGAGTTTTGCTCTCTTTGTAATGGTTAAGATACAGTCAGGACAGACCATCCTCACAGGAAAGCAAAGGGTCTGTGGCCAAGCCTCAGGCTGTACTCAGGACACTAATCACAGGACTTCACGTGGAGGACCAAGAAACAGAGGTATTTGAATTCAAGGATGTGACTTTGTTCCTTCCCTTTTTCAGGGGCTTCTGGAAACAAAGACACAAGTTACCCATGCAGGGCGTGTTCTCTTTTCTTTCCCCAGGGGCAAAAGCAACATTTGTCTGAATAATGCCTGCTGTACAAGTAGCCACCCAGGCATTAGTCATGAATATTATCGGTAATAAGGGGTGGGTGAGAACAGCCAGCACCTCCCTACCACTGCACTCAAACAAAATGAAGCTTGTTTATCCCAATCCATACACTTGAAAACAGTTTGGAAGGGTACCGTTCTGTTTAGCTAACTGGGGTAATTCTATGAAAAATACTTAGCCCTCAGAAGAGCAAAAAAAAAAAAAAAAAACACACCCTCAAGTCTAGACAAGGATGGCTGATTTTCTGACGGGCAATGTGATTTACTCCAGTAACTTGATTTTCCAGCCAAAGATGTGTGCGGTTTTGTTTGCTTTTGTTGCTTTTTAAAAAAAGAAAAATAATCAGGGCATCTAAAGCTTAGACCACTGTTCAACAAGTTTATAAGTTCTTGTTTTACAAGTTAATAGCTTCAAACAAGAACAATAATTAAGACTCTGAAAAAAAAATCATTTTTGAAAACTTACTGAATACTAAATATAGAATTACCACATGAGCCAACACAATAATTACTAAGCATATAAAAACATATGTCCATACAAACGGACAATTCGTTAGCAGTTACTATTCACAACTATTCAGCCCCAAAAGTAGAAACAATCCAAGTATAGAAAAAAATATGGTACATCCATACAATGGGGTACTACTTGGCAATAAAAAGAAATTAAATACTGATCAATGTTATAGCATGGATGAACTTTGAAATAATACACTAAGTGAAAGAAACCAGTTGCTGAAGGCCACAGGTTCTGTAACTGCATTTGTATGACGTTCTGGAAGAGGCAAATCCTTGGAGACAGAAAGGAAGCTGGTGACCACTGACTGAGGCAGGCAGGGGTGAACTGCTAGTGAATATGGGGTTCTTTCTGTTGTGATGCCAATGTTATAAAGTTGGGCAGTGGGGACGGTTGTGCAACTCTGTAAATATGCTAAAAAACTGCCGCACTCTGCACATCACCTGAATGAGTGAATTGTACGGCTATGTGAATTATGTCTCAATAGAGTTGTTATGAAAATCTAATAAACCTTTTTTTTAAAAATCATTAAAAATGATATACTTTCTATTTTGGACAGTATTGGGTTTCCAATTAAAATATCATCTTCGCTATCAGTTTCTATATAGAGAAAGAAGAGTCGGGTTTAATCAGTGTCAGTAGATCCCTTTTTGTGGTAATTCCCATATTGAGACATGTTAAACTTCATGACAGACTGGAAAGGCTTGGGCTCACAGGGAAAAAACCTTTTTCATTATGGCCTCCAAGGGATCCCTGCAGGGATCTAAGACACCCATTCTAAAAGGAGGTTGTGTGAAAGCTTCAGCACACCACGTCCACACTTGTATATTAGGGAGCAAGGGAGAAGGGGAAAACCCTACTGTGAATTTAAAAACTCCCCCCGGCAGTGCCACAGAGCAAACACCGCAGAACAGGCTGAACAGTTTGTGCTCGCACAGACTCACCGCCTGGGTCTTGGGGCCTTGTTTCACCTCTGGCGTAGAAGTTCTGTTTCCCAGAGCCACCTCTTCAGAAACTGAACTCTCCTGGGCGTTACTCAGAAGATCCACTTCATCTTCAGCTTTCGTGTCGGGCATTTCTAGGGAGAGCAAGGTGGTTACAAAGTGCATTTGAAAAATTGATTCCTTGGGCCTTTCTGTTTATACAGCTTGCTCCAGGTTTCATGCAGTTTGCTTTTTTTTTTTTGCATTAAACAGCAAGTATTGTTTGGGAGCTGGTGTCATTTCTGGCTCTGTGCTGAGCCCTGATCACAGGGTTGTGTGGTTTTCTCCAGCCTCTGTGTGGGTGTGTAGCTAAGGGAAAATCTTGTTCAATGCCTACTAAACTTCCATTTTCACTATTACCTTTTCATGATGATTCTGAGTGTGATGCTTACTTGCACATGGAAAAGAAAACTTACAAGCTTTAAGGGAACTGTAGTCAATCCATCTTATTATCATAGAGGCAAGACATACTTGCGCACAGCAAGAAAAGAGCCGCTGAGAATGAGATAAAGCCTTTGGGAAGAGTTTTAAAAACATACTACACATATTCATCCACCTAAAGTATCCTGAGTAAATTAGATTTTAACTTTTATTTCTTTCCAAACCAAAACACAATTACAAACCAGCAGGCCCTTTTCTTAAGAAAAAGTTTCTCATGTTTTCTTTAGACTGATGCTTAACAGACCAAACGGTAGCGGTTTTGTTCCCTGACCACCATATGGTCAAGCTAATACAGGAAGGAAGTGATAAAATGATGCCTGAGACAAATTTAAGCTTTGACACTTTTTTTTTTTAAAGGGGACTCTGATGGCTGAACAGTCAAAATTCATCTTGATAATCCAAATACAAATAAAACTATCATTTTGATTTCATCTTGAAAATTTTCTATGATTATTAATCTAGTGACATTACTACTCTGGCAGAGAAAAATGTTCCCTACAACAGAGGGCACAGAGGTTTCTTTTACCAAAGAATACATTTTACAGTACAGTATATACTCAGTATATAATAATGAAGTATATTAAGATTATATTCTAGGGCTGGGAAGTGGGAGAGAGGCTCAAGATGTAGGGGACATATGTATACTCACAGTCGATTCAAAGGGCAGAAACCAACATAATATTGCAATTATCCTCCAATTAAAAATAAATCTAAAAAATTCTTGTATTCTAATAGCACACTGTGACACGTATAAAGCTCTACTTTAGATTTAGGAAAGCTACATTACTATAAATGAATACTTGTAAGTTTCCTTTCTTTGCCTTTATTTTTAACTACATGATCTTACTAGAATTAAAAGAAAAAAACAAAAAAGGCAAATGTTTTGTTGTCCAAAGAATGAAAATCTGTCTTCCATTTCATAATAGGTGATTGAAGTTAAAAAAAAAAAAAAAAAAAAATCTGACTAAGCAATCCCCTTAAATATTCCTTGATTAAAACATTTCTAAGTGAGTAAGACAAGTTTGGTTTTTTTTTTTTTGGAGGGGGTCGGGGGACAGGTGTTGATTTTTATTTCATTTATTTGGAGATATGATTTTTCATAAATCCTTACTATCCTGATGATAATATCCATCACCTGAAAATATGTATCTTGGCAAGCAGCACCCAGTCACAGAAGTAAACAGAGATTACTGGGACTTGCAGGGTGCTGGCAGCCCCCCGCAGGACTGGCCTGACTCCGTCATGCAATACGAACTTCCCAAAGCACGGGGGGCAATGCTCTTGATATGTACTGGGCCCCGTCCCTTCATTCGAATTGAAGGTATGTGATTCCCTCCTCTTGATTTCTATTTGGCTCTACTGACGGCAGTATATAATAAAAACAGAGGCCAATGCTATGTGGGCCCTTCCAAACCAGCAGTTACACTGATGTCTGCCCACTTACAAAGCAGTAGGGTTAAATTCGTAAGTGGAATGTAAACTTCCTAGAAAATACCCTTTGGTCTGAGATCACACTTGGGTGCTTTTTCTCTGGGGCAACATGACCAGGGACTTTCCCCAGTCCTGACTATTTTCTGAAAAAAGCACCCATTGCTTCATCACTGGTTACTTCTCCCTGTCCTTGGAGGCCATTAGCATGGAGCACACAGGACTCCTCGAGGCGCCAGGAGTAACCCTCCCACACACATCCACCCGCTCCAAACCCACAGACGCTGCTAAACCTTGATTCTGTCTCATTTCCCTTCCAACAGCCGTAAAATCTTAGACCCAATTCCTTAGCATCCTTAATATATTTGTGTACCACTAAAAACCAAAGTCTGAAACTCTTCTTGGTATCTACTTTTTCTCATAGGGTACTCTGGAGACAACCTTACTTAGTCTGTACTTACTTGGGTTAAATTCTGACAACTGAGCCGGAAAGAGAAATAATTCCAGCCCATGTGGCCAAAGACGCAGCACCCAAATGAAAAGAACACAGCCGGGCATCAGCTTACAGCCACTCCCATTCTTCTGAAATGTCAACCTGCCAGGGCCCCCAAAATAGACCTGTTGTTGTGCTTTATTTTAAAAATTAAAGACCTTCTTATTTAAATCCTGAGATTGACAGTGATAGAAATTTGTTCATGGCTAACAATCCAAGATACTAAGAAAACAAAAAGCCTGAAGCCACCAAAACTACTACTATGGGTTTCTTAAATCCCTCAACTGGTAAAACAGATTATAAATGGTTAAAAACTCTTTATCAGGAAAAATGGCCACTGTGTTTAAACGGCTCTCTTTCCAAAGCAACTTCTTTCCTTCTGTTCGTTCATTTCTCTTCCTTCCCCACCCCCGCCAACTCTTAACACATAGCTACAGTAAAGGGGTTTTTCAAAATTTAGAAGGAACTGTAAAAACAATCAAACGATAAAAACAAAACAGGCTTCTTACCTATGAGAGTCTGGGGGTGAGCATGGAGATAGGTCCTCTATCTCTGGGAACAGGTGGTGGTCTCAAAGTGTGAACTCAACTGACCTTGAACGACGTCAAGAGTCAAAACCCAGTCCGACTTCAGTTTAAGCCTCAGCCTCAACCCCCAATAAAAAGTTCTATGTGGCTGGTCTCTTTCCACCGAGCACCAGTGGCTTCTCTTTGCTCTCTCTGGACATGGTTACCGGCAGACGGAATGGAGCTGCTGCCGTGTGAGCAATCTGCTCGCTGCAGCTGCTTCACCGAGATAAGCAGACACAACGTCTGCCCTGTGACAGCGCGGCAGACCAGGCTCGGGCGGAAATCCTGTATCCTAGGCCCTGCGCGGCGCGGGGTCCCCAGTTCACAGACGGCTGGCTGCCCAAGAGCCACCGGCAATGGGACAGGAGGCCTGCTCCTCAGGCAGGAAAAGTAGGGCGTTCCCTTCCCCCCTGCCTCCACCAATGACCTAATGCCACCATGTGGGATGCTGGGCCATCGGCTTAGAAAGATACTGCCAGCTGTTCTGAAACCACCCTGACTCTAAATGTGCTCAGGACACGGGATAGGATGGTGGGCAAAGAAAGGGATTTTCAGGTGTGTAAATAAAACACACGTTGTCGGCACTGTGTGTCACAGTTCTCGAGAAAAAAGACTAAGACACGTGACTCAAAACATCTGCTCCATTCCTTTATCATTTTGGAGCACCTGGGATCTCAGAACTGTTTTCCAGGTTAGGAAACGTAGCTGCTCCAGTGGGACAGACAGAGCATTTGTAGGTTCTGAGCTATCAACCCAGGGCTCTGGAATACAGGAAGCAAAATCTGCCCCAGTCTGACATGACGTGTCTCTCTGGATGGTGTTGACTGGTAGCCTGGCAACCAACCCAGTGAACAGACGCAGTGAACACACAGCCTCTAAACAGCACTTGTATTTTTACCAGCACATCCCAGACTCTGAAGGGAATCTATCCTGTGTACACGGTTGCCTGTGTACTCTGTGTGGCTTACCTGTCTCTGGTGCAGGTCCTTGGACAGGCAGAATAATCTCTGGCTCCTCGCTTCCAGCAAAGCACTGCTCAAGGCTCCCAGAGGCTTCTCTGCCACCACTGTCCACGGGCGGGGTCTCCGCAGGCTGCAGGGAGCTCGTCTCCCCGGCGGAAGCACGTGCCGTGGGCTCCATCCCTGAGACTGCACTGGGAGGCCTGGGCGGTGACCCATGCCTGGGAGCCCCCTCTGTCATCAGTGCTCCGGAGGCCTTGACTTGCTCTATGACGGAATCCACGATGCGGCTGGCAGCCTCCTCAATGGAGTCGGCACCCTCGGGCTGACGCAGGGCTTTGGTGGAGACAGTGCAAGGCAGAGCGGGGGCACCCCTTGCCTCACCCGAGGGCCCCATCTCTGGGGGGCGTTCTCTACCCGCAGGCTGAGGAGGGTCGTGATGTGCCTTACTGTCCCCCTGGGCCTCCTGCAGGCCAACAGAGCCACAGTCTGCTCCCTCCAGCTTCTTCTCCCCACCCGGAGGTGCCACCAGCTCCGGGGGTGCAGTGCCCTGGGGGTCAGTCACGCCTGCGGCTGGTGAAGCTCCGGGCAAACCCAGGATCATATTCTCCTCCGGGAAGGACGAGGCGTCTGGGGCGTTGTGAGATATATCCTTTGTCCTGGCCCCGAGGGTTTCTTGTAGACCACGGACCCAGGCACCGTCCAGCGCTGCATCTCCACTCACCTCACACCCAGTGCTCTTCCCCAGGGACGGGGTGTCTTCCACCTCAACTTCTAGAGCCGAAGAAGCTGGACTGCAGTTTGGCGCCTCAGACCCACCTGCTAACAGACCTGGCGCTGGAGCTGAGCTGCTCGGCTCTGCACCTGGGGCATCCTGGCTGGAGTCTGCAGCCAGACCGGCTCCTGGTGGCACCAGGCTCTGTGCGGCCCCACCTCCCGTCGGCCGGGAGGCTGCTGGGGCCACTTCCTTGTTGGGTTTAGCTTCTGCGTGAAGACGGGCCAAGGGTGTGCCCAGGGAGCTGCAGGGCTGCAGCGCTCTGTCCTCTGCCCCGGCCGCTGCGCCAGGCTCTTCGGGGACCCCCGGGGCCTCTGGCACAGGAGGCGGTGGCCTGCACGCTTCCTGCGATGCTTCTGAGCAGAGCGCGCCGTCCTCAGTGGTGGGACAGGTCCTGGCTTTACCCTCGCCTCCTGAGCCCTCAGGAACCACCTGAGTTTTTCCTCCTTCAGTCGCAGTGGCCTGACCCCCAGGAAGCAGGGCGGAGGCGGTGGCCCCCTCGATGGCCGGGGCTTCGGGGGCCGCTGAGGGGGAGGGGCAATCCTGCTCCCCAGTGAGTCCTCCGGGGCCGGTGTTCCCCATGCCGGGCGGTGGGTCTAGGGCCGCGGGGGGTGGGCCCAGGCCCGCTGCGCCGCCTTCTGGAGGCTGCTCCTCCGGACGTCTCGCGTCTCCGTCAGGCCCATCTCCACCACCTGTGTGTGGTTGGAGGGCTGCTCTTCCCTTTTCACTGTGGGAGGGGACGAGCGAGAGTGCGTCATCTTTGGTTACTGATTCACTGTCGGGACCGCCTGCCAGAGAGACAGTCCCGCCTGGTGTCACAGCCGGGCATGACGCCCCTTCTTTCTCAGCCTTGGGGGGAGCGGCCTGCGGGTGTGGAACCACCTCAGCCGGATCTGCTGACGATCTCTCCGCTTTCAGATCTTCTCCTTGGCTTTCTTTATCTGAAACTTGGAGAGGAGAAGCTTCCACACGTTCTGGGGTGTCTGGGGTGTTCTGGGTGGAGCTGGCCTGCGGGCCGCTCAGGCAGCTGGCAGTGGGCGGGGGCCGTGTGTCGAGCTGTCTTGTGGTCATGCTCTCAGGCTGGGGGTCTGTGTTGTCACGGTGTTCTGCAAGCGACATGCCACCAGACGTCCCTGTGCTTGGCTGACACCCAGGGGCTGTGCAAAGTTTATCACCCCCAGCTGCGGAGCAGATGGGTGACTCGCTGTCTTGGCTGTGAACACTAGATGACTCCGCTTCTGATTTCGGGGTAGGCGTAACATCTTTGTGCGGCCCGGGCAAGGTTAAATCAGAGGGCGACCCTGGTGCACACACGCTGGCTAAGGGAGTGTTGGGTCGGAGCCCTTCTGAAACCTCGTCGCCTGCAGCAGCTGGAATTGACTGAGGGTTCTGGGCTCCTGGAGTGTGAGCACTCTCTGTACAGCTTTTAGAAGTTTTGGTTTCTGCAGTTTGGTCAATGGCAGCTTTGCTATTACTAATTGCAAGGATTGATTCTGCAGGTTTGTTAGAATCCAGGGGACTGGCGGCCAAGACGCTGTCTGGAAGGCTGGCTCCATCCACAGGCTCGTCTGTGACTTTTCCGGCAGAGGCTCCAGCCGTGCTGATACTGGGGTCCTCAAATTGTTTCTTCATACTCTCTTCCACTTCAAGCATGTTCCCCCCGATGGCAGCATTGGGGTGCACGAGGCCAGGTTCCCTTTCTCCTGTAGCCTCGGGGGTGCTGGCACCTGCTGGTGAAACGACCACCAGCCTGCTTCCAGAGCAGGCCTGGGCCACACACCCCTGCAGGACGCTGCCTGGGGACCCCAGGTCAGGGGCCACTGCCAAAGACGTAGTTCCTTCATCTCTGACTCCACAGGACGGAAGGCCTTCTGGGTCCTCTCCTCTGCCATCGGGCATGCTCTGAACGCAGCTGTCGGGAGCAGACGCCGCCCCAGGGTCTGTGACAGGTGCTGGCCTCACCTCACCTCCTGTTCTCTGCACACCTGTGCTCTTCTTCCTGCAGGAAGGGTCTGTATCTTCCTCCTCGGCCACACCGGACAAATCACAGGAGCTCTCCGTCTGCCCCACGGCGCTCCCCCGGCAGCGCTGACAGCTCTCAGCAGCTTCAGGAGAGGCAAGCTGCTGGCTGGCTGTGGGCTCTGACGCTCGGGGAAGAAAGTGACCATCTGCATCCTGGTCACGGGGGGGACCTGAAGGTTCCTGTGCTGTCACGGCTGAGGGCATGAGACTGTCCATCTGCTTGCGGCTTGTTTTCTAGGAGGAAATAGAAGATTTTTTAAAAAAAACTGACCATGAGAAAAGATGTCACTGACACCTGTAAGCGAAAATTCTGAGGGAGACAGTCACTAGCATTCTAGCCCTTCTAAAGTCGCAGGATGAGCCAACCTAAATAAATGCCAATGAGCGCTCCCTCGGCCCTGACCTCAGTTTCCTGATAGCTGCATAATCGACAGAATGATAAAGATGCCAAGAAAATACAATATGGCTATTTTCTACCTTATCGACTTATTTTAGAAAGGAGATTAAAACTGAGCCTCAAAAAACCTTATTTTAAAAAAGCACAGAACTGATCTTCAAATGAGCAGCTGAAAAGCTACCTTTTATAGGGCCACCTCTCCTCTGCCATCGGGCATGCTCTGAACGCAGCTGTCGGGAGCAGACGCCGCCCCAGGGTCTGTGACAGGTGCTGGCCTCACCTCACCTCCTGTTCTCTGCACACCTGTGCTCTTCTTCCTGCAGGAAGGGTCTGTATCCTCCTCCTCGGCCACACCGGACAAATCACAGGAGCTCTCCGTCTGCCCCACGGCGCTCCCCCGGCAGCGCTGACAGCTCTCAGCAGCTTCAGGAGAGGCAAGCTGCTGGCTGGCTGTGGGCTCTGACGCTCGGGGAAGAAAGTGACCATCTGCATCCTGGTCACGGGGGGGACCTGAAGGTTCCTGTGCTGTCACGGCTGAGGGCATGAGACTGTCCATCTGCTTGCGGCTTGTTTTCTAGGAGGAAATAGAAGATTTTTTAAAAAAAACTGACCATGAGAAAAGATGTCACTGACACCTGTAAGCGAAAATTCTGAGGGAGACAGTCACTAGCATTCTAGCCCTTCTAAAGTCGCAGGATGAGCCAACCTAAATAAATGCCAATGAGCGCTCCCTCGGCCCTGACCTCAGTTTCCTGATAGCTGCATAATCGACAGAATGATAAAGATGCCAAGAAAATACAATATGGCTATTTTCTACCTTATCGACTTATTTTAGAAAGGAGATTAAAACTGAGCCTCAAAAAACCTTATTTTAAAAAAGCACAGAACTGATCTTCAAATGAGCAGCTGAAAAGCTACCTTTTATAGGGCCTTTAGAGGGGGCAGAGGCAGCTTCCTTCCTGCCTTGTATATACAAGTAAAAACAAATCCTGACCAGTCTGGTAAACTCTCTCATCAATCACAAGGAACAGACACATGTTCCCATGCCCTGAATTCTTACCTAGGAGTTACACAGCATCCTTCAATCTGCAAAACAGGCTCTGTTCAATCTAGGTTAACTATTTTAGTTATGGGGCTATAATAATTTCAAAAGAGTGGCATGATTCAATTCTTTCTTTCACTTTCTGATAAAGAGTTCCTCTGTTCCTCTACTACTGAATATTAAACAAATAACGTATCAAACGAGCAAGAGGGAATTTTTCATTATTCTCAGATGGTACTGTGCTTTGAGGATATTTTATAGGTCATCTCAAAAACAGGTCTTTGCAACTTGAGAAACAGACATAGCCAACTATATGGGAATGGTTAGAACAATCGTGGTTAATAATCTGGTGCAGAACGCTATGCTGTCACATATTCCAAACGTTAACAGTGAAGACTACAGTGAAATCGGAAAAAGAAATTTATAATGTTTTAGAAAATAAATAAAACAGTTAATCTAAAGTTAAAATTATGTAAAAACCACAAGCACATGTTAGACGAAGCTTAGGGAAAAAATGGAGAGAAACAAAATACGTCTGATCGTTAGAGAGGGTTTACCTCTGTATCAAAGTTTCAGGAACCCTTGGAATGACACTGTTTTTTGAATCACATGGTTTTCTCTCCTTATTTATTTTTCGGCCGCACTGCACAGCCTGCGGGATTCCCGGCTTCCTGATCACAGACTGAAGCTGGGCCACAGCTGAGAAAGGCTGAAATCCTGACCACTAAGCCACGAGGGAGCTCCCAGAACTATTTTCTGAAGCGCCTGGTTCGCTCCTCACTCATCGTGTGCTCTGTCAGGATAATCTCTCGCACGCGCCGTGCGCCACCGTCTCACTCCTCCAGCCACTCGGCCCTGTGCCTCCAGCCCTGGCTCATCACTGCTCCTGTCTGCGCGCTGGGTCGCATGTGACAGTTCACATGTGCAAGAATAAAACACGTCAAGCTCACTCAGGTCCTTCTAATAAGACAGTACGAGAGAAACAGGTTTGCACTGAGCTGCCGTGCTACGCTTCTTTAAGAGCACTCAAAATCGCTTGCTTCCTTCCTCCTGAGATGGTGACCAACTCCAAAGAATTATGAGAACAGGTCCCTGAATTTAACAAAGGGTGAACATGACAGAATGGGGATTTGGAGGAAAAAAGTGGTATGGCTTGAAAGATTTTAGATGCTGCTAACACATGTATCTTCTCACAGTTCTGATCTCTCATGGTTTCCAGGAAACTATTTCCACATCTTGTGGGTAGCTTTGGCATCTGCAAACTGCTGTTTCTGAATGGACTACTATTCACCCAGTAGAAGAGCTCTAAAGAAAACCTGAGTTTTCAGCCATCTCCACAGAGGAAAATAAAATGACACCTAGTTTGGAATAAACACAACCCGGAGAGGCAGAGGCGAGTGCGTCTACAACCCTGCCATGAAGTGTCCTGGCCCGCCGGTCTCTGAAATAAGGTCTGCTCCCAGAGAAGACTCTGGCGGTGAGCTGACCCCAGATGACCTTAAATGAAATTACTGCCAAGATTTTTCCAAATCAAATCAACTCTGAAATAAAATGGGTGGAAAAATTATCTAAACTTAGCCTTTTAGATGTTACAGCCAAGAGAGATGGATCCACATGACGTGTATATTATCCATAATAGATGCCACCAGGGAGTCTGTAATGCTTTTACGTCTGGCAACAGCTTTATCTTGAAGGCTTGAGTGGATTATAAAAATCTTTATTTTTTTTTAGTGATCTTTTTACTGCACAACTATCAATTTAAATATAGCAATGTGGTCATCACTCATTAAAGAGTTGAGGAAAGACTGTTTCTTAGTAAATTTAGTTCCTGTTCTTTAGCAACAATCTCAGAAACAGTTTAGCTCATTTTGTTTTATAAAGTTAAATCAACAAATTTACAGTGTTAAACAAATTTCCTTTTAAGCCAGAAAATTCTAGCTCTAGCTGTTGCACAGTTCCCTGTCGGCAATGTGTATGTGTATCTTTCATTATTTTAAAAGCCTGGCAAAGACCAATGAAGAATTTCCCCAGTCTCCTCTTGTTACTACGCCAGTGCTCAGCTCTATCGCTGTAAATGCTGACTTCGAATGCAGCTAAAACGGCTCTACAGGTTTCACAATCTCTGAGGGAAGCACAGCTATGTTCTAATTATGGCAAAGCTCACTGGGGGAAGGGGTGAGGGTACCAAAGACTCAAAATGGAAATTTTCTTCCTCACCATTAGCTGCTGTTGGATGTTCATAAGTTTAAAAATATGTCCAGTGCAACTGTCTCCAGGAAGTGGGGGCTCCTGGTGTGGTTCAGACTCGGAGGTTAGCATATAGACGTCCAGCTCTCGGTGATGCCTCACAGAACAGTCTCCGAAAGGGATTTCATAGGACAAACTGCTCCAGGAGTCTGGTTCTCCAGCATCCTCCCTGGAAAGAAGCAAATGCTGGTTAAGGTATACATATGCATGTGTGTGCTCAGCTGCTCCGTTGTGTCCGAGTCTTTGCAATCCCACAGACTACAGCCTGCCAGGCTCCTCTGTCCATGGAGTTCACCAGGCAAGAATACTGGAGTGGGTTGCCCTTTTCTTCTCCAGGGGATCTTCTAGACCCAGGGACTGAACTCACATCTTTTAGGGCTCCTGCACTGGCAGGCGGGTTCTTCACTATTAGCGCCACATGGGAAATTCCAATACATATGCATATTCTCTATATAAAACACGTGAATACACTGTAATATATATATTAATATATAAAAACATACTAATATAATATACACATATAGTCAGCCTCTCAGGCATAGGTTAAATTCTCTAACTCTTATGTAAAATTTCTAACCTCACTGCTCTTTGAGGCTCTGCTCCAGAAAGTTGGTTTGCACAGTTCCCAGGTAATTCAGACACGTAACTTCACAAGAAGTCACAAATGGGCTAAATGGAAACTGCAGGATTCCTTCCTAAGGATGTTCTTTGATCAAGATAAAGAGAAGACTGGGATCCTGAAAGAGTTAATATTATGCTCACAAACAAACAATGAGGTACAGTGTAAGGAGAATGGTTTTCCTCTGGTTTTCCAAAAAAGAAAAAAAGCAAGTCTTCCTAAGCATTTGTCTTAAAATGGGTTACAGCATATGCTAATTGTGGTCAATTTTACTTAGAAGGGAAGAAATTAATCGCTCCAATCTATGCAAGGTCAGTTCAATTTTTGTTAAAAGCAAGTGGAGGATGTATCCTCAAAATTCTCAAAGTCAAAATTATATAGAGAAAAATACTATAATGTCTTATCATACTATACTTGTCAATATAATTATCAAATCCTATTCTGAATAAAGCACTTGGTTCCAATAACATAAATTATAACTTTTTAAATTTAAAAGATGACCAATTCAGCTCAACTCACATCACTGCAGATACATCAATATTCAAATAAAGCCAAAAAAGGCACAGGTAAGAAAAGCATTTCCGGGACAGACCTCAAAACATGAAATCTCTTTACATGGTTCTAATAAACCAGTATGTTGACAAAGTGTCCCAGAGGTTCTGGAAGAAGGCAGAAAGTGGTGTTGGGGATCACTATCATGTCTTAAAAAGGAAGAAACGAACTAATTAAGACATGTCACTTACTGACAAATATGAGAGAGAAACATTACTTCAACTGTGAATCCAGTGTTTCGTCCGCTAAATCATACCTGTCTGTCCTTAACAATTCACCAGGGAATACCTGGAATTTGAAAACTAAATATGTTATAGTAGAAAATCTATAACAAGCTGGAGAGCCATATACTGGCTGAAGGTGACAATTAAGGCTGTTCCAGAAGAAAACTATTTCAATTTCCATACTCAAGCAAGACTCCCAACATCTGCTTAAAATGTGCCATGCTAAATATCTTACATATTTACCAAGCAAGAGTGTTAGTCACTCAGTCACGTCCGACTCTTTGAGACTCCAAGGACTGTAGCCCGCAAGGCTCCTCTGTCCGTGGGATTTTCCAGGTAATAATACTGAGGTGGGTTGCCACGCCCTTCTCCAGGGGCATCTGCCCGACCCAGGGATCGAACCTGTGTCTCTTACGTCTCCTGTATTGGCAGGCAGGTTCTTTACCACTGTGCCACCTGGGCTGAGGGGACACTGTCACTAGCTCTGCTTAACTCAGGCCTGACTGGCGTATCTGCTTACTCAGATTACCACATACAGCCTTGCACTGATCAGGAAAAAAAAAATTCCTTGAAAACACAACTTAACTTATACAGTACCATACGGTGTGAATCAAACACACAGCAAGCCAAGAGGGGGCTGCTGGCCAAGGCAGAGGCAATTAAACAGCGATACAGTCCATTCCTGGCAAAATGGCATTTTCTACCAACCATGCCATTGTTAATTCTCAAACTGCTTCTTTTGTAGTAAGGAAACCTTGGGACATTCCCTGCTGGAACCACAGTCTGCTTGCCTCCTACCTCTCCCACGCCCCCCTGCCAGAGGAGCGCGCACCGGCTGCCACCAGCGCTAACCCTACCATCTCCCAGTTCCTCAGCCGCGCGGACTGCTGCTGCTTTCACGCCCACCTGGAAACCAGTACTAGTGAGTGCAATTATCCTCCCACTGGCGTCCATGAACATGTGCTGCTGTGGACACTCTTCAAACCCACCTTGCTTGTCCATCTGGGTAAACCCCACCACTCAGCAAGTATTTACGTGCCAGTATTCTTTGTGCCGGTCAACCGACCCCAAATCCTTGTCCTGCCTGTGGGAGTTTGTGGACTTAGCAAGGGAGATAAGAGCAATCAAGATAAAATACCCAGTGTTCTGGAGACAGCAGAGGTGGTGGAAAAAATGAAGCAGAGATGGGTTTCAGTTTTAAATGTGGTGGGTCAGGGAGAACCTCAATGAAGTGACCCTGAGGCCAATACATTTTCTGCTCTGCATTCGGCACTGTATAAAGCCTTTACTGGATCCACAAATAAAATCCAGCAAGGCTCCATGAAGGTGTGCTACAACATTAAGGACAATTGTTCCTAAGAAGTGGATACAACCTAACCAAGCCAATAACTAGAGGGCTATCTGATTAAAGAAAATATCTACAGCGTATTACCTGTGTGCGTAGTCTTATACGGGAAAGCCACTCAGTTGCATCCGACTCTTTGCAACCCCACAGACTGTAGCCCGTCAGGCTCCTCTGTCCATGGAATTTTCCAAGCAAGAATACTTGGGTAGTCATTTCCTACTCCAGGGGATCTTTCCAACGCAGGGATCAAACCCGTGACTCCTGAGTCTCCCCTGCATTGGCAGGTGGATTCTTTGTGCCACTGAGCCACTAGGGAAGCCCTACAGACTATTCTGTAGTCATTAACTACAACTCAAATAACAGTTCGGCAACACTGAAATCTACATTCAGCAAAATAAAAAAGGCAAAAAGCGCTGAGTATAAACAGTGAAGCGCACAAATTAAAACAGTGTTACAGTGGCTGGGTTATAGGTTTATTTCTTCTCTGGGATTTTTGTTTTACTTTCTCTTTCTTTTTTATTTTTGGCTGCGCTGGGTCTTTGTTGCTTTTGCATGGGCTTCCTGTAGCTGCGGTGCACAGGTTTCTCACGGTGGTGGCGTCTCCTGTTGCAGAACACGGGCTCTAGGCACAAAAACGACTCCAGCAGTCAGGGCTCCGGGGCTCCAGAGCGCAGGACCAGGAGCATGCGGGCTTAGTTGCTCTGTGGCCTGTGGGATTCTCCCAGATTAGGAATTGAACTTGTGCCTCCTGCACTGACATGTGGATTCTTATCCAATGAGTCACCAGGGAAGCCCTCTCCTCTAGGATTTTAATTAATGTCGTAAGTAATTTTTTTATTGAGCCAGGCCACACTGCTGCTCCGGATCGCTTTTTACTCATATGTGTTAATCCCTCCCCACAGGGGTTACCAAAACGTTCTGTAATTCCCTCAAAGACCCAACATTAACCTCATCTCCTTCATCCTCAGGTGATCTTTTCTCTCTTCAGAGTGAGAAGCTCAAGGCCATGAACTAACATGAACTAAGTCCACGTTTGCCCAACATTAAACATGTCTGCCCGGCTCCTCTAACTTCAGGGCACCTCTCTGAACGGTGGGTGTGCCCTGTTCCCCTATCAACTCCCCTCTGGTAACCAATTCAGGCATCACCCCCTGGATGCCCGTAGCTTCCCACCTGTTCCTGGAGCAGTTCCTTCGCCATCTGCCTACCATTACCATGAACACCCCAGCAGACAACGGCGCAGAGGAGAGAAAGCAGCAAAGTGTGTGCGTGCCAGCGGCAGTCTCGACCCCACTGCACCAGCCCCCAGGGGACATCTGACACTGGCTGCAGGCATTTCTCACTGTCACCCGTGGGGGCACGGCGGTTGCCCTCTGAGGCACGGGACCACACCCTAGGATACAACACAGAGTCATCAGGCCCCAGTTCAGCTCAGTTCAGTTCAGTCGCTCAGTCGTGTCCGACTCTTTGCGACCCCATGAATCGCAGCACGCCAGGCCTCCCTGTTCATCACCATCTCCCGGAGCTCACTCAGACTCACGTCCATTGAGTCAGTGATGCCATCCAGCCGTCTCATCCTCGGTCATCCCCTTCTCCTCCTGCCCCCAATCCCTCCCAGCATCAGAGT
>SJYT01081270.1:324906-366444 GCA_006410635.1 Cephalophus harveyi
TCTAGATGAGTGATCACATCATCATGATTATCTGGGTCGTGAAGATCTTTTTTGTACAGTTCTTCTGTGTATTCTTGCCACCTCTTCTTAATATCTTCTGCTTCTGTTAGGTCCATACCATTTCTGTCCTTTATCAAGCCCAACTTTGCATGAAATGTTCCCTTGCTATCTCTAATTTTCTTGAAGAGATCTCTAGTCTCTCCCATTCTGTTCTATTCCTCTATTTCTTTGCATTGATCGCTGAAGAAGGCTTTCTTATCTCTTCTTGCTATTCTCTGGAACTCTGCATTCAGGTGCTTATATCTTTCCTTTTCTCCTTTGCTTTTCACCTCTCTTCTTTTCACAGTTATTTGTAAGGCCTCCCCAGACAGCCATTGTGCTTTTTTGCATTTCTTTTCCATGGGGATGGTCTTGATCCCTGTCTCCTGTACAATGTCACGAACCTCAGTCCATAGTTCATCAGGCACTCTATCTATCAGATCTAGGCCCTTAAATCTATTTCTCACCTCTACTGTATAATCATAAGGGATTTGATTTAGGTCATACCTGAATGGTATAGTGGTTTTCCCTACTTTCTTCAATTTGAGTCTGAATTTGGCAATAAGGAGTTCATGATATGAGCCACAGTCAGCTCCTGGTCTTGTTTTTGCTGACTGTATAGAACTTCTCCATCTTTGGCTGCAAAGAGTATAATCACTCTGATTTCGGTGTTGACCATCTGGTGATGTCCATGTGTACAGTCTTCTCTTGTGTTGTTGGAAGAGGGTGTTTCCTATGACCAGTGCATTTTCTTGGCAAAACTCTATTAGTCTTTGCCCTGCTTCATTCCGTATTCCAAGGCCAAATTTGCCCGTTATCCAGGTGTTTCTTGACTTCCTACTTTTGCATTCCAGTCCCCTATAATGAAAAGGACATCTTTTTTGGGTGTTAGTTCTAAAAGGTCTTGTAGGTCTTCATAGAACCATTCAACTTCAGCTTCTTCAGCGTTACTGGTTGGGGCATCAGGCCCCAAACTACCAGTAATGCTGGCGTTGAGAATCCCTGCTGGAACCCCTCTAATCTGCACACAATGCCCACCGCCATTCCTTCCCTCTGCCTCCCCACTGGCCCTTTAAACAATTAAAGGCTTTGCCATTTGGAGCCTACACTCTCCCTTGGCGGCTTGCCTGGCGGCACAGCGGTAAAGAATCCACCTGCCAAGTGCAGAAGATGCTGGTTCGATCCTTGAGTTGGGAAGATCCACTGGAGGAGGAAGTGGCAACCCACTCCAGTATTCCTGCCTGGAAAATTCCGTGGGCAGAGGAGCCTGGTGGGCTGCAGTCTGCTGCTGCTGTGTCACTTCAGTCGTGTCCGACTCTGTGTGACCCCATCGATGGCAGCCTACCAGGTTCCCCCATCCCTGGGATTCTCCAGGCAAGGACACTGGAGCGGGTTGCCATTTCCTTCTCCAATGCATGAAAGTAAAAAGTGAAAGTGAAGTCGCTCAGTCGTCTCCGACTGTTCGCGACCCCGTGAAATGCAGCCTACCAGGCTCCTCCGTCCCTGGGATTTTCCAGGCACGAGTCGGGATACAGTCTACGGGGTTGCAAAAATGTCTGGCATGACCAAACACCACCACCATCGCCTCTCCTCAGGCTACTAAGACTTCTCTGTCACGGGTCTCCATTGACAAAATAAACCCCCAAATCCAGTGGATTTTTCCCCCACTGAGTCTGAGTTTCATAGAATCTAAAAATGGTGACCTGATTCTTCTTTTAAAAAACTTTTTCTCACCTGATGCCCTTAAGAACCCTCCTATTCATCCACTGTTTTCTCTGGCTTTTTCTTTCTCTTCTCACACCTTAGTTGAACACATGTCAACTTCCTGAACTTGGGCTTCTACTAAATGGCAGGCACTTTGCTAGACGCCAGGACTACCAGGATAAGCATGATATGTTTCTCAAGGATAAACAAATACTGTTCTAAGGTCAAACACGGGATTTCTGTCCGGTGACCACAATGTGGCTTATGCTGTTACTGCCACCTCCGTGGAAACAAAAAGCAGAAAGAATCTTGTGGGGGTTTTACCCCTGTGTGGTATATTATGCCCTAAATACATTTCATTGACTTTACAATGCTGTTACTTGTAATAATAACATCATTTTAATGTATTACTAAGGAGGAAAATAATGGTTTTGAGTTAAATTATGACACAAGCTAGAAAAATATATATTTCAACAGCGATAACACAGAGTGTAAACATAGTAAACTGTTGCTCTAAATACTGGTAGGGGTGGTACAAACAGTTCAAATAAACCAACGGTCCCAACGTCATCTGCTTAACTTCATGTGGACACTGGCCTGTGAGCCCCTAGTCTTCAGCACATGGGCAGCAGATACACATGAAAAAGGCCAGCTCAGAGGCTTGAGATAAATTGCAACACAAGTTACCCGAGACACTGGTTTTCCCACTTCTATATAGTTGAAGAGTTTTAAAAAAAAGAAAAGAAACACATGCAGAAAGGGAGCTGCTCTGCTGATGGGCCAAGAGCGGGCAGGAAAGGCAGAGCCCCGGCCTCCCCGGCCGCCCTCCCGCCGAGGTGGGCTGGAGGCTCCTCCCCACGCTCTTAGTTCCGAGGGACAGGCTTTCTTCCCAGTTTAAGTTCACTTCCCTTTTTCATAGAGTAACTACTCCCCGTTCTCCTGATTAGCAGCCCTTTCTATGCCTACAGTTGGTAACTGACTTGACCCTTGGCTTGCACTGACATTTTGGCCATGGAGAAGTGTGTCTGTGTGTCTCTCTGAAACCCCATGGACTGTAGCCCGCCACACTCCTCTGTCCATGGGATTTCTCAGCAAGAATACTGGAGTGGGTTGCTGTTTCCTTCTCCAGGGGGACCTTCCTGACCCAGCGATGGAACCTGAGTCTCCTTCGTCTCCTGTGCTGGCAGGTGGGATTCTACAGTGCTGACTCAGTCACCCGACCCTTGGCCTTGCATTTCTGCTGTGAAGAAGGATATGCCTGGGTATCTAAAATTTACCTCAGAAACACACACCAGGATGTTATGCCATCAAGTCTGGCAGGACAGGAAGGCACACCCACAAATTCATTAGAATTTCTGGTTATTTCAGCTGGTGGACTAAGAGGCGCCAGAGCCTCAGATGAGGCTTTGAGAAGAAAAATAAACAAATAAATAAAATAAAAATGAGAGAAAGAGATCTGTAGATGAAGGTGTGTAAACGCTGCAGGGGGAGGGGAGCGCGACAGATCTCCACGACCTCTCCGTTTTCACCCCATGAGGACACCACCACCGAGAGCCAAGCGAAGGGGGTTTACTGCCAGTGGCGTCAGTGGCGCAGTGCAGGCGGTACTTCCTTACGACAACATCACAGGCTACGGTGGGTCTCGGAGAAGCTCTCGTTCGGTTACACTCAACCACGCCCCAGAACAGACTTCAAGATATAAAGGACTGACGCCGTGAATATGGGAAACTTTCAAGCATATATATAATTGTTAATAGACATCCTTTCAAGCATCCTGTTAATATATTGTTTTCAAACCATTCTTGGCAACCTGAGTTTTATCTGGAGAGCGGTCACCCACCTCTGAGAGCTGAAAGATCTCTCACGTTGTCCTATAACTTCTCCACTCCCTGTAACTGCTAAGGAAGGCCAGGACCTCCTGTCTTCTGACTGGCCGGGTCGCACTGCCCTGTTCCATCTTCCGACACATGGCCTGTACTCCAATACTTGTTGGGATTTCACTCCAGGGCAGTAAAGTAGGGATATACTTTGTAAACAAATGGTTTGGGATCACTAAGAACGCACTCTTTCTGAAGGGACAGATAAATCATTGCTTCAAAGGATAAAATGCTATCCATCTATTGGTGTGTGTATGCTAACTTGCTTTAGTCATGTCCAACTCTTTGTGACCCCACGGACTGCAGCCTGCCAGGCTCCTCTGTCTGTGGGATTTCCCAGGCAAGAATCCTGGACTGGGTGGCCGTGCCATCTTCCTGGGGATCTTCGCGATCCAGGGATCAAATCCACATCTTCATTGGCAGGCGGATTCTTTACCGCTGAGCTACTGGGGAAGCCCCAGAATGTATGCGTTAAGTACTCACTGAATATTGGATTCTATTTTCTTCCACAAGTAATGGGTGTAACCATAATCACTGCTTTACTGCTAAATTATTCAACAATATATCAAATGCTAAGCTGTGTTTTACATACATCACCTGATTTATTCTTCTAACTACCCTGTGAAGGAAGATTGGCAGCTGAGGAAACTAAGATATAAGAAATAAGATATAAGAAACTAAGATATAAGAAACTAAGATATAAGAAACTAACCATAAGAAATTTAATAACGTGCCTAACAGTCAGCTAAGCCAGAATTTGGGCTGACATTCTAAACCACCACAGAAAACTATCTCTGCTGCTTAGTTTGCACCTATGAAACAAGCTAAATATTTTTTAACATATGGACTTTGAGGCTTAAGCTTTGGAGAGATGTGAGTTCTGGATTACTAAGCATTGTGGACACAGAGTACAGTGTGTGCTCCGTGACTTTTGTGGACATTTTTCTCTGTCGCTTTCACTCGAGGGGCAACTTGGGCTCTCTTACTCCATGGATCCACGACTTGTAGGATATCGTGTTTCTCTAATGGCCAAAGTTCTCAATTTTCTAGCTTCACTGCTTTCAAGTTCCTGAAAAATGGTTTTTAACATCCTACCATGATACTAGTTGTGATATAAGACCTAATACATCCCCAAGGTAAGTAAAAAAAAAATAAAGTTTACTCTAGATTAACATCTAAGTATTTACTGATGTGATCAAGCTATTGATACTTCATTGTTGATTCCTCTTAATCAGATTTAAGCCACCAACCTAATTCAACAAACTCTCAGGAATTTTCAGATGCAATATTAAGCAAAGTTCTTAATCTTAACTGCATTTCAGAATTACCTGGAGAGCTTTTAAAAATCCTAATGTCCAGATCACACCTCATGCTAATAAAATAAAAGTCTCAAGGAGGCCCTGAGGCATCAATATCTTTTAAAGGTTCCCAGGAGACTGTAATGTACAATTAGAATCCCCATGTGATTCTAATCTGCAGCTAAGGACACCACATAGGTGTTGATTCATCTAAAAAACAAAAGTATAGCTAAGGCTGGCAAGACTGCTATGAATACTGGCGTGTTAATATATCACACCGGTATAATGTATCACCCAACTGCACTCATTTCACACGCAAGTAAAGTAATGCTCAGAATTCTCCAAGCCAGGCTTCAGCAATATGTGAACCGTGAACTTCCTGATGTTCAAGCTGGTTTTAGAAAAGGCAGAGGAACAAGAGATCAAGTTGCCAACATCCACTGGATCATGGAAAAAGCAAGAGAGTTCCAGAAAAACATCTCTTTCTGCTTTATTGACTATGCCAAAGCCTTTGAGTGTGTGGATCACAATAAACTGTGGAAAATTCTGAAAGAGATGGGAATACCAGACCACCTGACCTGCCTCTTGAGAAATCTATCTGCAGGTCAGGAAGCAACAGTTCGAACTGGACATGGAACAACAGACTGGTTCCAAATAGGAAAAGGAGTCCGTCAAGGCTGTATATTGTCACCCTGCTTATTTTGCTTATATGTAGAGTACATCATGAGAAATGTTGGATGGAAAAGACTCTGATGCTGGGAGGGATTGGGGGCAGGAGGAGAAGGGGACGACCGAGGATGAGATGGCTGGATGGCATCACTGCCTCGATGGACGTGAATTTGAGTGAACTCCAGGAGTTGGTGATGGACAGGAAGGCCTGGCGTGCTGTGATTCATGGGGTCGCAAAGAGTCAGACACGACTGAGAGACTGAACTGAACTGAATCATACTATTTCCTGGAATTTATCCTACAGAAATAATTTATCAGAGGTAAAAATTTCTAAGTAACAAAAGAAGTTTACTGCAGCATTCATTAGTTAATTTCTGTTGGTTCTAAGGTTAAAGTTAACATTCAACATTAAATGGTTTGAATACTCGTGATAAACAAAATACTTCAGAGAGCCTCAAAAATAATTAGAAAGATCAGAGAAATAGGTAGAAGTATCATAAAGTGAAAATTTACCAGAATACATAGTGGAGTATCAGCTACCACTATTTAAGAAACTCCATGCAATGTGGAAGGTAGAATCTGACAATGAAATAAACCGGATATTTAAGAAACTCCGTGCAATGTGGAAGGTAATATCTGACAATGAAATAAACCTGTCTTCCGGTGGCAGCGTTATGAATAATTGTTGTTAACCTAATTGTTTAAAAAAGGCTAATTCTCCCTCCCTGGGATCTTCCTTGCTTCTGGCCTAAGTCACGAGACAGAGGCAGCTTGGTGCAGGTGTCATTGAGACTGCTTTAAGGGAACATGGAGAAATTAACCATAACACAGAAGTCTCAGCTTGGACACAGTCATATTTAATCAGTCCCCAGGACAATAACAGGCACTTCGAACAGATCCTCTGCCAAGAAGCAACCCAGATGGTCTGACCTCTCTTGCTCAGCCTCCCTCTCTCCCCTAGATGACTTAGGTCAGCTAAGTAAGAGAGATTTCTATTTAAATATGACTTGGGTTGATCCATTGATTGCTCACAGAACTTATGGTCCTTTGCCTATTCCACAACAGTCATTGGCTTAATACCTACTTATTTCCTTTGTCTGGGCTTCCCCGGTGGCTCAGCTGGTAAACAACCCGCCTTCAACACAGGAAACCCTGGTTCGATCCCTGGGTCGGGAAGATTCCCTGGAGAAGGGAATGGCTATCCACTCCAGGATTCTTGCCTGGAGAATCCCATGGACAAGAAGAGCCTGGCAGGCTATAGTCCATGGGGCTGCAAAGAGTCAGACATGACTGAATGACTAAGCACACAGACACATGCCCTTTGTCTAAAAGGTGCCTGACGTTATTTAATGAGAATGAGAAACACAGGCACGTGGGAATTATTTCAAAAGGGAGAACACTGTCGCTGCTGACTAAAATTCCAAGTTGGAATCGGAAATGCTAACTATTTATTTATTAAACAAATGTTATTTCTAGCATTACAGAAATGCTTACAAAACAGTAATTTTAAGCTGATTTAAAATAACCTATTTAAACCTTACTGATTTAAATAACCTATTCACAACAGAGGGAAAGGAATACACATCCATTTTTTCTGACAAGCATTTGAAACTCAGTTATGACAGAAAGATTGAGCTAAATACGAATCCCAAACTTCAGTGTAACGGTGACCATTAAATCAGATGATTAACAGGCTTCAAACAGTGAAGATTGCATGATTCTATAGATAAACTATTTGCCTTACTTATACAAACCAATAACTTTAATCACAAGTCGTCACTCTGCAAACTAGCTTTTCCAGTTCAGGAAAAAAACTAATTTTTGTTCATTAATCTGCGCAGGACTCATCTTCAGGCATGAAGTTCATGTTGCTGCTGCTGCTAAGTCACTTCAGTCGTGTCCGACTCTATGCGACCCCACAGACGGCAGCTCACCAGGCTCCCCCATCCCCGGGATTCTCCAGGCAAGAACACTGGAGTGGGTTGCCATGTCCTTCTCCAATGCATGAAAGTGAAAAGTCAAAGTAAGTCGCTCAGTTGTGTCTGACCCTCAGAGACCCCATGGACTGCAGCCTTCCAGGCTCCTCCGTTCATGGGATTTCCCAGGCAAGAGTACTGGAGTGGGGTGCCATCACCTTCTCTGTTATAGTATGTCACGGTCATTTAAAAAAGAAAATTTAAGAAAGGAACCCATACTTGAGTCTAACAAACTTCTAATGATCTTGTCTATCTTTATAAGTCCCACTGCCCTTATTCAGCACTTTTCATAATTCAATTGATGAAATGGTTATCTGATTTAGAAGCAATCAGACAAGTAAAAGAAGTCAAAATAAAGACTGGTCACAGCCTACAGGTGACATTTTTCCTGGTAACTCTCCTCTACTTTTTTCCCAGAGACTCTGTTACTTACACAGAAACCATAAAACATTGATCCACTCTCCCTGATTGCAGGGAGGTTTTGCACTGCAAAATAAGTGGATTAAATGCATCAGGTGCAAACTCAAACTATTTATGAAGGGTCAGATTTGTTAAAATTTCCTATTCATCACAAAAATAAAAATTCTAAAAATTACTGGAAAAAACAAAACTTTTAAGATACAAAAAACTTATGCCCAAAGCTTTAACAGATTCAACTGATATACAATTATTCTAATTACTGTGTGTGTGTTCAGCTGCTCAATCATGTCCGACTTATTTTGATCCCATGGACTGTGGCCCACCAGGCTCCTCTGCCCTTGCAATTTCCCAGGCAAGAACACTGGAATGGGTTCCCATTTCCTCCTCCAGGAGATCTTCCTGACCCAGAGATCGAACCTGCATCTCTTGCATCTCCTGCATTGGAAGGTGGATTCTTTACCACTGTGCTACCTGGGAAGCCCATGTCAGATTACTATAAAAGTTTCTAAACACATACTCTCAATCTACTTTATACTGATCTCATCATGGAGCAGGGCGAAGAGCTGGCAGATCAGCCCTGATTTAGGGCCTGCCCCATGTTGAACTGCAACAATCCCTCCAGTCTGCCAGGAACTTCACTTCACATTCCTAAAATCTATAGACCCTGGGGAGACAGGCCAGGGGCAGCAGAAAGAGACATCATGGCACGGATGGAAACACGGAACGAGGTACCAGCTACAGGCCCACTGGACAAATTTCCTTTTCTCCCAAGGAATACTTCACACAGGCCCGGAAACTAACTCAAGGATATTCAAGAGTTTTTTAAAAGTTTGGTCCCAACCAGTGTTTAATAACTATTTTTAGAAAACCAAAACCATCTAAAAATCTACTTTAACAGGCACGTCACAAAGAGCTTCTTTCACTAATACAATGACACGATTTTCTTTAATAAAATGTGAAATATAGGAAGCTAATCACAGTACATAGTAAAAATGATGCAGCTGATTCCTGACCAACTCAGGTTTGAGCTGTATGGGTCTCACATACATGCGAATATTTTTCAATAAATCCACTGAAGTACTACACAGTTTACAGCTGCTTGAAACAGGCTACAGAGCTACAGCCACAGATGGCCAACTACGGGACTTGAGCATCATGGATACTGGCATGAGCGGCAGGTCCTGAGGGACTACCATACCCTGAACAGCAGGACTCAGTTTTTCAGAGTTCTTTCATTATAAATATTTGCAATATTCCAGGTGACAAGGTTCATGTTCTACATGTAGATGGAGAACAAAGTTCAGGTAAACCAAACAAGGTCTCACAGAGTTAGGGCTGCCTGAGGGCTAAAACATGATTTTAAAAATATATATATATATTCATTCCAAGCAATCTATTCCTAAGCACTTTAGTAACTCATGTGGATTAATGAGCTAAAAGAAAAGCTAAATGCTTGTTTAGATTACCTTTTAAAAAGGTAATAAAAGTACTCTACTGAACACTTGTACCTTAACAGAACTATTTTCATATTAGCACATATTCTCTAAAATGGTCTGCTTATAAAAAGATCCCGGAAGATGTTTCCAATATAAATATACAGAAAATTTTACCTTACACTGTACAACCTTAAAATGAAAATCTATATCCTATTAAATGGGAGCAAACTGGGTTATATGTGTAGCAATTACAAAAATACTGTTTCTCTATATATGAAAATGTATTAAGATCTATATGAATGCTTGTTTTCAAACATTCTAATACCAAAAAAAATGCTTCCAGAAGTCCACTGAAAAGATAACACTACAGGTGGTATGTCATTGTGTTACAAATGCATTTCTACAGGAATTTAGTCTTCTCTGTACTGTTCGTAAGTTCTTATTTCAAGATTAGCTTAAAAAACAAACAAACAAAAAAACAAAACACATACATTTTCAGAAGATGGTCTAGGCTATATATTTTTTCATTTATTCAAACACGCATACTCATGCAGTATCTACTATGTTTTCAGGTGAGAGAAATAATATTGACAAATAAATGAGATAGCCAAGATTCCTACCATATTGAAGGTTACAGTGTAAACGGGCATGATTACAGTTAGAGGTAAGTGCTTTAGAGCAAATAAAACAAGGTGCTTATGGCAGAAAATTCCTTGGAGTGGAGAGACTGGCTCTGCAAACAGGTAGCATATAATGGTCTGAGAAGATTCGGCAATTAATCAGAACCACATGAAAGAGAGAGCACGTGAAGCTGCCGGGACAGGATGTATGAGGCAAAGGGTTCAGCAAGTACAAAGAACCTGAGAGGTGGCAAGCAGCTGGCCAGCGCGGCCGAGGCCAACGTGGCTGTGCAGGGAAGGCGACGGAAATGAAGGGAACGTTACGAAACGAGGTCTGGGGGTTCTACACAGCTCCGATCTCACAGAGCTCCGCCGATCAAGCAGGAACCAGAACTGTCTTCCGAGTGGGGTGAGAACATACTGGAAGGAGTAAGCAACAGGGGGGGAGGGGGCAGAAAAGAATGAAACCAGTGATACTGGCAGTATGGCTAGTTAGCGTTAGCAGCTTTGGTCGCGCCAGACTCTCGGTGACCCCACAGACCGCAGCCCGCCAGGCTCCTCGGTCCAAGGGATTTCCCAGGCTAGGGCGCGTTGCCATGCCCTCCTCCTGGGCACCTTCCCGACCCAGGGTCCGACCCCAGGTCTCCTCCACTGCAGGGAGAGTCCACCATCAGAGCCGCCAGGGAAGTCCAGTAGTGCTGTATGAGGTGAACAGCGCTGACTTCTGATCTCCACAACGGCTCTGACACACGGGCTACTGTGTTCCGATTCCTCCTGTGAGGACAATGAGGCTGCAGGAAAAGCGTGCTCCAGTCCACAGTAAGTGAACAACCCAGAATCTGTACTAATTCAGATCTAATTCCAAAACTTCTGTACCGCTTGAGACTATCCACAGTGACACTGACCTCCCAACACTGTCCAACCATGAAGTGAAATGAAGTGTTAGTGCGAGTCGTGTCTGACTCTGTGACCCCACGGACTGTAGCCCACCAGGCTCGGCTGTCCAGGGGACTCTCCAGGCAAGGATACTGGAGTGGGAAACCAGTCCTCCTCCAGGGGATCTTCCTGATCCAGGGAAGGAACCAGGTCTCCTGCATTGCAGGTGGATTCTTTGTCGTCTGAGCCGTGAGGAAAGCCAATGTCAAATTATGAGGGCACATTCAAATTCTGAAAATTCTAAGTCCGCTATAATACTCACCAGAAGCTAGTCAGATGTCGGGTATAGTAGGGGCTTCCCTCATAGCTCAGTGGGTAAAGGATCTTCCTGCAACACAGGAGACCCAGGTTCAATCCCTGGGTTGGGAAGATCCCCTGGAGAAGGAAATGGCAACCCACTCTAGTATTCTTGCCTGGGAAATCCCACAGACAGAGGAGTCTGGCGGGCTACACAGTCCATGTGGTCCCAAGGGTCAGATACAACTTAGTGACTAAATCACCACAGTCAGGTATAGTGGGCTTTCTGTCAAAATGTTTATAATATCCATAGCAAGTTTTCAACTACAGAAAAGCACAAACTAAGAGGCCATTCCTCAGAGAAGGGTTACATCACCCAAATGGAGAATCCATGGCTGGCTCCAAACCTCAAGGTCTCTGTATGTGGTACAACAAAATTCAGTAAGCCCAGAATGAACTTCGGCTAATTTGCCAGCGTTCCAGCTGTTACACAACAGTCAACCACCAGTCATCCTCCGCCTTCTCAGCATGTGTGTCGCAACTCAAAAAGAAAGTTCAGTTTGATGCTAACACACATGTAAAACCCTGTCAAATGAACTGCAGAGAAAAACATTTTTCCGGTACTAACAACACAAGTCATTTGGGAGGAAGCTCAAAGATACTTGCTGAGATACAGCAAAAGGCCCCATCAAATGGCAGAGAATAAACAATGAAGGTTGGCAGTGCACCCACTGGAAGATGATACTCACTCACGGCTGCCCACGCACCACGAGTACCGCAAGCCCATCCTATTTGGGTCCTGGCTTAAGAGCAGGAGGAACAGCCAGGTCAGGCCTCCTCAAAGGCGTGTTTTGCTGAGTCTACTTCTGACAGGAAGTGCAGCACCTAGTTCCGTATTTGAGGGTTACTGCAACATCTTCCATGAAACCACATCACCCTCACAGTGCCAGACCTCAAGGAGTCCTACAGCGTCAACCACAGCTCCACAGAGATGGAGCGGGAGAAGATAAGCGTCAGCAGAGGGGAGGTGGGCGAGGGAGGGGGGAGGTGGAAAGGGGAGGAGAGAGGGAGAGGAGGGAGGGGGAGCACAGATCCATCTTAAACTGAACAGAAAGCCACTACCTTAGGTGTTAACAACACACCACTGGACAACTTACGCTTCACACACGCGTGCAGAATCTCTAGGAATCTTAGCACTGATACTCCTTCCTTTTTGACACAGCACAGCCATCTGCCCTTAACGACCTGAATTGGAATAGCACAAAGGAAGAAGAGCCCATCATTTGAACAACTACTCTGTATCACCAATTTGGCACAGATTCTATGCTGCTGAATAATTTAAAGCACAAGTTTATAAGGCGATGGTTAGAACATGAATTGGAAAGTCTGACAGACTTGGTTTGACTCCCTACTCAGACTGTAGCAGCTGTGGGATCCTGGGCTAGCCATGCTTCAACTTCTCAGCAGCTCCATTTCCTCATCCATAGAGTGGGAATACTAGGCTTGCTGTAAGATCAAGTGACCTTGACTGTAAAGTGTTACCAGCATAGCATTTGGTTCTCCCAAAGCGCTCAATAAACTGTGACTCCATGGGACGCCAGGGGTGGTGTGACTCTGATGAGCAAACCAGAAGGCAGTTTCTGAGTATTAGACATTTAAAAAGAAAAAGGCACGGAGACCCTGCTTGTGGGGTAACGGTCAGGCAGCCACCCCTAAACCACTCTACCGCTAGAAGAAAACAGGCCTCTCGGCTCCCTGCTGTTTCATGAGATAGCATTACAGTTGTGCGGTGAACCTGACCAGGAAAAGACGTGTTAGAAGCTGGGTGGTGGTGCAGAGAGGTGTCACGGTCACACTAAGCTGAGTGCTCACTGCACTGCCGGTGCATCTTCGTTCCTAGCTCTCCAAATGAAGCGACGGGCTGAGTTCCTGAGAACTGCACAGGCATGCTCTCACTTAATCTGAACAGACCTATGAGGTGCATGCTGTGACTTCCTATGTTACAGATGAGGAAAACAGGTTCACAGATGACAAATAATAGGGATGCATTCAAGTTCTGCTTCGCTATTTTTTAAGGCCAAATAGCTGAATGACTACCCAACGTATATGTGATCAGCGATCAAGTACAAAAAGAGCACATCTCTTTATACACTCTTGCTACAAAAATTGTAATAACCAATTAGAGCATACATGTATTTACTGTTGAGAGTAAAACACCACAATAATTAGTGATTGTGAAAACTCGTTAATGCCACTATGCACTATACAAGAGTGTTTCAGATGGTTAAATTAACAGAGAAACAGCTTGACAGTTAATATGAATATTAAAAGAGTGCTCTGGCTAGATAACTTTATGAAGATCATCTTACCTTTTCTGAGCCACTACTGTTTACAAAAAAATAAATGATACAAGGAAGAATTATATTCAGTTCAGTTCAGTCGTTCAGTCGTGTCCGACTCTTTGCGACTCCGTGAACCACAGCACGCCAGGCCTCCCTGTCCATCACCAACTCCCGGAGTTCACTCAAACTTATGTCCATCGAGTCGGTGATGCCATCCAGCCATCTCATCCTCTGTCGTCCCCTTTTCCTCCTCTGCCCCCAACCCCTCCCAGCATCAGAGTCTTTTCCAATGAGTCAACTCTTCACATGAGCTGGCCAAAGTATTGGAGTTTCAGCCTCAGCATCAGTCCTTCCAATGAACACCCAGGACTGATCTCCTTTAGGGTGGACTGGTTGGATCTCCTTGCAGTCCAAGGGACTCTCAAGAGTCTTCTCCAACACCACACTTCAAAAGCATCAATTCTTCGGCGCTCAGCCTTCTTCACAGTCCAACTCTCACATCCATACATGACCACAGGAAAAACCACAGCCTTGACTAGATGGACCTTAGTTGGCAAAGTAATGTCTCTGCTTTTGAATATGCTATCTAGGTTGGTCATAACTTTTCTTCCAAGGAGTAAGCGTCTTTTAATTTCATGGCTGCAGTCACCATCTGCAGTGAGTTTGGATCCAAAAAAAAACAAAGTCTGACACTGTTTCCACTGTTTCCCCATCTATTTCCCATGAAGTGATGGGACCGGATGCCATGATCTTCGTTTTCTGAATGTTGAGCTTTAAGCCAACTTTCTCACTCTCCTCTTTCACTTTCATCAAGAGGCTTTTCAGTTCCTCTTCACTTTCTGCCATAAGGGTGGTGTCATCTGCATAGCTGAGGTGCTTGATATTTCTCCCGGCAATCTTGATTCCAGCTTGTGCTTCTTCCAGTCCAGCGTTTCTCATGATGTACTCTGCATAGAAGTTAAATAAGCAGGGTGACAATATACAGCCTTGACGTACTCGTTTTTCTATTTGGAACCAGTCTGTTGTTCCATGTCCAGTTCTAACTGTTGCTTCCTGACCTGCACATAGGTTTCTCAAGAGGCAGGTCAGGTCGTCTGGTATTCCCATCTCTTTCAGAATTATGTTAGAATATATAAAAACTCTAATTCTGATTAACTGTTTGCTAACTTGTTCACAACACCAAATAAACATTCACTGGAATAAATGCTTTAAATTGCACATCTCTCATTCCATTTAAGCCATGTACCTTTCAAGGAAGATTCTATTTGTAAATGATTCACGTCTTAGAAAAAATAAAAGCTGAAAAGTCAATGTTGCCACCTCCAAATTTTACAAAGAGGAGATGTGCCAAAACCATGTATAGGCACTATGACAAATTATACTCAACCAGATATAAATGTATAAGGAAATAACAGGAAAAAATGAGGTACCTCAAATACGTTTTGCTAATCAAATGTCAAAACAACAGTATTATTAAGAATACTTCAAGGACATCACAATACACATCCATCCCTCTGTATCTGCAGGAATTGGTTCCAAGACCCCCAACCTATACCTATATCCAGGGATGCTCAAGCCCTTTATAAACGGTGTATAAAGTGTGTATGGACAATAAAACCGTTGAGCAAAACCTTGCCAAAATGACTTTTCTAGTGCTAACCAAGTTCAGCAGTTCAAGAACCTTTGAGAATCACTAAATCAAGAATCCTAGGTACAAAATTCCTCTTAGAAAACATGTTCTGGAAGAACTCTCCTGAATTATAATTTTCTAACATGCACCTGTTTAGGGACACTAGTGTGTCAACAGAAAGTGAGTATGCTGTTAAGGAATCAAGAGCGATGCAGATAGAAGCTGGTGATGCTGAGAAGCTGGTGACTGCTTTTCTACTATAAGACTTTAAAAACCATTAAACATTCGTAAACACGCAGAATTACTTTTTATACTGTTTCATATTTATTCGTGTACAAGACAACTTCATTCTACACTGGTGATAGTCAGTATTGGCTAAATACTGATTTTAGCCACATAGGTTTATGCAACATTCCTTATTTTCTTTGCTTAAAAATCATTTTCATTTCTGTTAATAATAAATGCAAGTAAGATGTTCAAGTCATTCTTTGTCCTGGTATGCCTTTAAGGAAATTTCAAAATTCATCAAATGAAGATAATGTGTAATATACTAAAGGTGTGTGCTCCTTAGAGGGTAGAGAGTACCTACAGATCCTCATTTTCTCACAAACACCCATCAAGCCCTATGCTCTGGTTCCACGTTTTCTTCCACCTGGGTCTGTAGTCAAGTCAGAAATACTTTCAATATCACGTGCTGTTGGCCACAGAAACTTTGTCGCCACTAATTAAGCTGTGTAAACTCGTAATTCTTTGAAGAAAACCTCTGAGGCGTAAATGTTACACCAAGAATAAACACAGGCTGGGACTGTTCGCATGCATCTTGCAGCGGGGAAAAGAAGTGCACAGTAGGAGTCACAAGACACGTGGAATGGCTCTGTTTTTCCAACCAACTACCAGGACCCACTCACCTTCTTAGAAAGACCAAGGTAGTACAAAAGACCATGGGTTTTAACTTAGATTTCCGATCTGGTTCAAATTACTGCCCCATTACTTGCCAGCTGTGGTGATCACCTGCAACCTGAGGATAACGTGCCCACCCCCAAAGGGTTTGGGAGAGGAGAAATACATGAGAATTTACCCAAAATGCCTGACACAAATATAATAAATGGTAACCAGTGTAATTGTTAGATAAATACAAACATTATCCTCAGAGAGTTCATTTTGCAATTTGCCAGCAGGTTGCCAGATAAGGAAATCCTGAGATTAGTAGCTGAATGGCTTTTTAAAAAAGCAAACAATGAAATGTCAAAATTCTTAAAATGCTTCAAGTTAGAAATTTACCAAAAAACGAAGGGGGAAGAGGGGGGCGTTACTGAAAACCAAATCTATGAATCATTAGTTTGGTTAAAAGTCTGACAATGTTACCAAAAACGCCTCCTCACAAAATTGTATTAAGAGTTTTAAAACAATCAATACACAAACTTGTGAATAATGCCAATTTACTAACCACATGGCTTGGGCAAACTAGCCTTTCTGGGTCTATCTTCTCATCTGTAGAAAAAATACTGATACTACCTGTATTAACTCTATCTTAGACATTTGCTAAGAGGTTTTAAGAACAGTGTAAAGTGCCAACGCAGCAGGTATTCAACACTCAGTTACTGTTACCAGCCTAGTTTCCACTCAATTCTACCATCCTGTCTTGACCAAAACACAAAAGCCCCAGGTGACACAATGAGAAAAGAGGATGAGGGAATGGATACACGGAGGGAGAGAGGGATGGACAGACAAACATACGGCTGGATAGGACTTGGACCAGAGAAATGTAAAGCTAAAAAATCGTTTGCTTTGTCCATCATTTTGAATCTCAGTTTGTACATCTGTTTCATCCTTTCTCCTCGTAAGCAAAGGCAAAGCCTACACACTTTTTTGCAGCTGATGGGCTACCAAGGACCCACTTGCCAAGCACTTGAAGAGGACCCTGAAAAGGCCACGACTGTGTTCACAGGACGTCCTGCTCAACAGGACTGGGTCCCGTTAGGAAACACGTACACTTGAGTATCAGTTACTCTACCACCTGACCCTGAACTCAGGTTTCAAGAGCAACGGTGTCAGAAGGTGGGCGTGGGCGCCACACCCCCAGACTCTCAGAGGGGGGTCACCGCTGCGGACGCTGCAGCATGAACCACCCGCTGAGGACCTCGGGCTGCCAGGCCGGGTCTCTGCCCTGCACACGCAGTCATGCCACCCCCGCCCACTGGGCACACTGGACTCTGCGCCTGGTGTGTAGCCTCGTGACGCTGGGCCACGCACTTCACCTCTCTGGCCTCAGTTCCTCCGATCATAAAACGGGGAAAACAATACCTACCCTACCCACTCACTAGGCTGTCGGGAGAATCGAAATGCAAAAAGGTAGCCTACGGGTAACGAAAAAATAGATTTAAAACCGTATGATGGGAAATATAAACATTAGATTATTTTAGTGAGGATCTTGCTCTGCTGGGACTAAATTGAAAGCCGGTTGTCCCTGAGTGAGTGACACTCACCCAAGGGGCCCTTCCCAAGTCTCCCTCCTGTCAAATCTGCACTAAGGGACGTACGGGCCCTGGCAATTCCACACTGCGTGTGTACCAGGAGCTCCACCGTTTCTATACAGCCTTGGTCCAGTTACTTCAATTCTCTGAGCACTCTATATTTCATCTATACAACAGATAAAACCTATTTCACAAGGCTGTAATAAGGTTAAAATGAAGTATGACCTGCAACGTACCAGCCATGATTTCTAGGGCTCTGCAGGCATTCAACAAATAGAGATTTGTTGAACTGATACGGAAAAGGAGGTGAAGTACTGTTAGGACAAATACTTTCAAACTCATTCTTTGGGCAAATAAAATATTTCAGCACTTTTATGTCAACACTGGGGAGTGGAAATTCCTCAAAGAAATAACTCTTCCTGTAAGGGTGATAGCACTGTAAATGATTCCTGACCCATCTAGTTTCAACAACCCAGAGGCACCGACATCACTGTATGCATCAGAGCGCTACGCTCATCTTTTAAAGTGTTATCTGCTACACTGGGAAATAATTTCAAACTCTTATCAAACAGCAATGTTCAAACGCTGCCTGAAAAGACTTCCAAAATTTTGGCCATATTTTTCTTAATATATGAAGGAAAGGACAATTAAGGAAGGAATGGACAAATAAGAAAAGGGCAGATGACATCAATGTCAGTGTGCCCCAATCCCTGAAATGCTATCTACGCTTTTCTCAAAGCAACTCCCTGAAGACGGTCCCTCTTACTCTTCCCATGTTATAAACAGGCACTCAGGCTTTACATGAGTGGATCACCCAACATCACGCAGCTCTGGCTCTGCAGAGGCAGACCCTGGACTCAAAACCAGACTGCCCTGCTACAACTCTCTCGACCTCTCTACTGACTGTAATTCGCAGACAACTATAATTAACATTTAAAGAAGGGCAGTGTAGGCAGATCAATCAACGGGAAGGTGAGCTGCACTGATCAGTGAAAATCATTTCAGTGATCTTATGACTACATAGGACACTTTCATGCAGAGTCCCTTTGACTTTAATAAGGCATCTGCACAATCTCACTTGGTTCTAACAACCTATGGTGTAGACAGACGAGATATTATCCATAAGGGAGGAGAAACATGAGACTCAAGTGGGAAAGTGACTTTTTCTGAGTCACTTGTGCTACTAAGTGGGGAAACTCAGATATTAAGTTTTTCATTCGTAAGCAATTCCACCATACTATACTGTCTTTCTTCAAGCTGATATATATTTAAAGCTCCTTTATGTGTTCCAAAAAATGACCATAAACTGTGTGATCAATAAACCCTGATTTTTGACACTGTACATGCCCAGCCCTCAGTCATCATTCTAGGAAGTAGACATTACTGAAGCTCAGAGAGGAAAAGTTACTTCATGGGTCCAAACTAACACAGCTAAAAATGGCAGAGCCAAAACACAAACTTAGATTTGACCCCAAAGTTTGCACACTTTGCCTTCACCATGAATTGCCTCTGGGTCTCAGCTCTGATGAGTGACCCAGGTCCTAAGGTTTCTTATTTGTCACTAAATGAATGAGATATTGGGTAGCTCCCAGCCCTAACATTCTCCTGTTAGACGATGCCGATGCAACGCTTCTCTAACGCCATCATTCCCGAGCATCCTAACCTAAGAGCCTGAACACCTGGGTTGTCTCCCTGCTCTGCCCATCACTGAGGGACCTTGGGCGGGGTATGCAACTAGCTCCTCAAAACATGGGAGATGACCGTGCATCCACCTAAAAGAAGCAGGTGCAGAGGTGCAGGGTCCTCTTCGAGGAATAAGATTTCTCAGGCAAAACTGGTAACATTTTATTTAAGGGGACTTTTCAGATTACAAATGCATCCATATTCACAATGTAAATCAAAATATGAAGATGTGTGCTTAATTGTGTCCAACCCTTGTGACCTCACGGACCATAGCCCATCAGGTTCCTCTCTCCATGGAGTTTTCTAGCCAAGAATACTGCAGTGGGATGCCATTTCCTATTCCAAGGGATCTTCCCAACCCAGGGACTGAACCCACATCTCCTGTGTCTCCTGGTTTGGCCGGCTGATTCTTCACAACCAAGCCACCTGAGAAGCCCTAGTCAAAATAAAAACTAAAGCAAAAGAGCTGTAAGTCAACAAAATCTCTTTCTTCCCTGTCACTGAACAAAGTGAAAATTAATAGCTACAGGTTACAGAAAAGGGGAACTCCCCAAAATGTCCTAAACAGAGGTTCCCTATAGACATGAGTTTTACTTAAGAGAAAGCTTTCAACCCAAAGCACATTTCACATAGAAATGACTCAGTCAATCAAAACAGACTATGGAAATAAGCCTTAGGGACACAAACGCAGAAAGAACTTAGACCCAAATCAGCACAGCACCCTCCCGTTCCCTACTCAAAACACTCAGTATAAGCAGCGAAGAATCAAAACCACAGATTTCTCTTGGGAGAGGTATAAAGGGACTGAAATAAACCTCATGTTTCAGCTAAGGCTAAACTGTAAACAGTTATAATTAATATAAAATGGATACAAACGATACTTCAATTTCATATTAACTGAAATGGGAGACAGGCCTATGTGAGAATTTACAATTTGAAAGGGAGAAGGAGTAAGCATACCCAAGTCTAAAGATTTTAGTGAACTACTAAGAAAGATAACCATCACACAGTACAGCAATTCTTAACTTCCCACAAATCTCACTGTGAATTTCACAAAATGAACTCTTTATTCAGAAACACACATGCATAAATTTCTGTTAATTTCAAAGGCTGTGGATCCCAGGAAGTCTCCTCTTGGGTTCTCCAAATCTTAGCGGGGAGCCCGGCCACTCTGGCCAGCCTCTCAGGAGATGTGGCTTCTGTTTCTGGCTCAGCCACCTTGTCACTCTCATCCCCTCACTCTGCCACTCTGGATCTCAGCTTCCTTATCTGCTAAAGATGATCTCATCTCTCCTGATTCTTTATGCTGGAAATTCTAGAAGAGTCTACTGACATCACAGGAAGAGTGAGGGATGTAGTAAAATCACCTCCTGATCATTTCTTAAACTGCTAACTATGACTCTTGAGAGTCCCCTGGACTGCAAGGAGATATAACCAGTCCATCCTAAAGGAAATCAACCCTGAATATTCATTGGAAGGACTGATGCTGAAGCTGAAGCTCCAATACTTTGGCCACCTGCAGTGAAGAGCTGACTCACTGAAAAGACCCTGATGCTGGGGAAGATTGAAAGTGGCAGGAGAGGGGGATGACAGAGGATGAGATGGTTGGATGGCATCACTGACTCAATGGACATGAGTTTGAGCAAGCTCTGGGAGATAGTGAAGGACAGGGAAGCATGGTGTGCTGCAGTCCATGGGCTGCAAAGAGTGGGACATGACTTAGCGACTGAACGACAATTAGGACTTGGCACTTTTTGTAGGCTGCAGAACAGTAACAGCCAGAAGAATCTCGCTCAGAGTTAGATCTGTGGCCGGGTGCTCCTACTGCCCTGCTGTAGCCCTACTGTGGTTGAGCCTTCTCAAGCTGGCTCTCCTTTACCTACTCCCTTTCGGAAGGAGCTAAGCGGCTGTCTCACATGTAACAGAGGTGGCAGTATAAAGCAAGGCAAAGTCTCTCCTCCAGAAACACACACTCTAGTTTCCTTAAAGCTGTGCTGCAAGAATGGTCTTGTGACATCCTCTCCCAGCATATAAAGAAGCTGTTGTAATCATTCTATTTCCCCATCTGGATGGCAATCCGTAACCATCTGTGCTTCCCAGCAAAAGCTCTGTGCTCTAAGACTGAATCTGGAGAAAACTGCACTTGAACTTCACGGCGTAATATGGAGTTGATGGTCTCAACTTCTGGGACGAGGCCTGTCTTCCGGAGGCCGTGAGGCAGACAAGCAGAAGGAATCTAGTCTTGGCCAGATGGGAAGTGTGAGGGAACGGAACACGCTGCCCTCTGGAATACTGTCCCAAGAGAGCTCAAATATCCACAGCTCATCTGACATGAAGTGTGCCCCCTCCCTCTGTCACTGGATCGGAGGCACCCATCAGAAAGCTTTCCGCAAGGAACCTCCTGTTTGGAGTGACTGGGGATGTTATAACCATGGGGCAGGTAAAGAAAAACAAATAACCCCCCACCCCCCTTTGTATTACAGGAAGTTACATTACACTGAGATCTCTTCTGGGCCCTTCCAGACTACCCCCCACCACATACACACACAGTTTAGAACAGCAAAAAGTAAAAGGCAACTAAATCAAATCTAACATGGGTAGAATACCTGAGAATTTGCAAAGACTGACTTAATTTACAAGGGTCCCTCGATTGCTAAAGAACACAGATCCAAGGGGATTGATTCTTGCTCATGCGGTGGAAAAGAAGGTGATGATTATAAAGCAGTATAGAATACATTAAATAAGAGAAATTATAGTTGACATTTTCCATCTTTTATAAGTACTCCAAAGAAAAGTCCTGGCTGAGGAGAATGGATACGTGTATATGGATGGCTGAGTCACATCACTGTTCATCTGAATCTATCACAACTGTTTTTGTGTGACACCCCAATACCAAATAAGAAGTTAAAAAAAAAGTGTTGGCTGTCTAATGTATTTATTTTTCTATTTACTCAAGAAAAAAGGAAGACAAACTCTTTGAGTGTTTTGACGAACAGCCTTCCTTCCAAGCACTCTCTGAAGAGTCAGAAGGTCTAACAACTGGACCCACAAATACACAGGCAGGATTTCCGACAGCACGTTTCCAGGACAACTCGGCTGCTTTTTACTGCTCCTTGTATGAAGAGACCACTGCTCTCAATTTTATTTATAGAAATTACATTCAAACCAAAACTTAGTGGTTCAGTATACTTTCTATATGCAATTATTAAAAGCATTTGTTTCGGGTTAACTCTTTTAAGAATTAAAGACATATTGGGGAAAAAAATATATATGTCACAGGAAGACTGTTCCCTCTTGGACTAAGCTGGGAAAAGTGGATGCCCTGGTTCATAGAGTGCTACCCCTACAGACCAGACTTATTCTGAGTTTTCAGTAAAATTTAAGAGGCAAGAAACAGTGAGGGCAGAGAGAGCTGAGAAAAGGGAAGAAAAGGGAAGGTGACTTACGTGTGTTCCTCTTAGACAATGAAGTGCTGAGCAGGAGCAAGCTTACCAACCTCCAGCGAAAGGCAAGGCACAGAGCTGAGGGTTTACTTCCCAGCTAAGGCTGGAGATGCCACATGGGCGGGGTTACTGCGAATCTGGGGGCGGGGCCGGCCCAGAAGGAGGAAATGGAGAAGGCGCACTTACTCGGTCAGGAGCCTGTGCAGCTTGTGATAACCCCGCTCCAAGGCCAGGCTCACAGGTGTCGCTCCTTCCTCGTTGTGGATGCTCAGAGCTCCGCGGCCACCTGGCTTCTGCAGCAGGAACCACGCCAGCCTCAGCAGCCCCAGCCGCACGGCGAAATGCATCAACGTCTCTCGGGGGCCACCATCTGCAGACAGCGGACAAGACGAAGATCAGGGAGGAGAACGTGAAAACCCAGAGCAAAAGAAGGAAAGGATGGTTCAGGTCACCGCCACTGCCTCCAAGCCCCTGAGAGCATACCATTAAGCCTCAACATATAACATGAACAATTTTGCCGTGGCAGAGTAGAATCATCTCTCAAAGATAAAACCAAGCTAGAAAAAAGGATGAGAGGCCAAATCTCCTATAGGAGACAGTCCTACAAAAGAGGAACCATTTCTATATTCTGATTTAATGCAGACGTTAAGGGTGACTACACACATATGGGAGAGGAGGGAGGGAGGGAGGAAGACAAGACAGGGAAGCATGGTGTGCTGCAGTCCATGGGCTGCAAAGAGTGGGACATGACTTAGCGACTGAACGACAATTAGGACTTGGCACTTTTTGTAGGCTGCAGAACAGTAACAGCCAGAAGAATCTCGCTCAGAGTTAGATCTGTGGCCGGGTGCTCCTACTGCCCTGCTGTAGCCCTACTGTGGTTGAGCCTTCTCAAGCTGGCTCTCCTTTACCTACTCCCTTTCGGAAGGAGCTAAGCGGCTGTCTCACATGTAACAGAGGTGGCAGTATAAAGCAAGGCAAAGTCTCTCCTCCAGAAACACACACTCTAGTTTCCTTAAAGCTGTGCTGCAAGAATGGTCTTGTGACATCCTCTCCCAGCATATAAAGAAGCTGTTGTAATCATTCTATTTCCCCATCTGGATGGCAATCCGTAACCATCTGTGCTTCCCAGCAAAAGCTCTGTGCTCTAAGACTGAATCTGGAGAAAACTGCACTTGAACTTCACGGCGTAATATGGAGTTGATGGTCTCAACTTCTGGGACGAGGCCTGTCTTCCGGAGGCCGTGAGGCAGACAAGCAGAAGGAATCTAGTCTTGGCCAGATGGGAAGTGTGAGGGAACGGAACACGCTGCCCTCTGGAATACTGTCCCAAGAGAGCTCAAATATCCACAGCTCATCTGACATGAAGTGTGCCCCCTCCCTCTGTCACTGGATCGGAGGCACCCATCAGAAAGCTTTCCGCAAGGAACCTCCTGTTTGGAGTGACTGGGGATGTTATAACCATGGGGCAGGTAAAGAAAAACAAATAACCCCCCACCCCCCTTTGTATTACAGGAAGTTACATTACACTGAGATCTCTTCTGGGCCCTTCCAGACTACCCCCCACCACATACACACACAGTTTAGAACAGCAAAAAGTAAAAGGCAACTAAATCAAATCTAACATGGGTAGAATACCTGAGAATTTGCAAAGACTGACTTAATTTACAAGGGTCCCTCGATTGCTAAAGAACACAGATCCAAGGGGATTGATTCTTGCTCATGCGGTGGAAAAGAAGGTGATGATTATAAAGCAGTATAGAATACATTAAATAAGAGAAATTATAGTTGACATTTTCCATCTTTTATAAGTACTCCAAAGAAAAGTCCTGGCTGAGGAGAATGGATACGTGTATATGGATGGCTGAGTCACATCACTGTTCATCTGAATCTATCACAACTGTTTTTGTGTGACACCCCAATACCAAATAAGAAGTTAAAAAAAAAGTGTTGGCTGTCTAATGTATTTATTTTTCTATTTACTCAAGAAAAAAGGAAGACAAACTCTTTGAGTGTTTTGACGAACAGCCTTCCTTCCAAGCACTCTCTGAAGAGTCAGAAGGTCTAACAACTGGACCCACAAATACACAGGCAGGATTTCCGACAGCACGTTTCCAGGACAACTCGGCTGCTTTTTACTGCTCCTTGTATGAAGAGACCACTGCTCTCAATTTTATTTATAGAAATTACATTCAAACCAAAACTTAGTGGTTCAGTATACTTTCTATATGCAATTATTAAAAGCATTTGTTTCGGGTTAACTCTTTTAAGAATTAAAGACATATTGGGGAAAAAAATATATATGTCACAGGAAGACTGTTCCCTCTTGGACTAAGCTGGGAAAAGTGGATGCCCTGGTTCATAGAGTGCTACCCCTACAGACCAGACTTATTCTGAGTTTTCAGTAAAATTTAAGAGGCAAGAAACAGTGAGGGCAGAGAGAGCTGAGAAAAGGGAAGAAAAGGGAAGGTGACTTACGTGTGTTCCTCTTAGACAATGAAGTGCTGAGCAGGAGCAAGCTTACCAACCTCCAGCGAAAGGCAAGGCACAGAGCTGAGGGTTTACTTCCCAGCTAAGGCTGGAGATGCCACATGGGCGGGGTTACTGCGAATCTGGGGGCGGGGCCGGCCCAGAAGGAGGAAATGGAGAAGGCGCACTTACTCGGTCAGGAGCCTGTGCAGCTTGTGATAACCCCGCTCCAAGGCCAGGCTCACAGGTGTCGCTCCTTCCTCGTTGTGGATGCTCAGAGCTCCGCGGCCACCTGGCTTCTGCAGCAGGAACCACGCCAGCCTCAGCAGCCCCAGCCGCACGGCGAAATGCATCAACGTCTCTCGGGGGCCACCATCTGCAGACAGCGGACAAGACGAAGATCAGGGAGGAGAACGTGAAAACCCAGAGCAAAAGAAGGAAAGGATGGTTCAGGTCACCGCCACTGCCTCCAAGCCCCTGAGAGCATACCATTAAGCCTCAACATATAACATGAACAATTTTGCCGTGGCAGAGTAGAATCATCTCTCAAAGATAAAACCAAGCTAGAAAAAAGGATGAGAGGCCAAATCTCCTATAGGAGACAGTCCTACAAAAGAGGAACCATTTCTATATTCTGATTTAATGCAGACGTTAAGGGTGACTACACACATATGGGAGAGGAGGGAGGGAGGGAGGAAGACAGACAGACAGAAAAAATTTAAGAAGTCAATGCAGCCTCGCTACATAGGGATCAGGATCCAAGGGGAATAGTTGCTGGGGCTTAGAAGGGTGTATCAAAACGCATAATTACTTAAAAAAAAAAAAAAAAAATATATATATATATATATATATCACCCAGAGAGGACTTGGCTAGTTAAACACTAAAAACAGGTTCTGCTTGTTAAGTACACACAGGTCTTTTTATTCTCCCACACGAAGGGCAAATCAAATTGCTGGCAGTGGCAGCTTTTTGTTGTTTGTTTAAGAAAGAAATGCATCTTCAGGCATAATAAGAAAGACCAACTCCAAGAGGATAGGCTAACAATCTCAGAAGGAAAACTACGTGCCTGTTTCGCCTGAGGCGAAGGCCCCTTCTTGGTACACAGTCACTCTGAAAGTGGCATAGTGGGGAAGGGCTTTGGAGTCAGACCAACCCGGGTTCCCATTTGGCATTTACCGTCCACATGACTGGACACAACCCGTTTCAGCTCTTGGAGCTCCCCTCCCTGCCTCCCTGGAGCGGGGTACCACCACCTCTGCTCCCACGGCCGCAGTAACAGCTCAGAGGGGTGGGCGAGACGCTTGTCAGGGGAAGGCTGCAGCGGGTGTTCAGTGAATGTTGCCTTCCTGCCCTTCCCCACTCTCTGCTCTGTCCCTCCTGACCTCCAATCACAATCCAGGTTCGCCGCAACACTCTCTGCGCCTCGTCCGACTTGGAATGATGAGGCTGGGCTTACCTGACCCCAGGGAGTACCACTCAGAGTCCAGAATGGGAATGGTGCCCTGGGGTTGTGCCTGCTTTCGCCCCTCTCAGCTGAGCTAACATCTCTCGTTCTCCAAAGCTTCCCGGAGGTCTCGACCTACCCCACCGGGCACGCTCACCCTTCTTGGACCCCTGTGATTTCCCCTTACATTTTAGTCTCCTGTGATTTCCCCTTACATTTAGTCCCTGATGCTTCAGGCGTGAGCAGCAGGGTAGGAATAAATGCATCGCAGCCCTGCAATTGTACGTGAACTGCACTGTCTTCTAACATCACACGTGCCTCAGTCTAGTCTCCTTACTGCCGGGCTAAGTCTCCTGGGAGGCAAAAACCATCTTTCGTATTTGACACTGTCCTTACAGAACTCAGCACACTAAACGTTTAGACGATGGGTGACAGAGGGATAAGGCTGGAAAGACATCAACACTACGGAAGGAACCAGTGCGCGCGTGGGTGCCAACGTGAATCAACAGCTCGGAGCAGGTGGCCAGGCCAGAGGAAAGGACGGAAAGAATTTTCAGAAAAGATCAAGTATCACCACATGACTTGTGCCCTGAGCTTGTTCGCAGGCACTCTGACACCCTTACCAAACACAAACAAGCGAATAAGGCATGCCAGGGAACTCGGTGATTTTTTACAGACTGGTTAATCCGGCCTCACTAGACGGCACCTCCTTAAAGCAGCTCCTCTGCACCCCCAGTCTTCCTCATCCCTCACTTGCTCTGAGTCAGCTCAGCCTTCAAAAGGCAGAGTTCCAGTAACACGGCAACACACCTGCTTGAAGCTGGCACCCTGATCCAGCACCCGGAGGACCCTGAATCTCATCCTACAGTCCTCGGGAGAGGCGCCATATCTGCTTTTAGGCCGCCCCTCTCTGCGATCAACAGGTAATAATAGTAACGTCTGGCAAAGGCTGCTCAATGCCACGCACTGGGCTAGGTGCTTTGTATTCACTTTCCGTTCTCACAATAACCCTATAAGGCCTCGTTATCCTCTTTCTGCGGATGAAGACAGGTTAATAACTGCCCACAGCAAAAATCAGCAAGATCTGAAGATGCTTCTGTCTTGAGTCTAGAAACCAATCCCACTCCGTTACTCCATCCCATCTCTTTTTGTAAAAAAAAAAAAAAAAAAAGATCAAACAATCACACAAGCATTCTCAAGCTGTAGCTTAAGAAGCACCTTCTCGTTTTTCTCCAAAAGTAATTTTTCTTACCTAACACACATTTTCATCATTTTGTTCCTTTCATCTCAGTTTAAAATCCAGAAGATCGACAATTTAGAATTGACCTCTGTTCTGTTTTCTCTCTTGCGATCTTTGTGTTTTCTCTGTAACTGTGAGGAGCTGCTCAACTTTGCTATTCAGATCACTAACTGCATTTCCTATGATGTCAATCGGGTCCTTTGTCCCCAATCTGAATTTAATTATGCTATGGCATTCTGGTTGTCTTTGCATCATTTAAGACAACTCCCTTCCATCTTTGCCCTCATTGTGATGGCTTTTGTGCAGATGTAATTAAAGGGCCTAATCAGTTGATTTAATAAGGAAGATTATCCTGGTGAATCTGGGAAGGCTGGATTCCAAGCCAGCTGGAAGGCTTTAAAGACAGAACTGAGATTCCCCTGGAGAGAGAGGAAACCCTCCCAAAGAGGACGGTGTCAGCCTGTGGCCGTGGACTCCATCCAGCATGGGACTGCCCCTCCTGTCCAGGGAGGACAGCCTTGGCTCACGCTGGTGGGCTTCAGCTTGCCCCTATCTTCTCTTCCACTCTCGCCCTCCAAATTTTGGACTTGCTTAGCTAAGTCCCCACAACTGTGCAAGCCATTCCCTGAAATAACCTTCCTACCGGTTCTGGTTCTCTGGTCGACCCTGATTAACACAATCATTAAACTTTATTTTTTTCTCCCTCATTGCTTCCTTCTCTGATTTTGTACAGGTCTGACTTCTTCCATCTCTTAAAAGGCAAATGAAAACCCTCTTCTGATTTTTCTTGGGTTTCTTAATGAAAATAAGAGAGGCTACCCTCTGAATCCTCAGGACCCTCTTCCATTCCCTTTCTGTTTCAGTGTTACTTCAAGGGCCTTACGCTGGTTGGTTGATTTTCCTGTTCAACTATTTTCAACTGGAAAAAAACAAACAAACAAACAAAAAACAGCTCTGTGGGCCTGAACCCAGCTTCCCATGGAGAAGGCAGGAGGAAGCGTCTCGCTTCCTATCTGCTCGTGTGCTGGAAGCCTCCCTCACACTCGGCTTGGCAGAGAAAGGGGCTGTGCCCCGTCCTCGTGAGACGGCTGCACCTTTTCAAGTCATTGGCTTTTCTGTCTAAGCAAAGGGTCCCGAATTCTGTGAACAAAATGGTATCCAAGGCTACATGTGCTTCTCCTACCGCCAGAGCCACCCTGCTCGCAGTGGCCTTTGAATGTGTATCTGGGAGACTTCAAAATCTCTGTTCTTCCTACTGCTCTGGTCTCCTTCTCAAATAAACCTCAGGTCCAGCGTGATACAGGAATTCTCACGCCTAGTGGGGATGGGCAACAGCAGGACAATGCGAGAAACGGGCATTTGGAAAAACGCCACGCACAACCTTGTGACGGAATCAACGTTTGAGAGGCAATAAAACCTTTTGGGGCTAAAGTGCTGCACAATGAGGACAACACCTGTCTTGGAGTCAATCCTATAGATTATTATTATATACTATAAAATATCTTTACTAGTTTATTTTCTTTTTTAGCAGCTACGAATAGGTGAAAACATACAAAAAGTCTAGTGAGAGCAGCTAAGGAAAATTTTCCATGGAAAGCTATCAAGCAATCTGGAAAAGTTATGGGAATTAAAACCCCAAATGATTACCATTGTGGTTTCACTAACCAAACACCAGATACAAAGAACTGAGAACACAAGGGCTGCTGTTTAGTGCAAACTGGCTGAAACCTGTCTCATCCTTCTCTCCACCCCAAATCTCTCTACCCCAGAGATGATCCGATCTTCTCGGTTAGTTATACAACACCATGGCTAAATAAGAATGTAGGTTTGCCCCAGGACCTTGCTCCTCTTCACTTTCTTCAGGGCAGGGCTTTCAAGGCCCACCTTCTGTTACCAGAAAGTTAGGTTGACTGCTACTGTATGAGGGTCTTTCAGGGGAAAAACCATCTTAGTTCACCCTTTCACTAAAAACCTGAGACAATCTCAGTGAAACTTGGTAGCTCAGAGGGAAGATATTCCCACCCCACCATTCATCCTCCACCCAGATGAACCTGTATTATTTGCCTTTAAGGCAGAACAAGCTGGAATCAAGATTGCCGGGAGAAATATCAATAACCTCAGATATGCAGATGACACCACCCTTATGGCAGAAAGTGAAGAGGAGCTAAAAGGCCTCTTGATGAAAGTGAAAGAGAGAGCGAAAAAGTTGGCTTAAAGCTCAATATTCAGAAAACGAAGATCATGGCATCCAGTCCCATCACTTCATGAGAAATAGATGGGGAAACAGTGGAAACAGTGTCAGACTTATTTTTGGGGGCTCCAAAATCACTGCTGATGGTGACTGCAGCCATGAAATTAGAAGACGCTTACTCCTTGGAAGAAAAGTTATGTCCAACCTAGATAGCATTTTCAAAAGCAGAGACATTACTTTGCCGACTAAGGTCCGTCTAGTCAAGGCTATGGTTTTTCCTGTGGTCATGTATGGATGTGAGAGTTGGACTGTGAAGAAGGCTGATCGCCGAAGAATTGATGCTTTTGAAGTGTGGTGTTGGAGAAGACTCTTGAGAGGAAGAAAAGTTATGTCCAACCTAGATAGTATTTTCAAAAGCAGAGACATTACTTTGCCGACTAAGGTCTGTCTAGTCAACGCTATAGTTTTTCCTGCGGTCATGTATGGATGTGAGAGTTGGACTGTGAAGAAGGCTGAGCGCCGAAGAATTGATGCTTTTGAACTGTGGTGTTGGAAAAGACTCTTGAGAGTCCCTTGGACTGCAAGGAGATCCAACCAGTCAATTCTGAAGGAGATCAGCCCTGGGATTTCTTTGGAAGGAATGATGCTAAAGCTGAAACTCCAGTACTTTGGCCACCTCATGCGAAGAGTTGACTCTTTGGAAAAGACTCTGATGCTGGGAGGGATTGGGGGCAGGAAGAGAAGGGGACGGCAGAGGATGAGATGGCTGGATGGCATCACTGACTCAATGGATGTGAGTCTGAGTGAACTCTGGGAGATGGTAATGAACAGGGAGGCCTGGCATGCTGCGATTTATGGAGTCGCAAAGAGTCGGACACGACTGAGCGACTGAACTGAACTGAACTGAACTGAACTGAAGGCAAAAAAAAAAAAAAGTCCAGTGCTTCATGTAACTAGGAAGTAAAGAACATTGAGGAGGATAAACAGAGAAGGCAATGGCACCCCACTCCAGTACTTTTGCCTGGAAAAATCCCATGGACAGAGGAACCTGGTAGGCGGCAGACCATGAGGTCGCGAAGAGTCGGACACAACTGAGCAACTTCACTTTCACTTTTCACTTTCATGCATTGGAGAAGGAAATGGCAACCCACTCCAGTGTTCTTGCCTGGAGAATCCCAGGAACGGGGGAGCCTGGTGGGCTGCCGTCCATTGGGTTGCACAGAGTCGGACACAACTAAGCGACTTAGCAGCAGCAGAGGAGGATAAAACGGACAAACTCCCTCTTGATGATGTATGCATAAGGAAAGACTCTAGAAATAAGCTCAAAAAATCTCATTCTGCTTCAAAGAAGTTTTTGTGTTTTTTTTTAAAGTCCTTTTATAGAACATGCTGCTTTCCTGCATCAGAGCTCATCACTGTCTTGTCCAAAAGGTTACTGGATACTGGTCTTGGCATGCTAAAAATGAAGAGTCTCGAACTTTCTTGCTGGTCCACTGGTTAAGAATCCACCCTGCAATGCAGGAGACATGAATTCGATCCCCAGTTGGGGAAGCAGGATCCTATATGCCGCCAGGGAACTAAGCCCACACGCTGCAACTGCAGAAGCCTGAACATTGCAGCTACCGAACCCGCGGGCTTTAGAGCCCAGACGCCACAGCTAGGGAGCCCAGCGTAGCCAAATTAAAAAAAAAAAAAATTTTTTAATAATAAAATTTTTAAAAGCCTGCAAACTAGCACACACTCCAGGATATATTTTCCTCCATTTTACAGATGAAGAAATTGAGAAACAGAGAGATTAAATATTATGCACACACTCTTGCAATGAAGCCAGGATATTAACAAATTGACCCTGCAGCCTATGCTTTTTCCACTTCATAATATCAAGCCTAAGCCAAGAGTTCTTTTATTGTTTTTTAAAATTTATTTTAATGAAGGATAATTGCTTTACAGTACTGTGTTGGTTTCTGCCAAACATCAACAGGAATCAGCCACAGGTATACATATGTCTCCTCCCTCTAGAACCTCCCACCTCAGGGAGATTGGCTCTTGAAACAATATGTAAAATTTTGCAGGTAGGTGCCAATGTGTGTTTTTCCCTCCGGAGAAATCGGAGCTATTTCCAGAGGAGTTAGTGACCTGAGCCTTAAAAGTTAAAAGCACTGCATCTAAACGATTAGTGTGGGAGGATCAACCATAAGTCTTCCCCCACTTCTTTGTGTAAGTATCAGGCTGGAACACCTGTAAACACCCAACTTTCAACAGGAAGCAGTCCTGTTATGTAACAAGTGCTCTATTTAGCTGCGTGCTTACCCCAGGCACCAAGCTGACTTACCTTCTTCCTTTAAACATCTTTCAAAAAGCATCTGATGTGCAGCTCTCTGCTCTAGGCAGACTGTTTCTTTGCATTTGTCCCTCTTCCCTGGTGGCTCAAGCAGTAAAGAACCCACCTGCATGCAGGAGATGTGCAGGAGACCCAGGTTCAATCCCTGGGTCAGGAAGATCCCCTGGAGAAGGGAATGGCTCCAGTATTCTTGAGTGGGAAATCTCATGGACAGAGGAGCCTGGTGGGCTACAGTCCACAAGATCAGAAAGAGCTGGACACCACAGAGCGGCTAAACCCACCGCCACCCAACAATAAGCGAGGACCTATTATTCATGCTTTGTTTGTTGTTTACTTGACTCTTCGGCAACCCCCATGGACCATCACCTGCCAGGTTCCTTTGTCCATGGAAATCTCCAGGATTTCCAGGATTACCACCAAGACACACAACCATCCAACACCCAAAGAATTTCCCCAGGACACCCCTTTGTGGTCAGATCTTTCCTCTACTTCAAGCCCCTGGAAACTACTAATCTATTTTCTGTGCCTACAATTTTGCCCTTTCTAGTGAGTGAGTGAGTGAAGCTGCTCAGTTGTGTCTGCCTCCTTGCAACCCCTTGCACTGTGGCCCACCAGGCTCTCCTCTGTCCCTGGGATTCTCCAGGCAAGAATACTGGAGTGGGCTGCCATTCCCTTCTCCAGGGCCCTGTCTAGAGAATCATATAAATTGAGTCACAGAGTAACTTTGGAATCTGACTTCTTAGTGCAATACATTTAAGATGCATTCAGGTTCAGGCGCATGTCAACAGATTACTCTTTTTTTATTGCTGAGTAGTATTCCACTGCATGGATGTACCACTGTCTGTGTGTACAGTCACCCAGTGAGGGAGATCTGGGTTGTTTCTAGCTTGGGGTGATTATAAATAATGCTGCTACAGGTACATTAGGGCAAAGATTTCTTTAAGTAAATGTAACTTCATTTTTCTAGGACAAAGAGCGCAAAGTGGGAATGCTGGGTCACGTACGTAATAAATCTAACTCTATAGGACACTGCACACTGGTTCCTGGGGCAGCTGGCTCTCTTCCAGCGAGGTCTGCGATGTGGTCGTGCATCCTCACGAGCGCCTGGCCATCCTGAGAATGTGCAACACTGCCTTGCCGTGGTTTTCAGGCATTTCCTTAAGTGCCCAAATTTGAGTTAGCCTTCCTGTACAACAGAAACTTAAGAAGTACACAGAAAGACCATAAAAATATTAAATCTGGCAAGCTTCCTATTAAAGACAAAGATGCTAAGACCCAGAGAAAAGAAGGATATATGTCTAACATCTCAGATCTATGCTTTTACTACAGTTCTTTCTAACCAGGTGACATGAACAAACTATCCAATTCCTGTGCCTACTTTAAACAAGACAAAGCAAAACCACACAAAACAACTTTATGCCCCATGAATAACTAATGCACCCCTTCTTGATACTGATTTATGAATGGCAACCAGAATAATCATTCCGATCACAACACAGAAACAGCAGGAGTGGACTTCCCTGGTGGAGCACTGGAGAAAAATCCTCCTGCTAATGCAGGGGTCAGGGGTTCGATCCCTGATCTGGGACGATTCCACATGCCGGAGCAACTAAGCCCGTGAGCCACAACCACTGAGCTTGCATGCTGCAACAACTGAAGCTTACCTAGAGCCCGTGGTCTGCAGTAAGAGACGCCAGTGCGATGCGAGGAGTCACCGCAGTGAGAAGCCCACACACCACAACGAAGAGTAGCCCCTCATCGTAAGTAGGGAAAGCCCACACAGAACGATGGAGACCCAGGGCAATCAATCAATCAGTCAACAAACAAACCAATATGGGCAGGGGGGGCAGGACAGGAGGAGCTAGAAATGTCTGAACATTAGGTTTCTGGAAAAGTGCCCACTGTCCTGTATAATGGCAAATCTTCTGATGTCTAGATCTCAGTAATGCAGAGGTTTCTTAGGCACTATGTTAAAAAGAAAAAGGACAAATGCTTTTTCCCTTCATTTGAGCATCCAAGTTCCTTTTGTATTTCACCTGGCAGGAGTGCCCAGTTTTATCTTGACAGGAAGCCCCTGATGGTGGGGGCCCCTTCCTGCAGCTGGTCACTGCCCCAGTGGTTAAAGTCAATGGGTCTAAGAGAACCAAAGCTAGCAAAACCTCGCTGCCCTTCTTCCATGAGAAGCACACAGCTATCTGGTGGGTCAAGAGAGTGGTGAACTGAGCGCCCTCCCGGTTCAGCCCCGCTGGGCGCTCCTGCTCAGTCAGGGTCTGCCTGCCTGCAGGGGGTGGCTGGGGCCTTCTGGGCGACCCCTTCATAACACAATAACCAAAGTCGGGAACACTGCAGGGCGGTCCTGTGACTGTCCTGTTCTTCCAGAGATAAGAGTGGAGAGGATAAGCAAGCCCTTCCGGCAAGTGGACTGACATCAGCCTTTCCATTCAGTTTCTGTCAGGGACAAAGCAAACACTTATCTCTGCGTAACTCCTAAATCTTTCCACTAGATCTTCACTCAGGAGGGAAAGATGATGCTGTTCGTTGGACTCCAGGCATATGCTGCTTCATCAGATGTGTGTGTGTACACACACAGACATTTACAACATCTAACAGGTGTCATTTACTACAATAATGACACAGGAAATCCCCTGTCAGAAAAAGAGGAACATTTATAGATACCTACTACATCACTGCTTTTAAAAAGTGGGGCCCCGAGCAGATGACAGACCCGAGTGAGGGCACCTGGTTACAAACGTGCGGGGTGGGTGCTCTAGGCCTCGGCTTGCTCCCCTGCGCGCCCCTCCTGATTACTCACTCCCCTGTCTTTTCCTTCTTCCCATCTCATGGAATCTCTAGACACCTTGAGAATACAATAATGAAAATCCTGTCTTTGATCTTTAGAAAGAAGTGTCAAACATTCCTCTGCTTCCCTCCTCATGAAGGACGGGCCTCTCTCTACACACGGGAGATCAAGCGTGAGGTCCGGGCCACGGAAGGGCATCGAGCTACTCTGAGAGTGAGCTGCAAGTGAGCCCTCTGTGGGGTCGTTTCCCGACAAGAACAGGCCCGACAGCTCAGCAGGAGGACCAGGAGAGGCGCCACTGAGGCCACTCTGCTCCTGTAACGGCACAGCCTACGCAGCCACCGTGGGAGATGGGAGGATCATCCCCCCAGGAAAGCAGCCCCATCCAAACACAAAGAATCCCAAGCTCAAAGGCTACGGGTCATCCGAGCTCCTTACCGTGTGAGGCTGCGTCTGTCCCCAACACATTCCACTCTACTGGCAGCTTCAGGTGCCTGAAGGCCAGGGCGACTTTCTCATCGAGGGAGTTCACGTCCGTGGACGGGGGTCCTGAGCGATCCAGGAAGCGGGTAAAGTTCAGGGCCTGCTGGTTGCCGGCACTGGTGGCCAGGAACTGGGCTGCATCGTAGGCCTCGTCCTGGATGAACCGGAAGTCCTCTTCCGCCACCACGAGCACGGGCAGGCCCTCTTTGGAAGCGCAGAGCAGCACCTTCACTGTCTCGCAGCAGTCATGACCTAAGGAGGCATAGGCAGCAGGGAGACAGATCAGAGCCCTCCTCCTAAAAGACAGGGCGGCGGCGGGAATCTCAGCTCTTCCTGTGTGACATGCACGCCCCCCTCCTGAAAGGAACCCCCTCCTTCCCCCAAGCTCTGATGGCAATCTTCCACACTTCACAAAACTCCATCTCTAATTCATTTTTCACAAGTGCTATTTGCAAATATCAATTGGTTCCCCTGTTGTTGTTCAGTCGATCAGTCATGTCTGATTGTCTGCGACCCCATGGACTGTAGTTCACCAGGCTTCTCTGTCCATGAGATTTCTCCAGGCAAGAATACTGGAGCAAGTGGCCATTACCTTCTCCAGGGGATCTTCCCAACCCAGAGACTGAATCCTCGTCTCCTTGTCTCCTGCACTGGCAGGCAGGTGCTCTACCGCTGAACCACCTGGGAAGCCCCAGTTCGCCTACCAAATAACAGATTAATTTTGTATTCCAGTTGCCACCATGCTGGCTGCATAATGTTTGGCATTTACAGTCTCTGAAAATCTCAATATACTAATCTGTTCAACTTGAACAAATTAAAGAATGAAAGCTCAAGGACCTTGTGAAGAGGCCTAGCGTCCAGTGGGAAGGCTCCTGAGCCACCCTGGATCTGGAAACCCAGCAGGGAAAAAGTCACTTCCACGGGTTACCCAGCAGGAACTGGACTGAGGCCCCAGCACCCCACGGACAGAGCCTGGCAGGGCCCGGTCCATAAGATGGCAAAGAGTCAGACACGACTGAAGCGACTGAACAGGCACCAAGCACGCGACCTGATTTCACCTCACTGTTATGAAGCGATTCAAGGCGGAGAAAATGACTTTTGCTCTGAGATACCCATTCTTTCCTGTAATGCAAAGAGAACTTCAAAGAAATTGCCTGGTTTGCACAGGGATGATGCAATGCTGGGGCCAGAGACCACGGTGCCCACTGCCCAGAGGGGCAGAGAATGCATAAACTCTGACATCAGGCAGCAAGCTACCCGCCACGGTACAGAGCTCCACTGGTGTCTAGACCAGGAAGGTGTGAGCATTGTTCCCGCAGGGAGGCATTCCTGGAAAATCAGATCTCCCTGGGGTTTTCAGCAATGTTATTCATTTCCAAGATGCGGAATGTATTCATCAAAACACACTTTTCCTCCACCTTCAGGCACTGATCTCAGCTCATTGGAACTATGCTCCTAACATCATCATTTCTTCCATGAATATCTTTCTGATGAGAAAAGAAACTGGAGTTGGTGTTTCTGAGTGAGCTGCGCCCCCTGGCGTGCTGCCTGAGGAACTGCAGGCACCTGAGGGCCACGCTCCCAGAGACCACCCACACGCAGAGCCCATCCTGGCTTCTGGATGAGCTAGAGGGTCCCTGAGTGCCACTCCCCAGACCACAGGCGCAGCCAACAGAGGCTTCCCACCCGGCAGAGCAAACTAAGCTTTCTGCTGTCTTTGAAAGAGAAAACAATCATTTTTTCCCCCCATGTGACCAACGAGGGAAGTAAATTAATATTCTGCAGACTTCCCCCGACCCCCACGGTGTGTGTGTGAGTCGCTCAGTCGTGTTCGACTCTGTGACCCCATGGACTGTAGCCCATCAGGCCCCTCTGTCCAAGGGATTCTCCAAGCAAGAACACTGGAGAGGGATGGCATTCCCTTCTCCAGGGGATCGTCCCAACCCAGGGATGGAACCTGGGTCTCCTGGCATTGCAGGCAGATTTTCACCATCTGAGCCCCCAGGGAAGTCCCGTTCCCCCCAGGAGCCTCTTTAAAGGCTTTCCTTTGTGACGAAAAGTCTCTCACTGGTGTGTAATCTAAGGAAGGGAACAAGTACCTATGACACACCAGGCATCTGATGTGTCATTTTCTCAATACAGCAAATTTATACGGTGTGTACTGTCTTCATGTTACAGATAAGAAAACTGAGACTTCAAGAGATAAACTGCCCAGATTCACACAACCATGAAGCAGAATCTATCAGGTCTGATGCTAAGCATCATGGTATGAGAGTTCTGTAAAGCATCGCTTTTAAATAAAGAGGTAACAGTGACAGTTATGTCCCTGTCTGCAAGGAGCCCACCCTATACTTGGAATGACAGGCCAGCATGGCTATTAAAGACAGAGGAACAGGCTGACGAACCCGGAAATCAGTCTCCATGCAAATGTGCAACTCCACCAGTTGCTCCCACTGCCTTCCCAGATGAATTCCATCTAGAAAGGCTGTGGGAATCAAGCATCCCCTGCCCACATGGGCGTGGCTGCGTAGGTATACTCAGGTATGCATTTCAATTCAAATACGCTGAATGTATACATCTATTACACAAAATGAAATTAGGGGGGAAAATATTCATCTTTTTTTGAAGGGCAGCCAGCCAGTTATATAAGACAACTTCAGCAGGAACAAATCAGCTGGTTCAGGTAGTTAAGGTTTGGGTGGTTTTCCTGGCAGAAAATACTTCTCTGAAACTGTTACATTTAACAACTAACATCTGGGGGGTTCCCTGGCGGGCCAGTGGTTAGGACGCGGTGCTTTCACTGCTCAGGCCCAGGCTCAATCCCTAGTCAGAAGGGAAAAAATTACTAATATCTATCTGGACGTCTACCAAGCTCAGGACACTTGAGTAGAAAGCTAAACACATCCATATCCACACCCACACCCACACCCACCCTCTGCCCCCAGCAGCGGCAGCTAATCGCAGAGACCTAAGCCCTCCAGGTTTAAAGAAACACAAACCACGCCCCTCAAGGGAGCGGACCAGTGCATTTCACAATGTCACACTGGGTGAAAGGTGCCAGCTAAGGACCTCCCCCACCACCCTACCCCTGCATTTGTCTTTACTGAATTTGTTATACTGTTACTTCTGCAGCTAAGGACCTCCTCCTCCCCCCACCCTCCCAGTCTTTATTGAATCTGTTACACTGTTACTTCTGCTGTTTATGTTTTGGGTTTTTTGGCTGTGAGGCATGTGGGATCTAAACTCACTGACTAGGGATTCCCCTGTATTGGAAGGTGAAGTCTTAAACTCTGGACTTTTCTGATAGGGGTCCTGGTCCAACTCTCCAACCCCAGAGGGTCTTCACTGCAACCCTCAGCACTCAAGATGCTCGGTCAGGCAGCACCCTTCCTTCCTACCTCTATCACTAATAATACTGATAGTAATTATCTCTATCACTAATAATCTCTGTTCCAGGCACCATTCCCAGTGCTTTCCAAATAACAGCCGGTTTAACCCTCATCACAACCCTAAGCGGTGGTACTACTACAATTCCCATTTGTCAGATGAGGAAATCAAGGCACAAAAAGGTTAAATATCTGCTCCAAAGTTCTAAAGCTCCTACCAGTGGTAGAATCATAATCTGAACCCAAGTTTCCTTGCTCTCACGTCTGCCCCTACGCCTACACGGAGACAAGGCGGCTTAAAGAGGAAACGGTGCTACCATGGAAGAACCAATGGGAAAGTATGGAAAACTCTATGTTCAAATCCTGGCTATGAGACTCCTAAGTTGCCTGACCTCGGACCATCTCAGCTTCTCCAGGCCTCATGTACAGCGTGAGGGGGCAGCCTCTGCAGGCGCTAGGTGCCTCCAGCTGTACGAGTCTGTGGGTTTCACCAGGCAGAAGGCGGGGAGAGAGAAACTCAGGTTCCAGGAGTAGGAAACAGTTTCAAAAACATAAAGATGGAAGCAGAGTCCAAAGGATGCAATAATTACTGCAAGAGGCAGTGTCAGTAAGATGACTGATCAGGCTACTTCCAGAGGCTTCATATGAGGACAGACCCAGGCTCAAACCTAGTTTCTTACTTCCTAGACTGTGTGGCCTGAGGTAAGTGACAAGCTCGCTAACACTTTTAAATCTAGAGAGTACCCTCATCTTCAAAGTGAAGGCCTAAAATTTAGAAGACTCCTCTCAAATTCTTTAATACTTATCACCCCAAACAACATACACAAAGCCTCATTTCAATACCAAATTAGATGGACAATGCCTATTTCAGTCAGAATAACTACAGCTGACCCTTTAACAAGACAGGTTCGAACTGCATGGGTACACTGATAATGTGGATTTTTTTCCCCACTATGCTGCCGCTGCTAAGTTTCTTCAGTCGTGTCCAACTCTGTGCGACTCCACAGACGGCAGCCCACCAGGCTCCGCCGTCCCTGGGATTCTCCAGGCAAGAACACTGGAGTGGGTTGCCATTTCCTTCTCCAATGCATGGAAGTGAAAAGTGAAAGTGAAGTTGCTCAGTCGTGCTCTTAGTGACCCCATGGACTGCAGCCTACCAGGCTCCTCTGTCCATGGGATTTTCCCCACTATATATGCTACTATATTTACGATCCATGGTTGGCTGATGGAACCACGGACACAGAGGGTGGACGAAGGGACTGGAGCATCTGTGGATCCTGGGGTCTGTGGGGCTCCTGGAACCCAGCGCCCTGCGGATACTGAGAGGCGAGCGGGCCTGAACAATGTGACAGTTCTCTCACGAATCTCCCCAGTAATGAGAGCATTTCCCATCTATGCAGGGCTTCCCAGGGGGCTCACGTTTAGCCCTTCAGGGTTATCTTTCTTTTTAAAAGAGAACTATTATGTGTGTGTTTGTGTGTGTGTGTACACGCACATATATGTATACATACATATAATACACACACACACACAGAGGCTATATATAAATATATACAGCTAGGCTGTGTGTACATATATATGCTTCCCTGGTGGCTCAGCGGTAAAAGGATCCACCTGCCAATGCAGGAGATGTGGGTTTGATCCCTGGGTTGGGAAGATCCCCTGAAGAAGGAAATGGCAACCCACTGCAGTATTCTCACCTGGGAAATCCCACCAACGGAGAAGCCTGGCAGGGCAGGGGGTCACAACAGAGTTGGACAAGACTCGGTGACTAGAGAACAACAAAGCTCATTTTAAAACTCCTGGCAGTCCTTCGAGGTAACTGAATGAATGTCAATAAAAGCTAAACTTTGAGGTTTCACAATTCAATGATGAGAACGTGAGTAACGTGGGATCCAAATTGAATTCTACCTTCAAAACTTAAACACACTCTTAGCGAGATCTTACACTAACCTAACCTGCAGTAATAACAGCCACTGCCCACTCATCTTTCTTACCCATCTCCTTCCCCAAGCCTGGGCAGAGGTGTCTGGGCCACCTGGGAGCCAGGTGTCACACCGTCACTACGGTAAACATCAGCACTGCTCTGTGAAGTCACCTCCTGTATAAATACAGGGGCCAGGCCACCGTCCAGATCTTCAACTTCATCTCACACTCCCCCGCACAGGCACATGCATGCGCGTGCACACACGCACACACTCTCACAGCCAAAGGCCATGGTGAAGCAATACCCACGTAACCCAAAACTGGAAAGCGCCGGGCTAATGTATCTGCACAGGAATCTAAACCTGCTAAAATGACTGTTTACTTGACTAATAGGGTGTGGACAACAAAAGGGGCAGAAACAGAAGGGTTAAGGGGGGGGGGGGGGGGGGGGGGGGGGGGGGGGGGGGGGGGGG
>SJYT01081270.1:366561-390617 GCA_006410635.1 Cephalophus harveyi
GGTGTGTGTGTGTGTGTGTGTGTGCGTGCGCATGCGTGGTTTAAGGGTGTATGTGTGTGTGTGGTTTAAGGGTGTGTGTGAGCACGCATATGTGGTTTAAGGTGTATGTGTGCGTGTGGTTTAAGGGTGTGTGCGTGTGGTTTAAGGGTGTGTGTGTGTGGTTTAAGGGTGTGTGTGTGTGCACGCATGTGCGTGGTTTAAGGGTGTATGTGTGTGTGGTTTAAGGGGGTGTGTGTGTGCGCACGTGGTTTAAGGGTGTGTGTGTGCACGCGTGTGCATGGTTTAAGGGTGTGTGTGTGTGTGGTTTAAGGGTGTGTGTGTGTGCACACGTGGTTTAAGGGTGTGTGTGTGGACGCGTGTGCGCGGTTTAAGGGTGTGTGTGTATGGTTTAAGGGTGTGTGTGTGTGGTATGTGTGTGTGTGGTTTAAGGGTGTGTGTGTGCACGCATGTGCGTGGTTTAAGGGTGTGTGTGTGTGTGGTTTAAGGGTGTGTGTGTGTGTGCACGTGGTTTAAGGGTGTGTGTGTGGTTTAAGGGTGTGTGTGTGTACGCGTGTGCGTGGTTTAAGGGTGTGTGTGTGTGCGCACACACGATTTAAGGGGGTGTGTGTGTGTGCGCGTGCGTGCGGCAGCAGAGGCATGCCTAACTCTCTCTGCAGCTTTAGCTGTTAGAAGGCGCATGGGCACACCATGGTCTGCTCTGTTTACGTGGAACTAAAACAAAACCGTGTCCCAGAGGCGGCGGAATGTGAGAAAAGGCCGTGAGGCAGACATTCAGACGAAGAGATCCAACCGTGTGCCCGATATTCTCCCTTCAGACATGAATTCACAATCTGAAGGAGAAACTGAATCATGCTAAGTACAATGTGCCACATATCTGGAATCTGTTTCGTTTGATTACAGGCTCCGAGGGTTAAACGAAGACTGGAGAACTGCGGGGTCCTGGCACAGTCTTTGTTAAACTTTCAGTCAGTTGGCAGTGTTATTACTGAGCACGAACCAAGGGGCTCCCCTACGTCTGGAAAACCACCCTGCAAGGCTGACAGGGCCAACCTCTCACATCATGTTTTCTATTAGGCTCAAGTGGTTCAGAGAATTGGTTTTTAATCCCTATGACCTTTCAGATAAAGTATATATATATATATATTAAAAAATATATATATTTTTCAAAAGCAAAAGTTATATGATAATATGGACCCATTAATAAAACTGAAATCACTGCATCTGCCCACATAAAATATCTTACTATCACAAATTAGCTCTAAAGACTCAACTATTTTCAGGGACCATTAAACTTAAGACTGCCTTTGTACACACAAAATACAAGGTATTAACAATGTCTACATCTTCATGGCAAAAGAAGGGATGGGATGGGAAGCCATATCCAATGTGACATAATGACCACAATTTAACTCCTTTTTACATGAAAAGAGAAGCTGCAGGATAAAGAACAGTAACAAGGTTTTCAGCTAGTTCCATGGCGTTTTTCCTTCCACTCAAGTTCCTGGTAACTGAGAGAGGAAAGAAAAATCACAAGTCCTTTTAAAGAGGTGGGAAGTACTGGAAATTCTACTGAGACCCTTCTGAGGGAAAGACCTCCAGAGAATTGAGAGAGGGGAAGAAGAGAGGCAGACTGTTATAGAAACAAGGTCTGAACCTCAATTCCATTTTTTTTTTTTTTTTAACAGTGACTTCTGAATATAATGCACAATCAGGTCTGATAAGTTTAACATCAGAAGTATGGAGTAAATCATGGGCTGGGTGAGGTCTGACCATTACTGAGTGAATTCTAAGAGGTCCAACTCTCACATCCATACATGACTACTGGAAAAACTACAGCTTTGACTAGAGGGATCTTTGTCAGCAAAGTAATGCCTCTGCTTTTTAATATGCTGTCTAGGTTGGTCATATCTTTTCTACCAAGGAGCAAGCATCTTTTAATTTCATGGCTGCAGTCACTGGCTGTAGTGATTTTGGAGCCCGAGAAAATAAAATCTGTCACTGTTTCCATTGTTTCCCCATCTATTTGCCATGAAGTGATGGGAACAGATCCCATGATCGTCATTTTTTGAATGCTGAGTTTTAAGCCAGCTTTTTCACTCTCCTTAAAATGCTCCTGAATCAGGTGACTCAAGGCAAACAGATCTCTATTACTGTACCAAGAGCTTCCACATAAGCCTAACACAGCTTCTGAGCTAAACGCTGCCCCGAAACACTGGAGAACTGAAAATATAAAGGGGGAAGAATGAAGAAAAAACAACTTACAACCGGGAACACCTGGGCGGGAAACAAAAATTTAACTGCTCATGGTCCTCTTAAAAGCATCTAATCCTTTTTTTGAGCTCAGAGGTCAGGAGGTGTTATGCTCCTGAGGTCAGCCAGCTTTTCCGCAGGCTCCTTATCACTGTATGAAGCACCTGTATCCATGGTAACGAAATGGTGCCACAGATAAACAAAAGTGCTTAAGCATGACCCAACAATTACTTCATTTCCTATTAGGCTAAAAGTGGCACACATCCCATCCAGGCCTTCTCTTTTGAGGATGAAACAATCAGGACTTTGTTTTGCCCGCGCGCCAACAAAAGGGAACCCTGGAAGTGCTTGCTGGGCCAGCCAAGCCCAGACCCCCTCAGCCGTTTCCTATGACAAAGACTGCATTCGCGGTCAGTGGTGGAAAAGACAAAAAGAATACACTTTACTACTTCAGTATGACAAAGTATTTGAAATTTTGGTGTCTTTTTCTTCCCTCTAGAGTGGCTACACAGTTAAAGGAAATTTTTGATCTTCAGACCCACACTCTAACAGGAGAGAGGACTCTTTGCTAAAGTATACCTACTGCTAGTTTTCAGTGGTCTAATGGCAGATGGACAAATCTGCATAAAGGCACCAAAGATCTCTGTACGTGTGTACAGAAGCATTTAAGGAGAGGGGGAGAAACAACAGGCACAGGAATCACGTACATTTGTGGGGAGAAAGGGCTGAACTGACGCTGAAAATCTGATGAACTATAATCTAGCTTATTACTCCAAGGCACTATGCTCAATCTTTTAGTCACTGACATCTCCCAAGCATCTCTAAACATTTCTGTTTGACATCCCCATCCCATGAAATTTTAATACTACAGACATCCCATACATTTGTATGTTATATCTGGGCTTTGTATGTGAAGAGTGAGATCAGGGAAGTGGGCGCTCTCCTGGTGGCTCAGTGGTAAAGAATCCGCCTGATGCAGGAGATGTGGGTTCCATCTGGTCCAGGAGACCCCACATGCAGCACAGCAACTGAGCCTGTGTGCCCCAGCTGCTGAGTCTGCACTCCACAACAAGAGTAGCCCTGCTCACCGCAAATAGAGAGAGTCTTCGTAGCAACAAAGACCCAGCACAGCCAAACATAAATAAATAAGCAAACAAAGTTATTATTTTTTTTGGAAAAAGAGTTAAAAAAAAATTTTTTTTAAACCACCTAAGGACCAATTCTCACCCCTCTGGGAGGATATTGGCCCCACTGTGACAGGTGAACTCCATCCCAGTGCTGTGTCCATAGCTCAAGAGGGTGCAAGGTCCACGCAGGCATTTCACCTGGACATCAGAGAGCACCCAGCTTCCTTCACCTGGTCCTCCCCAAAAGTAGCCACGTACACTGATTAGCATTGGACAGTAATTTAAGTCTTTTAAAACATAAAATCATGTCTGTCTAGAGACAGCCTTGTAGAAGGAGTATTTTAGGATAGGGAGACTTAGAGTCCAGTGAAAAAGTAACCGATTACTTTGGCAGCGAGCAAGGGCATCTCTGATTGGGCCAGTTAAAAGCCTAGAGCTTCTTCTCAAGTGTTATTTGATTTGGAGACCTCTGGACATCTACTGCCGGAAACAGAGCCTTGGTTCACAGGAGCTGAGCAACACGGTGGTTTCACTGCAGGCTACCTGTTGAGACCTTGGCTGTAAGCAAAGATTTTTAATTATGCCCCCAAGGACTTCTGATCATGGTAGATGTACTTTTTTCCTTCCTTTCAATAACAAATCTGCTTTATATAGTACCTTCCCTTGATAAGTGAGAAAGGAAAGATACCAAAGAGCTGAGTCAAATTCTGGGTCAAGGAATGTTTGCTATTTTCCTGTTAAACAAGAACTTGTGCTGTGAATTCTAAAAGTAAATGACAGACATGCAGGGCGATGCTAGGATTTCATGTTATGACAGATTGTGCACCAAAGCCCTTCACAAGGCTTCACCCACTGAACGCCCTGCCTCATTCTCCATCCTGCAGTTACTGCCTGCTTGGTCTATCTTCACATTTAATCAATGAAAGTGCTCACAGGACAGCACCTCACACCCCCGGGATTACCATCAGCGGGCACTCAGGTTTCTATTACTTACTCATCCTACAGCCTTTGAAAGAAAACACCTCGACCTCATCCCACAAGGAGAATTACTGCTCTGTTAAAATGGGATTTGGGGTTGGATTTGTTTTATATGAAGAGAAAAGAATCGAGGTATTTTATTTTTATTTATTACAAAAGCAACACCTTTCGTCTTTAGATGTATGTTTCACAGCAAATTATATTCTTAAACTAATCAATTTCATAAGTATTTTGAATGTAGTATTATACTATAAAACTTTTTTTGGTCTAGTGTTAATTAGCACAAAGACAGCTTTACTTTCAAAAGAGAGGATGTAGTATTATACTATAAAACTTTTTTTGGTCTAGTGTTAATTAGCACAAAGACAGCTTTACTTTCAAAAGAGAGGACAGTATTTCCAAAGTCTTCATATGTTTTTCTTAAAAATTACTATATATGTTAAAAATTACACATGCACTTTAAAACAGCCAAACAATTTAAAGGCAGATAAAGTTTCCAAAGGCTCCAGTTAACTGTCCCAAGATGCTACTAATCTTAACATAATTTCATTTTTTAAAAAGGGGAGACTGTATCATGTCTACAGCCTGTCTATGGTGATAAGGCAAGAAAATGCCTTTACAATTTCTTTATAACTAAACATACATGTACAATTCACTGTTAATTTTATCATCAGAAAAGCCAAAAAGTGAGAAAATATGAAAGAAACAGGGCGGGGTGGTGGGCGGGGGCGATGGACTGTAATCTCAATATCTGGAGTCAGAGAGGTTTTTTTTCAGGGACTATCAAGAAATGTCTCATTTCCTTACCCACCAAAATCATAAAAGGTCACAGATGAATAAACATCAAGGAGTAGCTGTCTTAGGAAGGTCAATCAATCATCTCATTTTCGTGAAAACTAAAATATTACACAACAGTGACAGTGAAGCACACGGAGGACTCCAAGAAAATCAGAGCCAGCAATCTGGATGCAACTTGACATTTGCAGACACAAAGCTCTTTTTCTTCCGTGGTTGGTCGGACGACTAGGACCCGAGGAGTGAGCCCCACACGGGAGCAGGGACGGGGGCGGGACATCGTCCGGACAGCAGCTGCTGCGGACGGACCCCGGGCGCGCCCCCCTCTATCCAGGACGCACAAAGGCCGGAGCGGACTCCCCGCGGGGAATTGTGACTAATCTGATGCCGCTCTCTGCACAAAGTCTGAGCCCATCAACAGGACACACAGAAGTCATCAGATGCAGCTCTGGACAGAAAGCACAGGCTCCTGCCCCCAGACAAGAAGCAACTCAAGAAGCCAGAGCCCTCTGGCAGTTTTCCAAAGAAAGGGGTGGGAGGCGTTGTGTCTGTGTGTATGTGTGAACACACGTAGGTACAACCTTTCTAGCAGGGCAGTTTCTGAGAACCAGGATGAGCTTCAACATGGTAGAAACCCGGTCCCATCAAGTGGGAGGAATTCACAGACACACCAGAGAATGCGGCAGACACGAATCCGTGCCCTGGTGAAGCTGGCACTCCAGCAGAGGCAAGCAGAAAATAAACAAAACGTATAAATGACTCGGAAGTTGATCAGTGCAGGGCAGAAAAGTAAAGTGTGGAAAGGGACCAGGGAGTGTGTAGAGAAGGCAGGTTTATATATATATAAAGGAGAAGCTAGACTAAGTGGACAGGGAAGGCCTCACTGAGAAGGTGATCATCTGAGTAAACGCCCCAAGGAAAATAAGAAACAAGTCAAAGAAATGCCCCAAGGCAGATTTAAGGCCATTTACTTCTACATGAAAATATTAACTCTGTAATATAAACAAGAAATCCAAAACTAGCTTATTAACCCCCAAATCTGCCTCTCTCTCTCCCCCCTCCTCCACAACAGTTCCTGAGCCAATCTGGACAAGAGCAGCTGAGAAAGACAAGAGGAGAGGAGAACCGCATGCCTGACGGCCAGAGCACCGAGACACGCGACGTCTTCCCTGCCTCAGGCGCCAACAGAGGCCCTCCTTCGCCAAGGAGGGAGGCTCCCTGGAGCCCGGCACACGCAGCAAAGGCTCCGGGGCGCCTCGCTCTTCCTGCGGCCGCTCGTTCAACGTGGCCTTTCAAGGACTCGAATCCTCTGTCACCTCTGCTGTGATTACGGGCCTCATGCAGCAGCCTGACTGAATCCGGCGGGCTGCAGAATATGCAGGCCAGCTGGGAGCAGAGGGGACATGGATGGTACCAGGTAAGATCATAACCTGAGGGGAGGAGAGCTGCTTAGTGGCGAACTAGGCCCTGGGATCCCAAGCCCCAAGCAAAGGGGTCAGGAAGGTACTGAGGATTCGGATCAAATTAGGGAGAAAGAGCAAAATACAACATCCATTCTGGCGGGCTGGAACCAGCAGAACGAGGGCACCCAGAGTCAACTGGTACAAAACGACAGCCAGCGATGTGTGGGGCTGGGAAAGAAGGGGTCCTGAGACCTATTACAGAGGTGGTAGCCCAAAGGCAAGGGGGGAAATGGAAACTGAAGTCAAAAAAGTAGGCTGGGGACAGTATACAAGGATCTGGTAAAAACCGTGAGCTCTTGGCTATCATACGATACCATGGACTTGTGAACCGAAGACAGTAACTGCTTGTAGCCCACGCTAACCTAAGCACCTTCACACTGAAGTATCAGGGCCGCCGGGCACAGCCCTCTGCACCAAGAGGCTGGGCCCCGCGGTGGCCAAGGGCAGCATCCAGGACACAGGGCGCTGCCCCGACAGCTGTCCCTCCTCTGAGTCGGTCGCTCAGCCGTGTCCCACTCTTCATGACTCCATGGACTGTAGCCTGCCGGGCTCCTCTGTCCACGGGGATTCTCCAGGCAAGAATGCTGGAGTGGGTTGCCATGCCCTTCTCCAGGGGATCTTCCCAACGCAGGGATCAGACCTGGGTCTCTTGCACTGCAGATGTATTCTTTACCGTCTGAGCCACCAGGGAAGCCCATCCTCCTGGTATCTGCTTGCAGGCTTTCCTGCTATCTATCTTATCTACCTACCTACACACACACACACACACACACACACACACACATATACATCTACACATCCACAAACACACAAACTGCTACAGTACTTCTAAGTCAGGAAGAAAAGGGAGTTTATAAATTATCCTCATTCCTTTCCTAATAAGAGCGCAGTCAGGGACTGATGGATTCTGTTAATACCCATCTGAGGGGCTGTTTCTCACTGTCACGCACACAAAAGATGTGTCTAGCAGCCGTGACACTGAATGGCTCCCGCTCAGCGGACAGCAAGGTTGCAGATCAGACCCTCTGACATGATATCCATCACAGGAACAAGACGACTGGAGCATTACGTTACAAAGGAAGGTACATAATACTCTTCAGGGGAAAGAAAAAACAATCAGCACCTCTCCAGAATGTCTTGCTCAATCTCCTGTCCCTAGAAGTTTGAGGGAGAATATACATAGGAATTGCCAAAATCTTTAAATCCTGTATTTTCAAAATCACTTTTGTCAAGTAGGAGGATAAATACAGGAGGATAAATGTCAGAATCTCAGTTTGTGAATGTGGTGTAACTTCCAGGATCTGGCAGGTATCAGAAGTGAAGTCATTTTATGTAAAACGGCACAGCAGCCACCAAAAACTGGCAATTTTTTTACTCGATCGAATTCAACAAAAGTGGAATTGATGTTACATAAAAACACTGAAGACAGGAAAAGTTTCAGTAAGAACTAAATCCATTTTGTTCTCTGAAAGCAAATGGTTCAACTGTCAACACTTTTTATGGGTTCCCCCTAAATCTCCCCTCTTTTGCACTCAGATGAAATTTAACCAATTATTAACTTCGAAGCAAGGTTGAGGAAGGACAGAATAAGTTCATTTCCAAACACATATCAATATACCTTTAGATGCCTGGGGTCAGTCAAAAGCCGTTTCTGGTGAAATTAGCAATGATATAATGACTTTGCAAAGGATTTTTAACAAGTAAACGGTTTCCTTTTAATTCCATTAAATGGATAAATGCAACAGTGATTAAGTATTCATTTCACCATGAACTATAATCTGTTAATTTGGGGGAACTTTGGTTTTTACAGTCTTTCCCTCACAGATATGAAGGACTGTGTTAGTAATCACATTTTACCTTTGCTTTTGCCGCAAGGAAGGTCAGAATCAAAACCGCAGGCATACCACAGTGGCCGCATGAACTTTTATCTTTTAAATGTATTTTACTTTGCTTCAACATTCCAATAAATTAAAATTTTTGTTGATCTTAACGATTGTCTTCTAATTTATGACATCATTTTATTTCAATTCTTTTTAGTTAGGCTCAGACTTTGTGCAACAAGCAAGAAATAAACAAAATGAAGTGTATTTAAAACAAAAATCCAACTGCAGTTTCATCACCCTGATTCGTTCTTCCTATCACTCTATGCTAGAACACAGAATAAATAAAGGTGGGTGAAGACTGTGCTCAAATACTTACCAGGAGCAATGGTCTCCAGCGTATTAGAACTGACCTTCCGAGTGCTTGTACAGTGGTGGAGGGTGGAACCCGAAAACACCAAGTAAAAAACTGCATCATCTTCCACTTTGTCCTCTTCCGCGAGCAGTACAGTAACGACACAATCGCCCTAGGAAAGGGGAAGAGAGGGCAGGTTTGCATTAGTAAGGTTCTTTTGGGGAGTTGATTTTTACAAAACTGAAACTGAAAGGGAAATCAGTGTATCATACAAACTGCACCCATTCTAGCAAGTTTATACAATACAAAATGTGCCAGGAAGTGGTCTAGGCACTGAGGATACAAAACAATCCGTCTTCTTTCAGCTTACATTTTAGTGGAGGTAATGAGAAAAACAAGTAAACCAACAAGATAATGGGATATTTACTTGGAAAAATTTTTTAAAAGAACATAAAACGGCTCCCTTAAAAAGCTCTGTAAAAATTCCAGGAAAATCTAAAAATAAGGCAGAGAGGATGGAGGAAGTATATTAAACAGCTACATCCTTATACTTCGAATGCCCCTTCACCTCTGTGTTCTGTTTGCGGCAATAACTCTCTGAACTCTACATCCCACGAGTCCCTGCCAAGTCCACCCGTTCTCCAGTGAACACGGAGCGCCTCTCAAGAGCTGGCCTGGAAGCGGTAGAGTGCAAAGGACTTGGGCTCAAGACCAACCTGGGTTTAAACTCCATCTAAAAAGATTTTGCTTAAATCCTCTAAATCTCAGTTTCCTTGACTGTATAAATGGAGATAATACCTTCTCTTCTTACAGCTAATATGTGAGAACTCTTGAAACACATTCACCACTCAGCCTAGGATAAGACTCTCAACCTGTGAGGACGGGAGGGTTGCTTTTCCAACAATGTGTGTTTCCGGACCATCTGGAATTGCTGTTCTTCTTTATCCTACCCCTCCATCAAGCCATAAATCTAATCCCGGTAACTCTGCCTGTGACTCTGCAACTATTCAGAAGTTAAGACATCTTCATCCTTCACTTGCTGATAATCTTCTTCCTGGTAAGGAATCTGCCTGCAATGCAGGAGACCCGGGGTCGACCCCTGGGTTGGGAAGATCCCCTGGAGAAGGGAAGGACTACCCTCTCCAGTATTCTTGCCTGGAGAATCCCATGGACAGAGGAGACTGGCATGGTATAGTACATGGGGCTGCAACTATCATTTTCAATAATCTTCTAACAACTTTTTTTTTGGCTACACCACGCAACATGCGGGATCTTAAGTTTCCCACCCAGGAACTGAACGCATACCCCCTGCAGCAGAAGCTGAGTCCCAGACCACTGGACCGCCAGGGAATTCCCTCTTCCAGCAATTTTTATAGATTAATTTTTTTTTAACTGAGATCAGTGGCTAAATTAAATTTATTCTGTGAAATAGAGTCCTAGTTACCATTCTCCAAACAGTATATAATTTATGTGGTAACCATAAACAAAGGACTTTAAAGCATTGAGGTTTAGGTTGTATACATCTTTAATGATGTGCAATGGAAAATCTAATTAAGAGAAAGTCAGACCATTTTAACATTAAATAGGGGAGAGAATTCTCATCACTTACAGCATTTTTTCTCTGTCTACTTTAGCAGTAATAAAGCCAATTAAAGAACCATGCCACTCTGTGGCCACAACTTAATGGCCAGCAGCAGAACAGAGAAGCAGGTAATGTTTCAGTACATAATGAAAACCAAACATCTTAAAATCAAACTTGGGATCAAGGCTAGTAATAGGAATGCTCTGAATTCCAAGTAGTTCCCATAGCCCTAAGTGCCTCTCTCTAATTTTTTCCCCAGGGTTCTGTGCAGTGCCCTGTGTCCGATATGGGTTCCAGTCTGCTGTAAGAAGTCAGAAGGAACTACAAAGAAGCTGTAACTTACTAAGACTGATGAACCGGAAAGTTCCCAAGCACCCTAACACAAGAACAGCATCATCGGTACAACAGCATTACCAATGACTTCAGGCACTATTTAGAATGAAACTTTAGGACTTGTAAGTCCCTGTTTTGGAATTGTTTTTGAAAAGTTTAGGCTGGTAAAATGTTTACTATCCTTTGGCAAAATAAACTACAACCAGAAAAAATGTCTGCAGCATAAAGAGAAGAATCAATTTTTCAAGGTATTGAAATATCACTATAACCTGAAATAAAAAGTTACTGCAAGTTCTAAAGTTTTATTTTTTAGAGCACAGGTTAGCAAAGTATGAGCCATGGGTCAAGTCTAGCACTGTTGTTTGTGTATGGCTCACAAGCTGGGAAAGGTTTTTACATTTTTAAGTCACTGAAAAGAATAAATAAATATGTGTGTGTATACACACACACACAAGCACGCACGTAAGTGCCAGGTTGCTTCAGTCATATCCAACTCTTTGTGACCCCATGGACTATAGCCCATAGGATTCCCCAGGCAGGAATACTGGAGTGGGTAGCCATGCCTTCTTCCAGGGGATCTCCCCAACCCAGGGATCGAACCTGCGTCTCCTGTGGCTCCTGCACTGCAGGCAGATTCTTTACTGCTGAGCTACCGGGGAAGGGAAATATCTATACAAATACACACATACATACACACACATATGTATATATACGGAAAAGTAAATGGCAACCCACTCCAGTACTCTTGCCTATGAATTCCCATGGACAGAGGAGCCTGGTGGGCTATAGTTCACGGTGTTGCGAAAGAGTCGGACATGACTTAGCGATTAAACACACACACTTAGGCCTCGTAAGCCCCTACTTTGGAAACATTTTTGAAAAATTGAGGCTAGTAACCCTGGGATTTCTTTGGAAGGAATGATGCTAAAGCTGAAACTCCAGTACTTTGGCCACCTCATGCAAAGAGTTGACTCATTGGAAAAGACTCTGATGCTGGGAGGGATTGGGGGCAGGAGGAGAAGGGGACGACCGAGGATGAGATGGCTGGATGGCATCACGGACTCTATGGACGTGAGTCTGAGTGAACTCCGGGAGTTGGTGATGGACAAGGAGGCCTGGCATACTGAAATTCATGGGGTCGCAAAGAGGCGGTCACGACTGAGCAACTGAACTGAACTGAACTGAAACTATCCTTTGGCATGATAAAACTACAACCAGTTAAAATGTAAGGAGGCCTGGCATACTGCAATTCATGGGGTCGCAAAGAGGCGGTCACGACTGAGCAACTGAACTGAACTGAACTGAAACTATCCTTTGGCATGATAAAACTACAACCAGTTAAAATGTCTGCAGCATACAAAGAAGAATCAATTTTTCAAGGTATTGAAATATCACTGCTGCTGCTGCTAAGTCGCTTCAGTCATGTCCAACTTTGTCCGATCCCATAGACAGCAGCCCACCAGGCTCCCCCATCCCTAGGATTCTCAAGGCAAGAACACTGGAGTGGGTTGCCATTTCCTTCTCCAATGCATGAAAGTGAAAAGTGAAAGTGAAGTTGCTCAGTTGTGTCCGACTCTTAGCGACCCCATGGACTGCAGCCCACCAGGCTCCTCCACCCATGGGATTTTCCAGGCAAGAGTACTGGAGTGGGTTGCCAATAACCTGGAAAAAAAAATGCTACTGAAAGTTCTAAAGTTTCATTTTTTAGAGCACAGGTTGGCAAACTGTAAGCCATGAGCCAAGTCCAGCCCTCTGCTTGTTTGTGTGTGGCTCCCACATATTAACATGGGAAAATTCTATGACATTCAAACTTCGATATCCATAAATAGTTTTATTGGAACACAGTGATGTTATTTGTTTACACATTGTCTATGGCTACTTTTGCAACACAATGGGCCACCAAAGAGTTGACTTAAATTGTGTCTGACTCTTTGCAACCCTGTGGACTGTAGCCCGCCAAGCTCCTGTCCCTGAGGTTTTCCAGGCAGGAATACTGGAGTGGGTTGTCATTTCCTCCTCCAGGGAATCTTCGTCACCCAAGGATCAAACCTGAGTCTCCTGCCTGCATCTGCTGCATTGGCAGGCAGCTTCTTTACCACTTGAGCTATCAAGGAAGCCCACTGAAGAGCTGAATTATTGCAAAAGAGATCACATAGTCTGCATGCCTAAATTGTTTACAATATGGACTTTTACAGGGAAAAAAAATAAGGTATCTAGGTATCTAGATATCTAAGATAACTTAGATATCTAACCTGAAATTCTAGGAATACATCTTTTTTCAATATCAAGAAGGTCCTCTCCACAAGAGCCCCAACATCTTGCCATGAGACTTTCTGTGCCCAAGACACTAGCGACACCTGGGGCCTTCTCTTAACTGCGGTCAGAAGGGATGGCTAATAAGCAGTTGGAATTCCTTTTAACAAAGCTTTCAGGATCAACCTCTTTTTTCATTCCCAAGACAAAAGTAAGTTTTAAATTGCTTTCATAGCTCTAATTCTTTTTTTTTTTAACACTGAGTTAGACACCCACAGTATTAAATAGAAGTGAACATAGAACCGTAATTCACCTCAAACTCACTTGAAGTTTAGGTTCTGAAGGCACCTGGAATTAAAGCATCTGTTCTTGAAGGAGTAGTCTCGGCTCTCTGATAAAGTTGCTAGGAGCAAGCAATAAACATTTGGCCTCTGCATTTCAGCCGCATGACTCCTGTTTTACTGCAGTAGTAACCAGACACTTAGAACTACTCGAGATGGCCTTAAAATAGGTGATCAAAAAATAAAAATGGAAAACAGGTCTAAGTAAGAAGCTCAGTTGAGGTGGTCGCTTTGATCACACCTTCCCTGAGAGATCCCCAGGTAATGGATCTTGCTGCTCAGGGGAAGGGCAGGCCCCGGGAAACAGACAGGTCAGTCAAGCCCGCTGCTGCCCAGTTAACACGTTTATTGTGTTTTTACCTATAACAGATGAACTTATCAACAAGGAAAACTTTCAAGACATTCTTGATCAGAACTCTAGTCTGACCCAATCCCAGAGAGAGAATGCATCTACATCTGCATCTCTCCAGTAATCTGCACTCAAAAACCACGGTGTATTATTGCAAAAATAATCCCATGTTTTTCCATTCATGAGAAATGTATCCTTGAACCTGACCATTTCTCCAGGGTCCTAACTAGTCTTGCTGACAGATGACACAGAACTAATGGAGAGTGCCATCAGTTAGTGCCACCAGGCCTCATTTTGCAATTCACAGATGATCCCCAATATATATACGCATTGTAATTCTAAATGCCACAGATCAACTACTTTCATGGCTTTACATGGTAGCTACGGTCTCCACTTCCCAACTTTAACTCATTTACATAGTAGATAAACTGTATTAATAGAACTAAAATCATCTTTATGTACCTATTAATAAGCAGGAAAAAAAATTTTTATTTTCCACTTAGATTTCTATCCTGGAGTCCCAAGAATAGATTTTCTTTTCTAGATCAAGGATTCTTTCTCTGCATTAAACCTACCATCTTGCTGAAAGACTCTCCTTGCCCCAAGATACTAGTCATGTCTGGGGCCTTCCTTTAACTGGGGACAGTAACGTGACGAGGGACAAACCAAAATGGGGCAGAGAAGAGCAACTGAGGCATGGGAAGGGGCGACTCCCAGTGTGGGACAAACAAGGCCCTGGAAGCAGGCAAGGTGCGGGTGGAGATGAGGCGCGTGAGCTAGACAGAGTCCTGTGGGAGGAACGCTAAAAGAAGGGACAGGGCTGATCTCAAAGACAGCAAGACACTGTCAGTCACAAGGTTCCTGAAGGTGGGCCCCTTCCACAGCAAGATCACTGCGGTGGAATGCATGCTGGAGCTGGCCTGTGCAGGCCTGTGAGGGCGCATCATGTTTTCAAGAATCCCACAAGCCAGCTGTTAAACATGGCCATTATTACAAGTATATGATATTTGCTTTCCTGAATGGAGAAAGTAATACCAACATATATACGCTATCATGTATAAAATGGATAGCCAAGAGAAGCTGCTGAATAACACTGGGAGCTCATCCTGGCGCTGTGATGACATAGAGGGGCGGGACGGCAGGAGGCTCAAAGGGAGGGGATATGTGTGTCATTATGGCTGATTCTCGTTGCTGTATGGTGGAAACCAAGACAACACTGTAAAAATTAAAAAACAAACAAAAAAACAGACATGTAATTAAATGCCAGATGAAACGCAAAAAAAAAGATATAAATTTATAATTATATAAATATTAAAAAGAGATGTAACACACACTCAAAACATCGTGTTGTAATTCTTTTGCCACCTGAAGCAACTGACACAAAAAAATGAAATGAACTAATATCACCTGTCTCCTGCTCCTACCCCCTGAGGACACAGCATCGTAGTGTTCCTCAACTGAGTCAGAGGAAAACATCACACGAAACCAAATTGAGAGGCTTTCTGTTTAAAAAAAAATAGTTGATCTGAACCTTTCAAAAATGTCGCTAATGAAAGACAGATTATGGAGACTGAAAAGACTTCCCAACTAGCATGGTCCTAGGCTGGATCCTGAACAATCAACTGCTATTAAGGACATTAAAGGGACATGTGTCCAGATTTAAATGGGGTTTACACACACTTAACACTGTACCAATGTTAGAATTTTCCTGATTTTGGTGACCGTGCTGTGATTTATATGAGCCCTGTTCTTAAGAAACACACAGTGAAGTACCTGGGGTAAAGGAGCATGTCCACAGGTTACCCTCAATTGATTTGGGGGGTGAAGGGGAAAATGATTAAGTAAATGAGGTAGAATGTTCACAGTTGGTGAAGCTGGGTTTAAGGCATATGGGATTTCTTTATAGTATTCTTAAACCTTTACTGTAAACTTGAAATCATTTTAAAGTAAGTTCTCAAGAAACAATTTTTCAAATAATTTATATGGCCAGATATTCAAAAAGGTGCAAAATCAAGTTCCATTTCTGAAGCTGTTTAAAAAAATTTTTTTAACATCTTGCACTAATCTTGGTCACTAATACCATTCTCCACTAAAAGGAACCCAGGCTGCTGGAAGAAGTGGCTGTTTCCAGGTCTAGGTCAAGGTTATGTACAAGATGAGCTTGGAACATCTTGTTTTGACAAAAAGTAAGGAAATGTCCTCCTCCCTCCCCCCAAAAAAGGACAGGGACATGCTGACATGATGCATGTCGACGTAGCTTCCTCTGACCAAATCTGGGACAATTTTAGACCAAACTGTCAATTAAGAATAGTAATGAATTATAAACAATTAAAAAAAGGAGGGGGGGAAGGAAGCTATGACTCTATACTAACAATAGACAAAGGGAGAAAGGTGAACACCTATGTATAATGGAATGAGGAAGGCTGATGGTCAAAGTGGGAAGAATGTCAAAGTAATGAAATTACTACCATTTTGCCATCATAATGGAGAGATTGAGTCTGGCAAAAATTTTCACTGAGTACTCAATTTAGGGGGAAATTCTGATGAGGAACAAGCTAGTTACATTGCCTTAAAAGTGTCTCCCCCCAGGCTGTCACGTTATGTGGCAGCCTGGATGGGAGGGGAGCCTGGGGAAGATTAGATACACCTACATGGACTGCTGAGTCCCTTCACTGTTCACCTGAGACGATCACAAAACCGTTCATCAGCTGTACTCCAATATAAAGTTTAAGGGAAAAAAAAAGGAGAGGGATACTGTATTCTTCAAAATGGTTGATGCCATAGAAGATATAGACAGGCTGTGGGCTTTTTCAGATAAGGAAGGCTAAGAGAGACAGAACAGCTAAAAGCAGTAATTAGCTCTACTGTGATTTACAAGAGAAAAGCTCCTGCCTTAGGAAATGCATCCATTACACAGGGCATTTTAGCAAAAGACAGTAAAGGAGACACTGTGAGCGTGTACAGGTTTTTAGCTAGAGAGTACAAATGATAAATCAAATGGGGCAGAATGTTTCCAAGAGTTAATTACCCTGAGTGACTAGTATCTGGGTATTCTTTGCCCTGCTTGTTTTTTTTTTAAACAACTTTTTATCAATTTCAAATTATTTCCACATATAAGATTTTAAAAACAAAGATAAGGGGAAAATCGTTAATTCACAAAGGTTTAAAGGACTCATGGACTAGGGATATGGCAAGTTCTATCAACACAGATGTGGACAAAGGTCTATACTGACAGCAAACTGTCTATACACTTCCCCTGGTGCTCCGGCCCAGGCTGAGAGTGTGGACCACCGCCCACCCTCAGGCACAAATGCCTCTCACCCAACAAGAGAGGGATAATAACTAACACACCACAGCAACCATTTTAGTCACTAAATTAGTTTTCTACAAACAATAAATATATGGGAGCCTGGGGACCAGAGAAGGCACGCGGGCTCAGCACAGCCATCTTCTGAGTGCCCCCTGCAGGTCAGAGGCAGAACCAGCTGCTTCGCAAACTCAACCAAGTATTTGCAAGGCAAGTATCTTTACCCTTCTTGGAGATGAGAAGAGCAGCCCAGAGTACTTTAACGTCTAAGAACAAAGCTAGGAAAAGTTAAAAGCTGGGATTCAAATCCAAGTAGGATTCCAAAGTCTGTATTCTTTCCACGATTCTGACACTAAGGTTAGTGCCGGAGACAGAGTTAAGTGGCAGAAAGGAGAGAAACGCAAAGAAGTAATTCTCAGAAGAAACACATGTTCAGTAGCAAGCGACAGACACCCGAAAGTCTGCAGGTAGAAGGAAGAGGGTGCTGAAAACAAGGGAGACAGAGGGCCCGGAGATGACATGAGAGCTCAGGCAGGAGACAAGCTGAAACAGGGCAAACTCAAACACAGGCACACCGGCTGCGCGGCCCCAAGGATGCGTGACAAAGCCAAAGAGCGTGCACTGAGCGTACACTCAGCACACCAGGACTTCCCCGGTGCCCCAGCGGCGAGAGTCCACCCACAGTGCAGGTGCTGCAGGAGATGCAGGCTCGATCCCCGGGTCGGGAAGATCCCCTGGAGGAGGGCATGGCAACCCACTCCAGCATTCTCGCCTGGGGAATCCCATGGATGGGGAGCCTGATGGGCTGCAGTCAATGGGGTCACCAAGAGTCAGACAAGAATGTAGTGACTGTGCACACATGCACGCACAGTCCACTATGCTGTACGTATGTCTCATCAACATCTAAAGTTTATGGGAAGCAAGAACTGTGTCTCAGAGGGCACTTCACAAGTACCTTTGGAGAAACAAGAAGTTTCTGAGTAACTACATGAATGAACGAAGGGAGCAGGTATCAGTTTACACAGAATATTAATGGCAATCCAAAACATTCATATTTGAACCTGAGTGTAGGCAAGAAAAAGAAAGACAAAACAGCTTTGAGTGGCATGTTTTGGGAGAAAACTGGATGTAGCAAATGTTCTAGAAAGGTTTATCTCACAGAAGTATTCTAAGAAGGAAAAAGAGAACAGAGGCAAGGAAACCAGTCTGGGAAAACATTACAAAAACACAGTGCAAGGAAGCAAAAGAGAGTTAAAACTACTTTGGCACCAAGATGACCTAAAAAGAAATAAATGTGAGAAAGGCATGTGGCTGAAAATAATTTGATGAAATATGACAGCTGACGATGGGAGCTGGACAAATAGACACAGAGGAAGAGAATAGACATGAAGCAACACTAGGAAGAAAAAAGGGGTATCTCTCCAAGGAAAAGTGGGAGGGGGCTGTGGGAATGATCTGTGAGAAAGCGGATGATAAGCTTTAAATGCCAAGTTTCATCTGCCAGCCGGAGGGGAAACTATAGACATTCTACAGACAGGACGTGCCCAGCCACATCCGACTCTTTGCGACCCCGTGCACTGCAGCCCGCCAGGTTCCTCTGGCCAAGCAGGACAAGGCATCAGAAAAGGTCTGGGTTGATGAGGCAGATCTGAGAGTCAACCGCACTAAATTGAGAAGCCTTGCCAGCAATGAGGTTGCCATGGTAACAGAGAGCCAAGGCCTAGACCCCAAGTTCCTGTAGAGGAGGGCAGGGAGGGAGGAACAGGCCGAGCAAGGAAAGGCCAGCCTGCGAAGAGACATCGAGGAACACAGCATCAGTGATGCTAAAAGAGGTGAGGACCAAAGGATTCGCAGCTTTAAAAGCAATGATGTTTAAGCAGTCTTCAGAACACACAGGGGAGAAGATTTGGGAAGACAGGAAAGCAGCAAACTCAAGAACTGTTTCATTTTTCTCCAGCCTTAAATGGGTCTTTTCACAACATACTATTCCAGGCCCTCAACCCCAGAAACAAGATCCTTTGGACCCAACAGGAACTCAAACTCAAATGCCATCAAGGAAGAGAATGAGACTTACCGTATTTCTCTCTGTTTAATGGCAGCCACAATTGAGTCCTCTCTAGCCAAAAACTTAAAATACTGAGTTTTTTCATTTTGCATACTCCAGAGAGCTCACAACTAAAATATCGTTTCCTAGATTCGTGATGCAGTTAATTTCCAACCATCAAAAATACTTCAAATTTCTCTTTACTTTAACCATTTTGTTAATAATAACCTCAATAACTATAAAAGTCTTTGTATTTTTTCCAAGATCATATTACTCACAATCGTTGATCTGTACTAATGAGGTAGAAAGCCAGACTGAACTAATGAAAGTTAAAAGACTTTCAGAGGACTTATTGCTATAAAATATACTATAGGACCACTAAACATCAGTTATTGGGGTTATTTTTAAAATAGGAATATTTGACATTTTAATGTTGATATGTAAATAAGCCTTAAAATACTTGAAAATATTTTATTACTTGAAACATTTCCTTGAGTGTGTTTTATTAGTTCGTAACATTTTACTGCTAGTATAAATTTTTATTCCAGTCCATCCATCAAGTAGATAAGTTAAACAGTTGAAAGCTATTTAACAGCCCAATATTAATGTGTTCGTTCCCTTCCCTTCTGCTCTGTTCCCATTACTAAAGCCTTAAGTTATTCGTCCATTGATGCTTAACAAGCACACAGTGCCTCTGTTTAATGCAGTTTGTCTCTGGTATCATCTGGTACTAGAATTATAAATACTTCCTGTCCGCCAGGAGCCTAGACAGACATGCCTATGGACAGAAGGCCACCCGGTAAGTGCTATAATTAGCATAAACACAAGCGTCTCTAGGCACCCATACTCTGTCCTGAGGCGGGTATGAGGAACGCCTCCGCAGGGAGGTGGCTGCGTCTGAGTCTGCTCATGGCTCAGGACGGATCACCCAGGAAGGAAAGAGTCTTCTGAACGTTCAGCCATTAACAGTGGAGCTGGAGCTGGGCCCTCATCCAGCTCATCTCACCCGAGGAAGAGATGAGATGTACACGCAACATCTCTTCAGAAGGCCTGAGACATCGCAAGTGCTTAATGTCTGCTGGGCTGAACCAAAAATATGTCATCCTTTTTCAAAAACAAAATGTAAAACGCCACCAATTAAACCCAACACTAAGTCTGTCTTCCTTATCACTCACTTAACAGTGGTGAGCATTTGGGGAGAAACTCCACAGCATCTAGAGGTGAGATGGTTGCATGGAATCACCAACTCGATGCACGTGAGTCTGAGCAAGCTCGGGCAGTGGGTGACGGACAGGGAAACCTGGCGTGCTGCAGTCCATGAAGCTGCAAAGAGTCGGACACGACTGAGCAACTGAACAACAACAAATGTTAGAAAATACTGTAACCATGGTATTTGTCATTTGAGGTTAGTTTTTATTTCAACCAGGCTAATCTTTTCCTGGAGAAGACAATGGCAACCCATTCCAGTACTCTTTTGCTAGATAAAGATACAGGTTGGTGAAATCCCTATAACCTGCTTTCATTTTTGATCATATGTCTATATTCCAGCCAAAAGGCATTCCCCTTCCCAATGTTAACATTAAACTATTAAATATTATTACTAATTATGGTCAAAATTCATATTGTCTTCCAGCTTCATAATTTTGCAACATTAAGATATACATAAATACTTAAAAAGATTTCCAAGCACCACTGATACGGTCCGTTAAAATAAAACCAGTAGATGGCGCTCAATTTGTCTGTAGAGTGCTCTGTATGGACTGATTTTAGGGACTACTTTCTCTGAACATGGAAGAATCTTGAAACTTCAGCTGGAAAAGGAATCAAAATTACAAAAGTTTGGAAATCATTTAATGTATGGACCCCGTAATGGAAAGTGTTCCTTAAAAAGAAGTTTTTTACAATTCTAGGAGGATGAGCTTTCTGTTTCAATGTACAGCCCTGCCTCTCAGTCTATTCCTGTTAATAAGCAAAGCTAAATTGGTCGAAGGGTGTTGGCTGGCAACTTTAAAAAACAGCCTCACCCTCTCACAAATGTTTCACAACTCTCTGGAACTGCTCTAGTAATTGGGTCAACACTTAAAGAGACAGTCCCCCTTTGCTAACAGGACCAGGCGTCTGGTTAAAATGCAGACACCATGAGGACTTTTTTTAAATTAATTCCTGACAGAACATTTCTCTCTTCCTTCTCTGCCCTCCCAGGAAGCAGAGGATTGGAGCTGGGGCATTCTATCATTAAAATGTGGCAAGCTGGACTCGTGCTCTGCCCACCCCCACACTGATCCGTGAAGCTTCCTTGGCTACTCCTCGGTCAGGTCTCTTTTTTCCCTCTAAAGGCATCTACGAAACGGGGTCTCCAGGCTTCCAGACTCACCCTCCAAACAATACGAGGCAACAGGACAAATCTCCAAAATATAATCTGGTCAAGTCACTCTCCTGAGGCTCATGGACAACCAACAGGATGACGTCCTAACTCACGAGTGCGTCCCTTCACCTTGCAGGGAACGAGGTTCCCCTCAACACGGCCCTTGCTCCCCAGCCGCCTCTGCCTCCCAGAGCCCCTCCCGCTGCTAGTGGTGGTTTGGTTGCTCAGTTGTGTCCGACTCTCATGGTCCTATGGACTGGAGCCCCCCAGGCTCCTCTGTTCATGGGATTCTCTGGGCGAGAATACTGGGATGGGTTGCCATGCCCTTCTTCTCTACCCAGGGATCGAACCCGGGTCTCCTGAGTTGCAGGTGGATTCTTCACCGACTGAGCCACCAGGGAGGCGCCACACAAACACTGCAAGCACACAACACACGGACAGAACACACCCGAGGCGGAAGCCTGACTCGCATCACGCGTGTCTCACCACCTGGGCCCACAGCTCCCTTCACCTGTCACGTCCTCCTCTCACTTGACGGCGATGCCCAGGAGGGGAGGGCATGAAACCAGCCCTGCCTTCTTTTCTGAGGAGCCACCTGGTCTCCTTCCTCGGGTGAAAGGCCTGCTTGCTGATCTCAGACACTGCGCCTGCCTCCTGGCGTGGAGGCCAAGGCCTCCAGTTCCTCTCCTGTCTGTGCAACAATGTCTCCCTGGGGGGGACCCAGTGGGTCCAGGGCACCTGCTCAAATCTCACTCCCAGCCCACTCACTCCCGTCACTTTGTCGGCAAAGTAACGTCTCTGCTTTTTAATATGCTGTCTAGGTTTGTCGTTGGGAAGATCCCTGGAGAAGGGAACAGCTGCCAACTCCAGTACTCTGGCCTGGAGAATTCCATGGACAGAAGAGCCTGGCAGGCTACAGTCCATGGGGTCGCAAAGAGTCAGACACGACTGAGCGACTTTCACTTTCAACCACAGGTGTACATTATGTCCCCACCCTCTTGAATCTCCCTCCCACCTCCCGCCCATGGCTGTCATTTTTAAAATCACATTTAGCCTTCACAGAAAACCTGTAATTCTGGCATTAACCTGCTGAATTTTACAGAAGACGACTAAGGCTCCCACAGCTGATTAGCGTTAAAGCAGGAATTTTACCCCTATCTACTTCACACCTACAAGGAAGTTAAATTTCTCGAACCGGGCTCTGCCAAGTGTTGTCCCAGAACCAAAGCATCACCCAGAAGTTGATTAGAAATATATGTTTTCAGCCCTCCCCAAAATTAAAGAACAACAAAAAATGAGGCCCCTTAGGATTACCATTTTTTCCCTTAATATATATATTTTCCTGAAGTGTAGTTGACTGTTTCAAGGGCACAGCAAGGTGATTCAGCTATACATATGCATATATATTATTTTTCGATTATTTTCCCTTATAGGTTATTAAAAGATATTGATTATAGTTCCCTGTGCAACACAGTAAATCTTTATTGCTTGTTGCCTATTTATTTTTTTAATTAAAAATCTAGCATTCTATTCATACTAAGTCAAACAAGTGCAGTCAATGTGTCACAGACTTTTTAGCGAGGCAAAAATTCATTCTTAAGGGTTACCATTTTCATACAACCTGCATTTCTGCTGCCTTCTCCTGCATACACATAAACTACAGCAAGTAAGAGATCAATAACTGAATCCTCTTTAATCAAAGTAGAAGTGAGGAATGCAGGAAGCGAGTAGAGAGGAATGCATAGTCATAAGGGGAAGTTAAGATCACCCCAGGCTTTTAACTAGCTGAAGATGATAACAGGAATGGCAGAAAATAAGTCCACAATCAGATCGATGGATCCCGCAGACCAAAAAGGGAATGTACCAGTGCCTGGGTTCAGTTCAGTCGCTCAGTCGTGTCCGACTCTTTGCGACCCCATGGACTGCAGCACACTAGGCCTCCCTGTCCACCACAAACTCCCAGAGTTTACTCAAACTCAAGTCCATTGAGTTGGTGACGCCATCCAGCCATCTCATCCTCTGTCACCCCCTTCTCATCCTGCCTTCAATCTTTCCCAGCATCAGGGTCTTTTCCAATGAGTCAGTTCTTCACATCAGGTGGCCAAAGTATTGGAGTTTCAGCTTCAGCATCAGTCCTTCCAGTGAATATTCAGGACTGGCTTGATCTCCGTGCAGTTCAAGGGACTCTCAGGAGTCTTCTCCAACACCACAGTTCAAAAGCATCACTTCTTCAGTGTTCAGCTTTCTTTATAGTCCAACTCTCACATCCAAACATGACTACTGGGAAAACCATACCTTTGACTAGATGGATCTTTGCTGTCATAGCAAATTCAAAAGAGGACAATAAAAATCTTAAAATGAGTAGACTAGAACTTTCTTTTACACTGAAGTATAGCTGACGTACAATGTAAGTTCAGTTCAGTCGCTCAGTCGTGTCCGACTCTTTGCGAGCCCATGAATTGCAGCACGCCAGGCCTCCCTGTCCATCACCAACTCCCGGAGTTCACTCAAACTCATGTCCATTGAGTTGGTGATGCCATCCAGCCATCTCATCCTTGGTCGTCCCCTTCTCCTCCTGCACCCAATCCCTCCCAGCATCAGGATGTTTTCCAGTGAGTCAACTCTTCGCATGAGGTGGCCAAAGTACTGGAGTTTCAGCTTTAGCATCAGTCCTTCCAAAGAAATCCCAGGACC
>SJYT01081270.1:393101-409453 GCA_006410635.1 Cephalophus harveyi
CACACACACACACACACACACACGGTTTGCAGGGCTCCACCCCAAGCATTCTGATTCGGTAGGTCTGGATGGGGCCTGAAGATCTGCATTTCTAACAAGCTCCTAGTGATGCTCATGCTGGTGGGACCACACTGTGAGAGCCAGTGCTCTAGAACAATTCAACTGCAAGTCAGTCTGGGAAACTCCTCACACCAATGACTGCCCTGAGTACACAATGTTTACAAGATCTCCAACTTACATTTGAAGAAGCGATGGCAAGGGGAATCCAGTACTGACGCCAACCTCTAAATGTAGAATGTGATACAAGCATCAGGCTTCGAGTTCCCAGGTTAAGAGAGGCTGGCAGCAATTTAAGGGACTGGGAGTGAAACCATTCTTATAACACGGGCCTCAGGCGGGTGAAGAGATAACGTACGTAAGTCACCTTACATGAAAGGTACTCAGTAAGTGTTGTTCTCCTCTTTCTAAGCAAACAAAGGAAAGAGCTACCAACCCAAGTGCTTGTGCAGAGATGCAAGAGGAAGCCACACAGTTATGTTTATATGTTTTCGTGTTACGCAAAATAAAGGAGATGGGTGTCTTTAAAAACTACCTATATATTTAAGGTTTCTCTCCGTCCTGGCACCCCTCGCTCTGGCTCTACATTATCCCTCTTCCTCTTTTAGGAAAATCCTTGGTGGTGCTATCTGTGGCTCTTTGATGCTTTCGGCCACTCTGTCAGATAGAGTCCACTTGCCCTCTGGAACCGCTTTCCCATCCTCCCGTGCACCCCGCACACTCCAGCGGGGACCAGGCCCTCACAGGCCTCCTCTGCGCGCTCCACGCCACTCCGCCATGTCCTTTGGGCACTGCTTCCACCGTGCGAACCCCTGCCTAGTCGGAAGACCTCCAGTTGTTCCCTATCCTGCTTGTAAGATGCCATACTCCCTCTATCAGTGCTGGCCAAGAGAATTTTCTGCACTGATGGAAATATTCTATCTGCACTGTCCAACGTGGCGGCCGCCAGCCAGCATGGCAGCTAAGCTCTCTACAGTGGAGGAAGTGATTTTTTAATTTTCTTATATTAATTTCCATGGCTCCATGGGGCCATTGGCTACCCTAATGAACGGAGCAGATCTATGCAATCTCCTCGCCACGTACCATGGGAACTGTCCTCTCCAGTCCAGCCAGGCCCCTCTCCACCCCTGACAATACGATGTCCACACCTTCTCAGACTCTATTCCCCTCTCTCATTCTGCTCTTTCCTTCCTCCAGAGCCACATCTGTCCAGGCTAACAGAACCCCATTTTTCCTGAAGGCCTTCCTATCATTTCTGCCAACATCTCATCCCTTTTCTTGCCATGAACCATCCCATCACTGCCTGTGTAACAAATCCAGCATCTGAGCCAATATTACCTATGCCGTCATTTAACTCCTCACGCATGTGAGCTCCTGCGAAAGAATCTATTCCTTGAAGACCAGGTCCTCCATTCACTTAGCAAGTGCCTTATGAATACTTGATGAGTGAGCTAAGGACACAGAGCATTACAACTTGGTCTTCTTTGGAAAGCAAGACTTCTCTTCACTGGAACCAAATGGAAAAGTTAATTCTATTGCCCTCTTCCCACCACCATTCCCCTCCCCAAATATCCAGATGCTTGGGAAACATCAAGTTAGTGTAAAAGCATCCTGCAGAGAGACCCTGAGAAGGCTTTGGCCTTTATGTATCTCCACCTGCTCGGAAAATGCCAAGGAAAAAGAAGAAAACGCTATCTGCAAAGGCAATATCTGTAAACTTCAAAGCAAGTTGCTGCAGGTGGGCTAACAAGCCCAACAGAAGGAAACTGAAGCTCTTGCTCTGTAAAGTCATCAAAAGCTAAATTGAGGAACACTTGACTTCCTTATTTCTTCTGGCATTAGTGACAATGTTGTCATTATTTAAAACACAGTACTCAGATTTGGCTGGAAAGAGCCTCCAGTCTACAAAACACTGCAGCTGACCCATCAGACATGTATTGTTGAGGCAAAGACAGGTAATTAATTTAAGAGATCAGAAAGCTGATAAAGCTCTCTTCCAAGGAGCAACATGTAACACAACAGGCAAGCAAGAGGGATAGCCTTGTTAGTTCAACTCCTGCTAAGGAAACACATTTATCAGGAAGAGATAAAATGTTGCCACAACCAAGTAGGTCCTCTTCCCTCTAAAGAGCAAGAGAGGACATTAAAGTTGGAGGTGACCTACAGTCAAGAATCCGCCTGCAAATCATGAGAACCTGGTATGATTCCTGGATCAGGAAGATCCCCTGGAGAAAGGAATGGCTACTCACTCCAGTATTCTTGCATGGAGAATCCCCACAGAGAGAGGAGCCTGGTGGCCTACAGTCCACGGGGTCGCATAGAGTCAAACACGACTGAGCAACTAACACTTTTACTTTTCTCAACTGTCATTATGTATGCCAACTATACTTATGCAAAAACAAACTTTTAACAGTTCATGTTAAATCCCCTTCTTTCTCAGCATGACATCTCCACGTGGACTCTCGTCTTCTGGCACTGAGGTCAGTTCTGATTAACACACACAGCTGCTGTTGTTCAGTCACTAAGTTGTGTCCAACTCTTTGCAACTCCATCAACAGCAGCACGCCAGGTCTCCCGGTCCTTCACCATCTCCCGGAGATTGCTCAGTCTTACATCCACGAGTGGGTGATGCCATCCAGCCATCCTGTCTTCTGTCACCCCTTTCTTCCTGCCCTTGGTCTTTCACAGCATCAGGGTCTTTTCCAAGAGTCTCAAGCAATACCTGTATCCTAACCCACCCACCCTTACTTGACAGAACAGAGAGCGACATCATCTAAAAATGTGGCCCCTACTCTAACAGAAATAGTTATAATCACTGGATATTGTTTTGTTTTGTAAGTTTTAAATGGAGAAAGGAATCCAGTGCCAAAGATACGTCAGGATGCTTTTCCACCTCCCAGAAGCAGTTACAGGCAAAAACATCCAGTGCTACGGAAAAAGAGAAATGTGAAAGGACATAATAAACCAGGTCTGTTGGGGTTCTGAACATCTGTTTTATAATTAGAATAGCTCTTCCCCTTGAAAATCTAATAAATGTAGGTTTCATCCCAGTCATAAGGCAGGTAATGGTAAGTATTCCATACATACCCTGTACTTCACATCTATCTCTCTGCTTTTAAAGGAGTACGTAGTTTTGGGATGGGAGCTTTTGGTTTTCCTGAGGGAGACCTTGAGATGGGTTCACCTGACCACAAATCTTGGGGACACCAGCAAGTTTATAACTGAAGGATCTGAAAAATGAACCCCAACTTTTTCCTCTTTAAATGTGTTCTTATGGTGATTCTAGTTAACAGATCATCAAGCATCCAAGATAAACCTTCTGAGTCAGTGTCAGAGCCAAGCCATCCATTCTGGGGTTTCATTAACCATCAAGTGCCCAGTGCCCACTGGAACACTTTGGCAACCAGTAAGGACATTATTCTAACACAGAAAAGCAGGAAAAAAAAAAAAAAACCCTGCAGGAGCTGTGCTTTACACAGAAATGCCTCAGTCATTATTCAAGAGCCTTGGCTACCTCTTCCTTTTACAGGTCGAGGGCTAAAAAGGCACCCCCATCCTCTTGTAGAAGATCTAGGGATAAAGGTAAGTATCTGCCCGAGTTATTCACCAGAATGGTTATTAATGACTTCTCTACACTCAAGTGTTACAACCCACATTTTATTTTTACTCGTGGCTCAGACAGTTTAAAAATCTGCCTGCAATGCTGGAGATACAGATTCAAATTGTGGATTGGGAAGGTCCCCTGGAGAAGGAAATGGCTAACCACTCCAATATTCTTGCCTGGCAGGCTACAGTTCATGAGGCCACAAGAGTCAGACCCGACTTGAGCGACCAACACTACTCTGAAAGAGAGCTCAATGCTATATTTTCAAATATTTCTCTCTCCTTCCGGCATTTCTATTGTTCCCTTTTTTTCTCTTACATAGCCCACGTATTCCCAGACTTCTACCACAGTGGCTCAGTGCATGTACTCTGAACCCTAAATTCCAACCTCCGCCTCTGGCATGCTGGCTGGGCTAGTTACCTACAGATCCTGCTACCTGACCAGAACCAACACAACCTTCATGAAATGTGTGGCAAATCCGTCAGTCTCACAGCAGCTCAGTTTCTTCACTCTTCCAGCGGAGTAAGGTCAACCACCCTGAAAATACAATGATTCCCCTGACTCATCTCACTGTTCTGCAATCCTGACCTCGGTCACAAAGTTCATTCCCACACGGGGCACCACCCGTGGGGCCGTCACTTGGGAGCATCATCACGGCTTTTTCTCCAGAAAAGTCAAGTCAGAGTGGGGAAAGGAAGTGACTTTCTCTGGAATAATCCAGATCTGCTTATTCTTGACCCCTACTGTCTCCTTGTGCCCCAGAAAGGACAGAGTGTGAGGGATGCTATCAGAACAGAAGAAAAACCCTTCAGGGCTGGTCTGCCCAGATTTCTTCTAGAACAAGCCTGGGGGCCTTAGATAAGAGGCATTTAAAGAGACCCTTTCCTCCTCCTCCTTCCGAAGTTTAAAATCTTGCTTCCTTTTCAGCTGTTGGTCTGGGGGAGGATTTATTTACTGTTGTTCTTGTCCAGTTGCTAGGTGCTTAGTGTGTGGGGATGGCGGTGGGACCTATTTTGTTTGTTTTATAAATACCAACTTTTGTCTCACATGCTTGGCTTTTTTTTTTATCATCTGATAGCATCCTTCACATCCTATTCTTTCTGAGGTAAGTATGTGCTTTTATCTTGACAGTGAAAAGGGCTCTACAGCCAAAGGGTACATATACTATGCTTATGAAAACTATCTGCTATGTGTTGTTTAATGTAAAAAGTGGCTTAAGTCCCATAAGGACTAAAGACAGTGATTCAGGACTCTATGTCTAGAGTACCTTTTCAACTGGCTAAAGGAATAAGTAGGTTATTTATCCACAGAACACATATCTAGAAGAAAATCAGACATTCTTTGCTACACTTTGCAAGGATGCTGTGCACATCCCCTTACAGCTGTAAGAAGTTAGAGGTGCACAATAAAGACATTGTTTTCACATTTATTTCCTTGTGAGCAATACTCTTAATCGTAAAGATGATAGCACTGTCGATTCAGGACTCACACAGGGTAAATCTAATGATGAAACCTGGAAACAAGTAAGCATCTTTATTTTACTTTTTAATGAGCAACTGTGAAAAGGCAATTGTTCTGTCAAAAAGAAGTGAAGTTGACTCGAATTTATGTAGTATTCCTGACCAAATCCAGAAAAAATTCAGCAAAATAAGTAGCTAATTGGCCAAATTATCTTCCAAAATGTTGGCACCAGGAAAGACAAACAAAGGAACTGTGCTCAGTTAAGAGACTGTAAATAAATACAGGGTGTAATCCCGGATTAAGCCCTGAATTGGGGAGAAGTGCTAAGGAGGATGCTTTAAAGGACATTTTGGGATGATCAGAGAAATCTGGATATGGACTTACATAAGAGTATTAGGGAAATGTTAAGATACCTGTTTTGTTAATTGTACTGTCATCATGAAAGAGAATGAGTCGGTCTTTAAGAACTATTGATACATGCTGAAATATTTAGGGGGGGAAGATATGATGCCTGCAACTTTCACACAGTTCAAAAAATATGTAATAAAGAAAATGGTAAGAAAATCACATTTAGGTCACACCTAAATGTTAATAAAAGGTGAGCGGAAGTGAAGCTGCATTCTTGTCATTTTTCTGTAAATGTGCACTTTTTTCAAATAAAACATTAAAAATATTGTTAAACGTGAGAAATGGAAGATTAAATGTGGGTCACTTAGTTTCAAAAGGACTTTGTTCGTGCAAGTCTGTGTTGTGCTGTGCTTAGTCACTCAGTCATGTCTGACCCACCAGGCTCCTCTGTCTTTGGGATTCTCCAGGCAAGAATACTGGGGTGGGTTGCCATGCCTTCCTCCAGGGGTCTCCCCAACCCAGGGATCGAACATGTCTCCCACGCTGCGGGCAGATTCTTCACCATCTGGGCCACTGGGGAAGCCTATTTGTGCAAGTCTCTATCACATAAAGTGTAGTGAGATTTGTAGTGTTTTAGGCAACAATTATGAATAGCAACCTTGCTTAGCAGCTTGGTATACGAAAGAAAGACCATGGATTTGAGATTTACAATCTCTGGGTAAAGCATATACTAAATGAATCATCTTGGACTCCCATTTCTTCAAGTATTATGAGGGTAAGAATGAAGCTTCGTCCCCCCTCACAAGACAGTGAAAGAAAGAATGTGAAAGTTGCTTAGTCGTGTCCGACCCCATGGACTATACAGTCTATGGAATTCTCCAGGCCAGAATACTGGAGTGGGTAACCTATCCCTTCTCTAGCGGATCTTCCCAAACCAGGCATTAAACTGGGGTCTCCTGCATTGCAGGCGGATTACACAAGGTTGTAATGAGAATCAAATGATATTCTGTGTGCAAATGTGCATTTTAAACCTGGAGGCAGTATACAAATATGAACTCTTTGTTTTTAAGGAGCTGTCATCCAGAAAGGTTATGTGAGATGCAGGTGAGTGCTACGCCAGCTGGTGAAGCAGTCACAGAAAACCAGAGGCTGAAAGAACCACTTGTGAAATCGCATCACACGTTGTTCATGAAGGTTCACTACAGCAGGTTTTTAGAAAGACTTCCCTTTCTCCCCAAAAGCGATTCATCCATGAAAGAAAACAGCAGAAACTTTTAATCCCACTGTCCTCGGATGAATGAGAGTCGGATCTCCTTTAAAACATTCTTCCATTCAAGGATGTTCCATTTACATCAAAACACAGATCTTAAAAATGACTACAGAATATGAAAACTGTTTCTCCTCAAATGGGAAATCCAAAACAATATGCTTCAACTGCCTAAGAATGCCGTCTGCCCGGGGCTCAGCGCTCCGCCTGGCGATAAATCCACTGTCCCTGAGAGGCCAGACCTGACTGTGAGCCAGAGGCTGGGGTTCAGAGGACACTCAGAGGTGGGCTTCAGCTGTGAGAGAAGGCAGGCCTGTGGGAGTCACCCAAGGGTCTGTGAAACCCTTCCAGGTCAGGCTTTTCCCCGTCTCCTCCCTGAGTCTCCAGTTTCCTCCAGGAGAGGACACAGCCCGCCCCCTCTCGGCCCAAGCCCAGCCCTGGCTTCAGAGCTTTGCACTTGTCGCCTTGGGCTGGAACACTGGGCCGAGATCCACACACAGCTGGCTCGTGCCGGTCACTCAGGTCTAAGCCTAAATGGCCGGCCCACTCTGCCCCCTAGCTAGAGGTACTTCCCAACCCCTTCCCCGAGCACCCCTAAAAGAGCCCTACTCAGACACAGCCACGTCACATCTTCTTGTTTTATTTTCATGAAACTGTTCTTCCGGGTATTTTCTTGTTTAAGAGTTATGCCTTCTCGCTATAAGGCAAGCAGCACAGGAGCCTTCCACTTTGTTCATGGCTAAATTCCCAGCCTCCAAAAAGGGGTCCGCACAAAGCAGGCATCTAAGAACTCCCCAGCTCCAACCCCAAATTCACTCCTGGTACTAACGTGTGACTGAAACTTAAGAATTCCAGGGATAAAAGGCCAAAAGTTCAAATGCACCCCAGATTTCTGGCACTCCTCTTTCGACTCAACTTCCCCTTCTCTTGCTACAGTCCACCGTCCTAATTCTATTCACTCTTTTATCTTTTGTCTCTTCTTAAGAGTCACAAGTACCAATTTCTTACAAATGACTCAAACTCGAAACAAACTTTGTCAGCCCACAGTCCCAAGCCCACATCTCCTGCTGTAAATGGAACATCAACATGCCCTCAAACATGCTGAAAGAACAGAGTCATCACCTGCCTCCTTTTCCACATCTGGCAATGGCACAGGCTGCCATTCACATTCGAGTCCTCAATCTACCATCATTCTTTCGTTTTTAAAGAATTCCGATCTACTGTCCCTTATCAATATTGCTTGCACCTGCCATTGCCTCTCCAGTTTTACTTCCACTAAACAATCCAGATGGTAAAGAATCTGCCTGCAATGCAGGAGACCTAGGTTCAATCCCTGGGAATGGCTACTCATTCCAGTATTCTTGCCTGGAAAATTCCACGGACAGAGGGGCCTGGCGGGTTACAGCCCATAGGGTAGCAGAGTCAGACATATCTGACCGCCTAGCACTTCCACTTTCCAACAATCCAGGCCCTTACCACCTAGAGGGGTGTAACTAAACTGTCCAAGTTTTTACCACCACCACCCAATGGTCCTGAAACTGCGATTCTTATAAACATCCATCTGGCAAACATCAGTGTTTTTGTAGAGGCTAAGGCATAACCTGACCTGGTAATGTAACCAGCTGATCTAACACAAAGGGTGTAGTTGTGAAATCTGAGAGCTGATAGGCAAGGAAACCGAGGCACAGCCAGGTTACAGTTCCTGACACCCGAAGTTCCAGGTTCTGTGTGTTCCACCATTAACAGTCCACAAAAATCACCCATTACAATAGCTTCACTGAAGCATTTAACAGTGCTGCTACCTGTAAAATCCGGGGCATTCCTTACATTTTAACTGCTGCAGCTTTTTGTGGACTTGTTTTTTACGCAAAGCCTGGTTAAGATGTTTATTTGGTATATTTGGAATCCAGCCTACTTTTCTTAACTTTCGGGTAAAAGTTAATCTCAGTGTACACAGTTTTTCCTTATTAACTAGGAGTTTTCTCTCTTCTGTTGATGACATACACCCTAGCACATCTCAAATCATCAAGAAAAATTTCAACACACTCTTTCTATTATTTTGCTTAGTACTTGTCGAGGTGCAGAGAATTGACTCCCTCACCAATGGACGGCCCTGTAACAGTTACGCCAGCTCTCCCATCCCGGAGACTAAACTCACCACACCCCAGTAGAGGCTTGAAACCGTGAACAGTCCTGACTTTATATATATGGAACATGTTTTTTCCCCTACACACACACACTTGTGATAAAGCTTACAAATTAGGCACAGTAAAGAGATTAACAATAACTAATGGCTCAGACGGTAAAGCATCTGCCTGCAATGCGGAAGACCCGGGTTTGATCCCTGGGTCGGGAAGATACCCTGGAGAAGGAAATGGCAATCCACTCCAGTACTATTGCCTGGAAAATCCCATGGACAGAGGAGCTTGGTAAGCTACAGTCCATGGGGTCACAAAGAGTTGGACACGACTGAGGGACTTCACAATAACAAAATAGAACAAAATAACAATTCCATACTGAAATAAAAGTGAGGTGAATGTGGTGTCTCCCTCCTCCTCTCAGAATCTCTTACTCTACAAATTTAATGCCTTTTCCATCTTAACTAAAGCACTTATCACACTTCATGCCTGTTTTTGGAGTTTGAGGTGCGAAAGCAAATATAGCATGAATTTCTTTTTCCTTCCTCACAACTTCATGGCTAGAAGATTCATTCTTATCATAGATCTTAGCAACCTCAGCATATGAAATTTTTTTTTTCCTTATTAAGTCAAGAACTTCCACCTTTTCACTTCAAGGTTCCTCTTCAGTGTATCTGAATTGCCAGCCTCACTACTCTTGCACTCTGGGGCCACTGGTAAGTAAAATAAGGGTCACCTGAACATAGCACCGAGATACCACAGATGATCTGATAACCCAGACAGATGCTAAGCGACCAATGGGCAGGACACACTGGAAAAAGGGATGATTCATATCCTCTACAGGATGAAGCGGGATGGTGCAAGATTCCACCACACCCCTCGCAACAGTGGGAAACTTAAAATTTATGAATCATGGGGCTTCCTGGTGGTCCAATGGCTAAGATCCTGTGTTGCCATGCAGGGGGTGGGTTCGATCCCTGATCGGGAAAGTAGCCTGCATGCCTCTGAGTGCAGTCAGAAATAAATATATAAAATACATGCATTGTTTATTTCTGTAGTTGTTCATGTACTATTACCACCATGGTGACCGCAGGTAACTGAAACCAGAAGCTGTGAAGCTAGATCACTAGAAGAGAGGGGGGCATGGCCATACTTTGCTTCACCCAAACAGCGTGAACCCCTGAGACCTGCCTTAGGTCACTGAAAACGGTCTTCCCAGTAGAGCCTGTCCAAATACACTGAACGCCTAAGTCATTATAAAAGCACTATGTTAAGTACATTCTTCAGAACTGATTTTTAAGAGCCTTGCTTCCCGAACAGAAAGAAGCGCTTTTATGCTTCACAAGTTTTACAGTGATTGCTATGACTAAGCCCCCCAAAATACAGATGTAAATCACAATTTACCACCAAGGAGCTGTGTGACCTTATCACGGTATCTTCAGAATGCATTTCCTCATCTCTAAAATGGAGAGGTTGAAGCAGGTATCATCTATAGCCTCTGTTAGCTCTCAACTTCTCAGATTCAATGATGGCAAGACAAGAAAGTTTCTAACTGACCTCTCGGCCTCTGCTCACTCCTTCTAAATTATCCTGCACATACTGAGTTTCCCAAACTACCACTGTTTTAGCTTCCTACTGCTGTTACAACAAACCACCACAAACTCAGAGGCTGAAAACTGCACAGGTTTTATTATCTTATACTTCTGAAGGTCAGAGGCCTGAATGACGTTCACTGGGCTAAAACAAAGATGTCTGCGTTCCTCCTGAAGGTCCTAAGGAAAAGCTGTCCACCTGCTTTTCCCAGCTTCGAGAGGCTGCAGTCCTTGGCTCATGGACCCTTCCTCGTTCAAAGCCAGCAGCGTGGCATCTACGAATCTCTGCCTCCCTCTCTCACTTATGAACCTTCGTGATTACCCTGGGCTATAAAGATAATTAAAGGATAAACTCTGGTTTCAAGATCTTTTAACTTACTGAAATCTGTGAAGCCCCGTTTGTCATGTGAGATAAACATTCGCAGGTTCTGGGAATTAAGACATGGACCCACTTGAACCTTTATTCTGCCTACCACGACTATGCAGTCGTATCAGCCCGTAACCAAACTCATTCAACGGCCAAAAGCAGACAAAAACACGAGGAGAAAACTTGCATAGACACAAAAATACTAGCAAACCAGATCTAGCAACACACAAAAAGGATTATACACCATGACCAAATGAGATTAATCCCAGCAAAGAAAGGTTGGTTTAATGTTTAAAATCAGTTAACGTAATACAAACATGGAATGAAAGAAAAAACCCACACAATACATCTCAACAGACAGAAGAAAATATTCAACAACAAAATTCAATAGTTTTCATGATAAAAATACTCAAATTAGGAATAGAAGAGAACCTCCTCAACCTGATGAAGTCTCCGATGAAAAGCCACAGCTAACGTCATACTAATGTTAACAGTGAAAGACTGGATGCCTTCACTTTAAGATTAGAAACAAGACTGGGATGTCTCCTCTCACTATTTTATTCAACTCTGCATTGAATTGAAGGTTCTTCTCAGGGCAATTAGGCAAGAAAAAGAAATAAAATAAAAAGATTGGAAAGACAAAAATTATGTCTATTTTCAACAGGGCTTCCCAGGTGGAGCTAGTGGCAAAAACCCTCCTGCCAATGCAGGAGACATAAGAGACGCAGGTTCGATCCCTGGGTTGGGAAGATCCCCCAGAGGAGCGCATGGCAACCCACTCCAGTATTCCTGCCTGGAGAATCCCACGGACAGAGGAGCCTGGCAGGCTACGCTCCATAGGGCTGCAAAGTTGGATACAACTGAAGCGACTTAGCACACACAGCACATTTGCAGCTGACATGATCTTGGATACAGAAAATCCTAAAGAATCCACTAAAAAAAGTACTAGCTAATAAACAAGTTCAGCAAGATTGTAGATTAAAAGATCAACGCACAAAAATCAACTGTATTTCTACACCAGCAATGAGCAATTTAAAAATAAATTTAAGAAAACAGTATCATTTGCAATAGCATCAAAAAGGATATAATACTTGGGAATAAATTCTACAAAAATTTAAGACATGTACATTGGAAACTATCAATCACTGTTGAAAGAAGCTTAACCAACGAAGGATGACATAAATGAAAGGAACAGAATTGAGTGTCTAGAAATAATTCCTTACATTTAATAACCAACTGATTCTCAACAAAAGTGCCCTAGAAAAATCAATAGGGAAAGAACAAAGTTTGGCGCCTACACAAAAATCTGCTGTTCACAGCAGTATTAACCTTAACAGCCAAAAAGTAGAAACAGCCTAAATGCCCATCAACTGAGGACTGGATAAATAACACATAATAATAATCCATTATTATCTGTCAATAAAAAGGAACAAAGTACTTATACTCACTCTGATATACACCTTATATATAAGATGTTAAGTGAAAGAGACCAGTCACAAAAGGCCAGATACTGCATGATTCCATTTATATGAAAGTTCCAGAACAGGTAAAACTACAAAGACAGAAAGTAGAGAGCAGATGCCGAGGGCTGGAGGAGGGGGAACTGGTGAGCGGCTGCCAAGTGGTGTGGGGTTTCTGTTTAGGGCGCTGAAAAGCACTCTGAAGATGACACAACTGTGAGTACACTAAACCCATGGAATTGTACACTTTAAATGGGTGGACTTTCTGGTGTGTGAACTTTATCTCAATTGTTTTCTTATGTCCAAGGTATTCAATTCACGTGCAAACCCACTGGTAAACATAATAAATAGTCCCCAAGTGGTCTGGAAGGAATTTAAGAACATAAGAGATCGCCTATGAACACGCGTTTTCCTTTGTATGAAGAGCAATCATATGACTGGTCTATGTTAGGAAAGTATATGACTTTTACTAACACAGCATGGTTAAAAAAATAAACACAAAAAAGGAACAGCCAGTGTGAACACCATTAAAAGCTCCTCAGTGACCACGAAATAAACTCCGCACACTTTTGTGCGCTTTCACAACTGAGCGTCACCCACCTCTTTAGATCTGACTTGCATCACCACAAACACAAACTCAGCAGGGCCAGACTCTGCCTGCCCACTGAACACCACGCTCATTGCCACCCGACCCTCTACCTTCTGGTCTGTGTCCTCAACAAATTCTGAGCATTTTTCAGCCACTGAAACGATCCTTAAGCTTCAGGATTAAGGATCTGACTGAAGTCCTTTCCATTAAGTCCTGTGCCATCAAAAAAATTTTTTCACCTCTCCAGACCACACGAACAGCAAACCCCGCCGGCTCCTCACAAGCCGCGCTACACCTCTAAGACGGCTGCTCACCAACCAGGCACTTTTCACCACCCTGATTCAGCTAACTCACTCTTACAACAGTTTTGGTGCTTTTTTTTTTTAAACAAACAAAAACACCTAGAATTTACTTTTTTCAGCCTCAATTCATTCATTTATCCATTTCATCTTATAATTTCCTCACTTTCTAAGGCCGATGATGGATGGCTTTCACCCAGGTTCTTAAAAGAAAATAGCACTTTTGCCAATGACAGAGCGCCACCTAGTCGTGGCACAGAGTAAGTAACTCGAAACAGCAGTAGGAAGCTCGACACACTACTTTTACATAAATGAACTGTGGGTTAAAATAAGAAGTTGTAGAATCATTTTGCAAGGCAATGTGACTGCTTTATACGTGCTTATTATCTACCTGATCAGTCTACCACACAAGGCTTACAGGTGTGATTTGTTCTCCGCTCGGTATCATGTATTATTCATCATTTAATATTCACTAAATCAAATTCAATTTCTGATGTGCATTATGTCAATATATTCATATGTAGATGGTTCAACATTCCTTTGATAATCACAGGAGAACATTTTTGAGTTTATCATAAAAATTTAACAGCAGAAGTAAGGATAAAATGAAATCTGGTGATTTACTCACATATAATGGAGCTTGCTGTGGATTAAGTTTCATGACCCAGGACACTGGAACAGAAAAGAGAGAAATAAATGAGAATAAAATTTAAAAGTTGTCATCAAAAATTTAAAACCCACTGGAAAATCCTAGATGTCAAGCAAGGTTACATGAGCAAAATCAGGAGTCTGGGGTTACAGACACCTAGCTTTCCTCAGAGACAGAAGTTCAAGGACGGTAGCATGCCTTGTGGCCCAGATTCAGTCTTTACAAGTGGGGAGAAACATGTTCTTATTGAAAAAGACAAAAGTCTTTGCAGTCATAGAAGATGTTTCAACAACCAACCAACAGGATATTAAAGGCAGTTACCAAAAATAGAACAGTGTGTGCGCAAGTTACACTTTTATATAATCCCCCAAACTCATAAGACGCTTCCCCACTTATCACTAGGGCACTCAGGGCGGAGGGGAGACCTCGAGACAGCCCTCTTCCTCTCAGAGGAGGGGGCTACAGGCGGCCTCCATCAACTAGAAGCTTTTGGTCTCCTGAAAATCAGTGGCTGGATTCCCCGTCATTACCCCTCTAAATGAATTCTCACAAAAATCTTAGGAAGAACTTTAGAGAAGACGTACAGCATTATACAATACATTTGTGAATATTGAGAACAGCATGTTCTTAAAAGCTCATCTTGGTGATTTGACCAGGATTTCATCTAAGCTAAAATTATCGTAGTCCAGAATTACTTCAGACAGTCAAATCTTTTGTTAAATAAACCAATCTCAGAATAAGCTAACCCCATCTTCATAAGAATCAGAGAAGACCCAAGTAATTTCATTCTAATAGATTTTGAGCGTCTTGCTCATAATAGGGGACCTGATCAATTACGATCTTAGCAGTATTAAAAAAAAAAAAAACAAACAAACGTACAGAACAGCATTCAAGGTGCAAAAAGAAAAAGATAAAATCCCATACCTAGCAAGATGCCAGACCAGATCACAAACACTTAATGATCGAAATGCCAACAGCGTAAATTAGAAATCAAAACCCAAATTTTTGAATAAAATGCATTGCCTGAGCAACCACACATAGCTCAAATAACAGAATCCTCTCAGTATTAAAACTTTTTTACAAATCGGCCAATTTAGTCAGGTTGTGAGTCTGAGGATCAAAGGCTCACCCCAAAAACAGTTAACACACCCTCTAGGGAAAAAGATAAATCTATAACCAGACTCCCACACACGATCATCTCCAACCAGTAGCAGGCCATGGGTTTCATTCTCTCTGCTGCAAGACGTGCCTACAGCCAGGTGGCCCCACAAGGACTGACCACCTCCCCTGCCTGCCCCGTTCGCCCTCTAGTCCACACCCCGACCCCACCAACACACACACACTAACAGACCCACCAAACACACACACGCATACACGCACGAACACACACACACTAACAGACCCGCCAAACACACATGCATACACGCACGAACACACACACACTAACAGACCCGCCAAACACACACACGCACACACACACAAACACAGTAAGAGACCCGCCAAACACACACACACACATACACACAATAACAGGCGCGTCCAACACACACACACGGCTTAGGGCACTCTTTCCTTCCTGCCAGACTTCATTTAATGATTCTGTACCCTTAGATGCTAAAATCACCTACAAAAATCCACACTGAAAACCAAACTTGAGAAATGGAGCAACAGTCAACTCTTTTAGAAAACCTTGTTTTTCTAACCAACAGATTCAAAAAGCAAGCATGGATGATTAAAAAAAGGGGGGGGGGGGGGATTGAAGATGGAGTATTTCTCAACGCATTAAATATCCATTTAACTTAAAATTAAGCACTATGCTCACTAGTCTTTTAATCAGCTTTCTAGGTCCTGTTCAGACTTGCCCGGGAAAAAAGACTGAAAGAATCTATAAATGCACGAACCAAATCCATTTGCTTTAACTGACTTATGAAGTATTGCTGACCATCCCAACAGAAGAAACATCAGTGGAAACCAACACAAGAATTAACACCTGTAACCTTGTAACGTTTGGAGAAATCTATGGAGACAAACTAGTGACCTGTCAGCCTTTTGACGCTTCTTGATTTGCCAGAAGACCTAGAATGACTGTGTGTACAAGGAACACAAACTTCCCTGATGCGCCGGCTGCATCTGGGCGAAAGGTCTCGTGATGCCCTCTGAACTGTCTGGAATCGTGGACTCGCCTAAACTTATTTCAAAGCCAGAACCCATACAAGTTATTCTGATATGAGGATTAAAGAGGGCTGACAAACTGTCTGTCCACCCACACTGGTCAAAGGGACAGTTTATTGTTGTGCTGGCAACACAGGCTGCTGGAAGAATAAATCTGTCAGAAGTCATCAAGGTAATGACCCTAGAAGCACTGGATTGCTAAATTCAGACTGCTTTTAGGCTTCTTCAGTGCTGACAAACCAGGGGAAAGCAAGGACTAACAATTACAGAGCTTTATAGCCAATATCAATAACCTCAGATATGCAGATGACACCACCCTTATGGCAGAAAGTGAAGAGGAACTAAAAAG
>SJYT01081270.1:410453-451476 GCA_006410635.1 Cephalophus harveyi
GTGCTGCGATTCATGGGGTCGCAAAGAGTCAGACACGACTGAGCAACTGAACTGAACTGAAACTCACTGCAGATGGTGACTGCAGCCATGAAATTAAAAGACCCTTACTCCTTGGAAGGAAAGTTATGGCCAACCTAGATGGCATATTCAAAAGCAGAGATATTATTCTTCCAACAAAAGTCCGTCTAGTCAAGTATGGTTTTTCCAGTGGTCATGTATGGATGTGAGAGTTGTACTGTGAAGAAGGCTAAGTGCCGAAGAATTGATGCTTTTGAACTGTGATGTTGGAGAAGGGACTCTTGAGAGTCCTTTGGACTGCAAGGAGACCCAATCAGTCCATCCTAAAGGAGACCAGTCCTGGGTGTTCACTGGAAGGACTGATGCTGAGGCTGAAGCTCCAATACTTTGGCCACCTCATGCGAAGAGTTGACTCATTGGAAAAGACTCTGATGCTGGGAGGGATTGGGGGCAGGAGAAGGGGCGACAGAGGATGAGGTGGCTGGATGGCATCACCGACTTGATGCACATGAGTTTGGGTGAACTCTGGGAGTTGGACAGGGAGGCCTGGCGTGCTGCGATTCATGGGGTCGCAAAGAGTCGGACACGACTGAGCGACTGAACTGACAGTCAATGTTATTTTTTTATATGTGGACCACTTTTTAAGTTTTTATTGAAATTGTTACAATTTTTCTTCTGTTTCATGTTTTGGTTTTTTGGCCACGAGCATATGGGATTTGGGCTCCCCGACCAAAGATCGAACCCACAACACCCTTGCGATGGAAGGCAAAGTCTTAACCTCTGGACCGCCAGGGAAGTCCCTCCAACACCATTTTTAATCCCCTTTTAAAAAACACTATTTTCCCCATTTTTTCCCCATCTCACTGGTTGGGGGGGGGGGGTTCCTTTAAATGATTAAATTATTTAATATCAACATAAGAGGTGGATGAACCTAGAATTCAAGCCCAGTCTGATGTCACCAACCAACCTGCCCTGCTTGCCTCTAGCCCTCATTCTACAGACAGTAGAGATTCTCCTCGACTTCATTAATTCAACCATCAGTGGGTATCTACAGTGTGCTGGGCACCCTGCTCAAGGCATTGAGAGTACAAACAGAGCTTATCTGAGGACTAACAGAGAGAAAGCACTAGTGAGTGCTACAGGAAAGCATCAGTAAGAGGGAACAGGCAGTGAGTAGGATACAGTTTTAAATATGGGGCTGAGGGAAGGCCTCCTGGGGTGACTTTTACCCCCACAGTGAAACAGATTAAGAAAGCAAGTAATACAAATTAATAAAGACCCTTAAACTGGTCCTAAAACCGAGAGCTCAAGAGTTCTGATGCTAAACCATCAAGCACTTGCTATATACAGTGCATCAACTTATCTCACACATTTAAACAGACTTAATTTACTTGAGAACTGTGTTCTAAAAAAAGGAGACTACGTATTACAGGAAGGCAATCTTCTCAGTTAGAGCAAATGCTCTTGAAAACCAACCTATACCCCAGGCCCAATTTGGAGACCACTGGAGTCTTTGCTTTGTCTACAGACTTTTTATCAAGAGGAAAATTGAACAAAAGCGCCATGTCTATCCAATCATTTCATCAAGGAATTTTAAGAGAAAATCCTAAAACGTTTTCTGTCTCCGATAACAAACTAGTGAATGACTTCACAAGCACAACATGTGACTGACGCTGTGGGGCCAGTAAAGACCCCATTTGAAAGAGACCATGAAGAAAAGGAACTATCAAAGATTTAAATGACATGATGGTAGGTGTGTCTACCGACTGCCACTCCACAGCAACCTGTTACAGTTCTGGGGAAGTCATAAACTCGGGGGTGTGTGAAATCATAGTAATAACAAGTGCAGTAAGTATATTTATTCTTCCCACATTTTGCATTTTATTTCAAAATGCTCCAAGAAAAACCAAACAGTTTGCTGCTGTATAAATGGAACATGTTCACTTTATGTCAAAACAGGTTCCCCCAATTTTAATGCAGCTGTGTCAATTATGTAAGTCTACACACCCTGCCGCAACACCCACATGCAAGAAGCCTCAGGGTGGACATGTAGGCCGCTTCCATGTCCCCTCACTGTGTGCGTGTTCTGTCATGCCCAACTCTTTGCGACCCTATGGGCTGCAGCCTCCCAGGCTCCTCTGTCCATGGAATTCTCCAGGCAAGAGTACAGCAGTGGGGTTGCTGAGCCCTCCTCCAGGGGATCTTCCCAACCCAGGGACTGAACCCAGGTCTCCCGCACTGCCCACATTGCAGGCAGGTAGTTTTATTCCTAGTTTCTTATGGAATCTCCACACTGTTCTCCATAATGGCTGTAATCAACTGACATTCCTACCAACAGCACAAAAGAGTTCCCTTTTCTCCAAACCCTCTCCAGCATTTATTATTTGTAGATTTTTTGGTGAGGGGCTTTCTGACAGGTGTGGGGTGATACCTCATTGTAACTTTGATTTGCATTTCTCTAATAATGAGCAGCCTTGAACTGCAAGGAGATTCAACCAGTCAATCCTAAAGGAAGTCAGTCCTGAATATTCATTGGAAGGGCTGATGCTGAAGCTGAAACTCCAATACTTTGGCCACCGCATACAAAGAACTGATTCACTGGAAAAGACCCCAATGCTGGGAAAGATTGAAGTTGGGAGGAGAAGGGGACACCAGAGGTTGGGATGGTTGGATGGTATCACTGACACGATGGACAAGAGTTTGGGTAGGCTCCAGGAGTTGGAGATGGACAGAGAGGGCTGGCGTGCTGCAGTCCATGGGGTCGCAAAGAGAGTCCGACACGACTGAGCGACTGAACTGAATAATGAGCAACCTTGAGCATCTTTTCATGTATTATTGGCCGTCTATTTGGAGAAATATCTGCTTAGGTCTTCTGCCCATTTTTTCACTGGGCTACTAGTTTCTCTGCTGTTGAACTGCATAAGCTCCTTATATATTCCAGAGATTAATCCTTGTCAACTGTTTCATTTACAATTATTTTCTCCTATTTTGATGGTGTAGCTCAAATCAGGTGCTGTGTGACTATCTAGAGGGGTGGGAGGGAGGTTTAAGAGGGCGGGGACATGTGTCTACCTATGGCTGATTCATGCTGATATACAGCAGAAATCAACACAATAAAAAGCAATTATCCTCCTATTAAAAATATAAATGAGAGAAACAGGAAAAAAAAGTCTCAGGGTGCTGCTGATTAGAGAAGCAAAGACTGTTGCAACGATCCCTTCCTGTACTTTAACATAAACTAGCATCAGCCTTGTCTTCACAGGGTGCAAAGCACAGACCATCATCAGAATATACCAGCACTGGGCGTGCAGCGCTGACCAAGTTTACAGGAGCAAAAGTTCTGGAATGTTTTGCACCTCGCTCTACCGGAAAAATGACGGTGCAGAAACTCAGTCACTATACAGGATCACAATAAGCCTGTTTGACTAGTTTGCGGGATGGACAGGACAGAAAGCGCCTCCAACAACCGATGTGCCTGAGCAAACAAATGCAAAATCTTACCAGGTATCCTACACCCCCGAAAAAAAAATACACACCTAAATAAAAATTGGAATCCTTAATAGGTGTCAGCAAACATTTCTGTAAAAAGTCAAACAGTAAATATTTTATGCTCTGCAGGTCACAGGGTTTCTGCTGCCATGTGTATGACTGGGTGTAGCCGTGTTCCAATAAAACTTTATTTACTAAAAGAGGGAGAAGGCTAGATTCAGCCAGTGGATCACAGAATGCCAACTCTTGGTCAAAAGCTAAAAAAAAAACCCAACTCAATAATCCAAACAAACATTATGTCCTCATTCAACAGTTTTATAGGTCTCAAAGATATTTTCCATCTTAAAAAAAAAAAAAAAGCATGTCTCAATACAGGAAAGGCCTAAGTCCCCTGTTACAACGGACCTAGAAAGGAGTAAAAAGACCTGTTTTTTCCCCTCAATGTCAAACTGAATAAATCTACCAGCTTTACTAGAGGTCCCTAGAGTTGATAAAAAGCAAAGCAATTAAAACAAGAATGTCTGCAAACATAAACCAAACTCACTATTCTGTGGTCACAGTCACAGTTTACACTAAAGAAGCCTTTAACAGGTGCTCCTGTTAAAGTCAAATGTTCAAGGAGGGGCAGCGGGCAAGTCACAGGTGCCCCCAACACTACAGCAGGTAATTATACTGAAAACTCTCTTTTCCTAAGGACCAGCTGTCCACGCCTGACAAACTCGGCATGGATTTTGTCATTCACAACAGGGAAGCATCTAAATTCATAAAGAAGATGTGCAAACTGCCCCCCTAAACACAAGCACCCCAGTCTCATTAAGGGAAGGACAGCTGTTTGGGATGCAGCCAGGCATAAATGGAATATTTCTACCTGCAGGGTATTTCCATGGAAAAGTGTGCTTCAGATGAATTTCCATGGCCAGGGACCTGGCTACGACTGGGCTAGAGTAAATCCTTCAAAACCCACAAACATCTGGGTGGGGGTTAACATGGAAATGACAGCGCATACTCTGGATTCTTGCAGAACGGTCAACATTCAGGTCTTCCTCAAGGAAAACAACGAGATTCAAAAGACTCGCTCCTTCCTTCCTAAGGAGTTTGGGCTGCTGGCTATAAACATGTCATGTACTGGCTGAGGGTAGGAGCCAGGAATTCTGAACAACAGAAAAGGAAGCACAGTAAACGGGTAGATAGGCTTTTCCTGGTGAGGATGTCAAGTTCTTTAAAAAAAACAAAGCTACACATACCAACTATGTTTTCTGAATAAGGAACTGAGGAAATCTTACGGAAGCCTTGTAAATGTCCAAGTTCTTCTATTTAAAGATGCACTCAGTGATTAACTGAGCAGTGAGCTTTAAGCAGTGTTGCTCAAACCTCATGGCACATGAGCATCTGTTGGCAGGTTCTCAGATAATGCCAATTCTTGCCCAGCCCCTCCCTGCCTACTTCTACCATCAGAGTCCAAATCAAAAAAACCTAACCTTGTGATGTTTTCCTTTGAAATCACAGCCCACACTTTTGGAAACAGTGTTGAGACTTGGATCAGGTGTCTGATTCTCACGGCACACAGTGAGCCTTGCTCTAACCCACCCTCTCATGACACAGTGCTTACTACACACCAAGAAAAAAGCAAAGCACTAGTCAGAAGAGGGGCGGGAGGGGAAGGGGGTGCCTAGGAGAGGTTGTCAGGACACAGAGTCTAACAGAGGGCAATACTCACAGGAAATCAAAAGGATACCGCAAACTGAGACAAGAACCCAACGGCCACATTCACTCATTTGATTCATTCTTTATCAGTGCTGCATTACCCAGTAGGCAGAATGACCCAGAATTTATGGCAAACATACACACACAAGCAAAGTAATTATCGTGGAATAAAACAAATCAGAACTTTGTCACAATAGTTGATCAATTAATTAAAATAACTGAGGAAATTAAATTTAATTTTAAAACTCTGATTTTCTTACACTCATCTTAGAACTTGCTCTAAAATTCATATGGCTAAGCACACCATAGTCTTTACTGATTGGGGCCTCATTTTCTTTATATATGTTTATAATATCTGCCTGGCAAGTAAAGACTTAATAATGGTAGATAATCTCATATTACTGAGCCCTTAAAATAGTCCACGGACAGCTAGATGCTGAGCTTTGGGGACAAATGCCATTCACTTGCTAAGTCGTGTCCAGCTCTTTCTGACTCCATGGACTGTAGCATGCCAGGCTCCTCTGTCCTCCGCTATCTCCCAAGGTAAGCTCAAATTCATGTCCACTGAGTTAGTGATACTATTTAACCACCTCATCCTCTGCCACCCTCTTCTCCTTTTGCCTTCAATCTTTCCCAGGATCAGGGTCTTTTCCAATGAGTTGCCTCTTCGCATCAGGTGGCCAAAGTATTCAAGCTTCAGCATCAGTCCTTTCGATGAATAAAGTGAAAGTTGCTCTGTCATGTCCGACCCTTTGCAAACCCTATGGACTCTACAATCCATGAATTCTCCAGGTCAGAATACTGGCGTAGGTAGCCTTTCCTTTCTCCAGGAGGTCTTCCCAATCCAGGGATCTAACCCAGGTCTCTCGCAATGCAGGTGGATTCTTTACCAACTGAGCCACAAGGGAGCCCAAGAATACTGGAGTGGGTAGCCTATCCCTTCTGCTGCGGATCTTTCTGATCCAGAAATTGAACCAGGGTCTCCTGCACTGCAGGCAAATTCTTTACCAAATGAGCTATTCAGTCAGTTCAGTTCAGTCGCTCAGTCGTGTCCGACTCTTTGAGACCCCATGAATCGCAGCACGCCAGGCCTCCCTGTCCATCACCAACTCACGGAGTTCACTCAGACTCACATCCATCGAGTCAGTGATGCCATCCAGCCATCTCATCCTCGGTCGTCCCCTTCTCCTCCTGCCCCCAATCCCTCCCAGCATCAGAGTCTTTTCCAAAGAGTCAACTCTTCTCATAAGGTGGTCAAAGTACTGGAGTGTCAGCTTTAGCATCATTCCTTCCAAGGAAATCCCAGGGCTGATCTCCTTTAAGATGGACTGGTTGGATCTCCTTGCAGTCCAAGGGACTCTCAAGAGTCTTCTCCAACATCACAGTTCAAAAGCATCAATTCTTCGGCGCTCAGCCTTCTTCACAGTCCAACTCTCACATCCATACATGACTACTGGAAAAACCATAGCCTTGACTAGACAGACCTTAGTCGGCAAAGTAATGTCTCTGCTTTTGAATATGTTATCTAGGTTGGTCATAACTTTTCTTCCAAGGAGTAAGCGTCTTCTAATTTCATGGCTGCAGTCACCATCTGCAGTGATTTTGGAGCCCCCAAAAATAAAGTCTGACACTGTTTTCACTGCTTCCCCATCTATTTCCCATGAAGTGATGGGACCGGATGCCATGATCTTCATTTTCTGAATGTTGAGCTTTAAGCCAACTTTTTCACTCTCCTCTTTCACTTTCATCAAGAGGCTTTTTAGTTCCTCTTCACTTTCTGCCATAGGGGTGGTGTCATCTGCATATCTGAGGTTATTGATATTTCTCCTGGCAATCTTGATTCCAGCTTGGGTTTCTTCCAGTCCAGCATTTCTCATGATGTACTCTGCATAGAAGTTAAATAAGCAGGGTGACAATATACAGCCTTGACGTTCTCCTTTCCCTATTTGGAACCAGCAGGGCTAATTTCTTTTAGGATTGACTGGTTTGATCTCTTTGCTGTCCAAGGGACTCTCAAGAGTCTTCTCCAGCAATATTCAAAAAGCATCAGTTCTTCAGTAATCAGCCTTCCTTATGGTCCAACTGTCACATCCATACATGGCTACTGGAAAAACCATAGCTTTGACTATATGGACTTTGGTCAGCAAAGCGATGTCTCTACTTTTTAATACACTGTCTAGGTTTGTCATAGCTTTCCTTCCAAGGAGCAAGCATCATTTAATTTCATGGCTGCAATCACTGTCTACAGTGATTTTGGAGCCCAAGAAAATAAAGTCTGTCACTGTTTCCATTGTTTCCCCATCTATTTGCCATGAAATGATGGGACCAGATGCCATGATCTTCGTTTTCTGAATGCTCAGTTTTAAGCCAGCTTTTTCACTATCCTCTTTCACCTTCATCAAGAGGCTCTTTAGTTCCTCTTCACTTTCTGTCACTAGACTGATATCATCTGTATATCTGAGGTTGTTAATATCTCTCCCAGCAATCGTGATTCCAGTTTGTGATCCACCTAGCTCGGCATTTCACATGATGTACTCTGCATTGAAGTTAAATTAGCAGGGTGACAATATACAGCCTTACTGTACTCCTTCCTAATTGTGAACCAGTCCATTGTAGCTTCTTCTTTTGCATATAGGACGTTCAGGTAGACAGGTAAGGTGGTCTGGTATTCTCATCTCATTAAGAATTTTCCACAGTTTGTTGTGATCCAGACAGTCAAAGACTTTAACATAATCGATGAAGCAGAAGTCGATGTTTTTCTGGAACTCCCTTGCTTTCTCCATGATCCAACAAATGTTGGCAATTTGATTTCTGGTTCCTCTGCCTCTTCAAAACCGAGCTTGTGTATCTGGAAGTTCTCGGTTCACATACTTCTGAAATCTGGCTTGAAGGATTCTGAACATAACCTTGCTAGCATATGAAATGAACACAACTGTATGGTACCTTGAACATTCTTTGGCATTGCCCTTCTTTGAGATTGGAATGAAAAGTGACTTTTCCAGTCCTGTGGCCACTGCTGAGTTTTCCAAATTTGCTGGCATACTGTGTGCAGCACTTTAACAGCATCATCTTTCAGGGTTTTAAATAACTCAGCTGGAATTCCCGAGTAGCCTACTGGACACCTTCCAACCTGGGGGCTCACCTTCCAGTATCGTATTTTTTTGCCTTTTCGTATAGTCCCTGGGGCAAGAATACTGGGTGACTGGCCAATAATACCTCCTCCAGTGGACCATGTTTTGTCAGAACTCTTCACTATGTCTGTCTTGGGTGGCCCTGCACAGCATAACTAAAAGCTTCACTGAGTTACACAAGCCCCTTCGCCACGCCAAGGCTGCAATCCATGATAGGGAAATAACACATGGCCCCTACCAGTATAACAACTGACACATATATTTAAATACCTAATTTATAGTACATTATGATAAGTGCAATAGAAATTTTACAAGGATCAGGAAGGAGCTATAAACCCTCTAGAAGGTGGAGCCCAGACATAGCTTATTGTAGAAGGCCAAGGCCGGAGAAGGTTTAACCAAGTAGACACAGCAGGAGATGCGTAGCACAGAAAAGAAAGAAAACAAAACAGCATAGCCCAAGACAGGACGGTGCAGTTAGCTCTGAACAACATGCAGAAGAATGAGAAGACAAGCAGGAGGTGAGGGAAGCAGTCGCGAGAGACACTTGTGTAAATTCACATGCCTCCAGGCTGCTGAGGAAGGAAGACAGAAGGAAATACACAGGCCGCAGTGACACAGTGCTAGCCCAAAGAGATGAAGGCCGCACGATGACACGCACGTCAGCAAATCTCTGCTTTTTTATCACCATCATCTTCTTGTCTTTGTCTTCTTTGCTTTGTCTTCTTTTTTTTTTAAGCTCAGCGCAAATGTCTGATCATTCACAACTCAGGTTCAAAGATTCATAAAAAGTACCACTGGAAGGTAATCTCCTGTAGCCTAAATTCAAACCCTGAAAGTCCAAGTATCTGATGTGGTTTACAACCAGGAAGGCCAGGCGAGAACACCACAGTGGCTTCCCCAAGGTGCAGCAGGCAGAGACTGGCTTTCTGATCAATGTCCAGGGGCCCTGGGATCCTCACCCCAAAACCGAGCCAAACCCTGTGAGCCATGAACTCTATAATTAGAAGGGGTCCCAGAGCAGCCCACATCACCTCCTTCCCCAGGCAGGAATCTGCCAGTCTGCCTGCCTCTGCTTGTAGACCTGAGTGCCAGGGCCTTATCACCTTGAGAAAATCTCTCCATGCTCCATGTGCAGCTCTGACTCAACCTTCCTAAAATGCTGCTTTCATTCTGCAGCTTCCTCTTTGCCTACACAGTGCTAAGCCATCTCTTACCTCTTACAAGGTTCTCTGGGGGCACCAGCCTCTTCTCTTTAGAAGTTCCAGGCAACGACGCTAAGATCTGCTGGGCCTCATAAAAAGGAGCACTGCGTGCATGCTCAGTTGTGTCCTGGGCTGTAGCCCCTCAGGCTCCTCTGTCCATGGAATTTTCCAGGCAAGAACACTGGAGTGGGTTGCCATTCCCTTCTCCAGGGGATCTTCCTGACCCAGGGATCTTCCGAGTCTCCTGCATTGGCAGGCAAGTTCTTTATCACTGCGCTACCAAGAAAGGGAGAGAAAAGCCTAAAAACAGGAAGTGATCACAGTTTGGGGAGCACATTTAACCCATGTTAGTTCTTCTAACGGGGGAGCCCTGAACCCGAGGGATCAGCCCAGATGCTGCATCCACACACATACACGGGCCACTTGGGACAGGCAGCTGCCAAAGGGGAGGTTAATAAGCTCGGCACATTTCCTCTGCAAAAAATTCAGCATCATATTTATTTTCCCCCGTCTTTCTATAAGCCACTTGGATGAATAATAAAGATATTAAAGGAACAGATGGGTGAAAAGTGCCCATCTAGATTGGGAAGACAACCTTCTAGCATTTAAGGATTCTTTAGCAGCCCCTATTAGAATGCTGTAACTTTTGTCCACCTGATGTAAACAGGTGACTCAATGGAAAAGACCCTGATGCTGGGAAAGACTGAAGGCAGGAGAAGGGGGCAACAGAGGATGTGATGGTTGGATGGCATCACTGACTGAATGGACATGAACTTGGGCAAACTCCACAAGATGGTGAGGGACAGGGGAGCCTGGCGTGCTGCAGCCCATGGGGTCACGAAGAGTTGGACCTGACGTGGCGACTGAACAACAAAAACAACTAGAATACTGCTAGAATAAAGATGAGAAAGGCAACACACTTCAGAGAAGGACACAGAGTTGGATTTGAGCCGTGTAACTCTTGCACTTCTGGCTGCACGCCTCCAACAAGCTATTTACCTGCCAAGCTTTAGCCTCATGTGTAAAATGGGGAAACCTAAGAATAAAAGACGTATATGAAATGTTTATACGATACTAAGCAATGAGAAAATACTCAATAAATTACGTTCCTATTGTTACTGCCTGGCACGAGTTACGTCTTTAGCCCTCTCAGCATTAATCTCACATCACGTCCAAGGAGCACTTCTCTTGGACCATCCTAATTGGCGTGCTGACCCCTAATTCTAAATGAAGGGTACTGATGCAAGAAATGGGAACCTCAACAGACACAGCACTCTATTAAATACGCCCTTCATCTCCGGTGACCTCAAGAGGCCATCCAGGCTCCCCCAGAGACCCACCCTGACTTCTTCAAATACACTATCTGCACCGCCTTATTGAGCGCTCCTCTCCCCCACAGCGGCCCTGCAGCTCCTGCACACCCTCTGCATGCACCACCCTGGGCCCAGTGCTCACTCCTCTGGCTCAAGATAATGCCCTCCATCCTGCTGATTACTGCTGATAGGCTAACCCACACAGTCAGCAGGAAGGCACACACCGGCATTTTCCCCCTTTATTCCGTGCCTGCCTTTTCCCCTCGGCTTGTTTATTCTGGCCTGCCACAAAGCAGATGTCCTCTGGAGCACTCCTCCTCCTCCATACCACCACAGCTCTTGACAGCATCTGGCACGCCACTGAGCACCCAGTAAATACTAAAGAGACGCCTGACTGACGTGACCGTCTCAGACAGAAATGAATGAGCTTCCCCATAGCATTTGATGGCCAAGGGTCCACAGCATGTAAGAACAAAAATCAATCTTCCCCAAAATATCTGAAAGTCCCAGAAGGCTTACCTAGTAGCTCATTATGAAATCCAGCCTCATTCAACTTGCTCAGTTGGCCAAAGGGGTAACAGAGACGAGAGAAGGGGGGAGTGAGCATCAGCTAACTAAACAAGAACCTCAAAGCCAAGGGGAGGGCAGAAGGCAGCACTCGCACAGTGATTGGTACCTTCGGGAAGAACACTCACACATGTTATTTCAATTCTCCCTTGGTGTTTAACACAGGCCTGTGGTTTCCTGCAAAAATGGTTTCTGCTGCTTTGCAGAGACCTACACGGAGGAGAGAGCTCCAGAGGGCTATTCCACAGGTGAGAATTCAGCCTACAGCTGCATCCTGTTACCCAAAGGAAACGGAACTGGGAGCTGCCAGGACGTCCAGATAGAGGAGAGCAAGACCGTAAATTCAGGGAGTGCTGACAATCTCATCACTATGGTAATAAGAATAAACTTTAAATTTAGAAAACTTCACACACACACACAGCTGAGTTTTATGTAAATTAACCTCAGCAGGGGTTAAAAGAGACATCCTGTAGAGAGACTGCCAAGTTCAAGCCTTTCTACTTCCTTCATCCTCCCCAACCTGTATCATCCCAAAAGCAAGCAATCCAATGGGCCGAACCAGTTATAAACTACTTGGAAAGACTAAATCTAGGCCAGTGGGCGCGCACACAAATGCAGACATTACTAAGCTGGAGGACCTCACCTGGACAAATCCCAAGGCCTGGAGTGGCTACTTGGTTAGAAATCATTTCGCAGTGACCCGCAGAACCCCTTCTTGGTCACGGTGCATGACAAAAGCAGTATCGGGTCATTCCCACAAAGGGCAGGCAGAAGAGTGTACCAGAAGCAGATGCTAAGGATGTCAACATTAGCTTTTAAAGTGTTAGAAAGCTTTCATACATCGGGGATAAATAACTGCCTTCAATATTATGATTCTCCAGTAGTAGGTCTTCAAATAATGGTATTTGAGAATAATGGTATTTGAAAACACGAGGTTTGTTTGTTTAACCATCGCAAAATGGGAGGGAAGTTTTTGAACAATAAAGACTTCAAATAAAATAAATTTGTGTATTACATAATTAAATGAAAATTTTACAGAGTCAAAGAAACTCCAATACTTTTCAGCAGCCCTCCAGTAGGTTGTTTTTTTTTTTTTAAATATCACTCTATTAACTTAAGGGAAGACTTTCGTTTTTCATTTTAAATTTAAAGAATTTCTATTCATAAAATATCCCTTGGGGAGTCATTTTGGTTTTATATCATACAATGAGCAGAGAGCAATTTTTTTTAATTACTGATAAACTTAGTTTAGGAAGAAACAACTAGGGCCAGTCAACTAAAAGCACATGAAAATTATCGCCCCTACTTCTAACAATCTGGAAGCCATATGGAACCGTAACATACTGTAGAACCTGCGATAACTTGATCAGCAGTTTCAGCAGAGAATTCAGCTACTTGAAGACCAACACGTACCCATGTTCTGACATAACAATCCCGGCCCTGTCACTCTGTGGGAAGGTCTCTCTCTGTGATCTCTCCCCAAGTCACGCTCAAGGCGAGTGAAACACTGCACTCTTGGGGTCCACAGGAGAGGAGGAAGTGCCTATGCATTTTGAAAACGGTGCTTTAAAAGAATTGTGTCTAATTCTGTTCAGATGTTAATAAAGCCAACTCACTTTCAATTTGGACACACAGCTTCACAAAACAAACACAGGTGTTTGACAACACTAAGGTAAAGGATTGTTAAGAGGAGATCTCGGCTGAACTGAAAATCAGTGACAATGTGCTCTGCAAATTCTCCTCACTTGATCAGTTTACTGAAAACGGTTTTAAAGCTAATGATTTAAAAGGTTAATTGCCCAGCTAAATTTAGGTGATATTACACTTGTTCTGGAGTTAGAAATAACAGGGCTAAGAGAAACTTGCGAGATTATTCCCTGAATCTCGAGTTTTCTGAATTCCTCTTAAAAGGAAACTCGTAGAGGATCATAGATCACATGTATTAATAACTTACACAGTAAGAAATGGAAAATTAATTTCCCCACTTGAACTAAATTAAAAAAGAAAATTGTTGCTTTAAAACATTTAGCATTTCTAGCTACGTGTGGAGGCAAGTGGCGCATAACAGAATGCATGACAATGAATTGTTGCTTCTAGCTAATGTACAAAAAGACAGTACCGCTATGCACTGTGAAACTTCACATACTTAATATATTCAGAATGTACAAAAAGCAGCTAGAGAAAGTCAAGCTCTACTACACAGTACCCTTTCCTTTACATTTCAGAAAACAATATATGTGTGTGTGTGTGTTTCATACAATCAATATTATCACGGAATGACCCAAATGCTAATAATGTGATCATCATCAATGCTTCACTTGGCTGCTTTTCCTGAAAATCTTTACAATCAAAAGGTAAATTAATGTGGAGGAAAAAGAGTAAAGGACTGCCTGATGTACTGTCCCCAAAGCAAAACTGTGGCTCTGCAGGTTTTGTTAAGTGGGCGTGAGCTGGGGTAGGTGAGCAGGTCCCTGTACAGGAGTCTTCAAGAACCCAGCGTGTCCAGAAGCCAATCTGATGTGGAAGGGATGACGAGGACCGACGTAAAGGATGCCAGACAGCAGGCATGGGAAAGGCACCGAGAGGAAAGAGTTCATCCAACCAGAATCTGAGTGTACTCCAGACAAGGGGCTGCGGACAGAACAACAAACTATAAACAGTCCAAATAAACTCTCCTGAGAGCGCTGAGACCTTTGACTTTCTGACTCTCCGCATAAATTACACAGGCCCCCGGGGGCCCCACCCCACTGCAGCAACAGCGGCTCGGTGCTGGATTAGCCGTGGTGAGAAGACGGCCAAGGACACTGACTGCTGCGCAAGACTCAACAGCCTCGGCTGCTGCAAAGACCCTAGGGGGCAGAGAGAAGAGGTGACACCTTAAACACCCCCGCACCCTGATGAATGCAAGGACTGAGCTGACCAGAGCGAGAGGGCCCCCAGGGCGAGGGCGCTGAGGTCAGTCAAGCGTGGGCGGTGCTTCGGTACAGCGGCGAGGGAACAGGTGCTCCCTCTATACACACTGTCCTTCATGGGCACGAACCCAGCCAGCACACCCGGCTCCGGACAACCACCAAGAAAGCCTGCAGGGTGGAAGCAGCTGCCAAGCAGAACCCGGGCTCCTCACTTGCAGCAACAGCACAATCTCCGAGACGCGGAGGCCGCTCGACTAACCACCTGTTTGGAAGCTGAGAGTTGAAACCTCAGCTGGTGCCGCCTCTCCCTCTAAGTGACTTGAATAAAATGAAAAGGGTGATTTCAACCAGCAAAGCTGGGCCCGCGAACAGCTGACTCTGTGGCAGAGCAGGAAGTAAGACGGTGAAAACCGCAAGCCAGCGGTCTCAGCCCCTGCCCCTTGAGGTAGAAGCTCATAGGTCAGTTTTTTTTCCAGAGTTTTAAAAATATATTCCTGGTTCCTCTTTCTTTCCCTCCGTTCCCCTGCCCAAGTGCTGGTACAATCAAACTGAAGATGGCATTTCTAAAATAATCTTCAGAGGCTTTTAAACACAACGCAATGGCCGCAGGACCTACTACAGACTCAGCATGGATGGAGGCTGAAGGCTGGCTCTGGGCTCTGACCCTCATCTCCCTCGTCCTGTGTGCCTCCCTCTCCAGTCTGACACACGACGTATCTACGGAGAGACCTCGTCATTTTCTAGCTCCTCTGTTTCTACAGAAAGAGAAACACTAGATGTTCAGAGAACAGAGTAAAGGAATTATCAACTCGCTCCAATTATACCAACTGACCTCATCCTCTCGTTACAAGCTGCTTCCTGGCATCTGAAATCCACTTTTGAAATTCAACCAAGGGCATTTACAAGAAAAATACTCCTTCTTCCCCCATTCTCTCTCTCTGAAGTATATGCTGGAAATAACACTGGTGGTAATGAGCATGCACTGGCTTGCAGAATTCATACTCATCAAAAAGCACACAGTGTGTCTGTCCCTCACTGACCGGTACGGCACGGCACTTCATTCCTCAATGGGTGTTTTTGTTGGTTCACCCAAAAGGCAAACCCCGTAAATTCTACGTTCCTGACACCCTACAGCTTACCAACTAAGCAGAGCTAACTGCCGTCACCATCATCTTTACTGGCGCTTAACAAAGAGCTTCTAACTCTGCTTCAAGCACCTACAAATCCTCACATTAATCCATTTCACAAGGGAAGAGAGCCTTGTCTCTTTAACACATCGTAATTTCATGAATAGAAACACTAGGTACCTTAGGTCTACAAGCAAGAGGGCAGAAAGGTGATTTGGTGAGCTGGGAACTAAACCCCGTTAGAAAGAGAAGAATTTAAATGGAAAATGCTTGGTGGTATAAGCAGTGCTTCACCAATAAGGCTGGGAGAGGAAGAAAGCAAAGACATACTTGTTCAGCACTCCTCTGTTAACTAATTCATCCGTTTCATCTCCCCCAGAACTCAACCGTTTTCGACTACTTTATAGACATGCCTTATTCTGTTTTCCCGGAGTAGCAGGTAATGGCCTACAGGAAAAGTCAGCTTCGCAATCACCCAACAAGTAATGCAACTCAACAGACCAACATGTTCCTACCCACCTCCAAATGGAAATGTTTACAAGCTTGAGAATCGATGGGGAATGGACAAACTCCCTTTAACACAAACACAGGCTAACATCCGCCAAGCTACAATCTGCTGGCCCCCAAAATTCAGCTGCTGTTACGTAAGCAACAGGAACTGCTGAGAATGTTTTCCCTGAAATGCGACAAAGCTCTGATAAAGTAAATAATCAATCTTCAAAACCAATGCCCAGGCTTCAAGAGAATGAACAGGGAGTCTTTCCCATTCAAAACTGCAGTCACAGTGAAGAGCCACATCTCTGCTGGTACTAAATCTTACAAACCATAAGTACTAGTAAGAACCATACCATCCTATACCACCCATACCTGGCACATACACTGACTTTTCATACAGCTGATCAGCAGTCTTGAAGTCTGCTACTCAAGTGAAGAGAAAACTAAAACACAGTTAAAAGCAAAATGGACAGACCAGAGACAGGCTCTGCAACCTTCCATTACAGACCTTGATGGCTATCCCAGGTCAGAGCAAGGAGCAAGTCAAGAATGCAGCCACCCACAGAATACCTCCCCACCCAGGCCAAGAGGAAAAAAGAACACCAAAGGGCTGGGGAATCTAAAAACTCAGTTATGAAATCTCCAAGGAGACACTCCTTATGGGCTAATAGCCTGAGGCCTGGAGCTTTAACAAACACAACGAAACACCCGACTCAGGGCCAGCATCAGCTGCACTTATGAAGAAAAGCTCTGCCCTTCAAGGAGTCAGGTCAAAATAGACAGGAAGCAAGGAAAACATTTTTTAAATTTTGCAGAGCAAATCAACCTATTTATTTCACTTTCAAAAATCTCAAGTCTTGAGTTAGGCTTCCAGTCCCTCTTTAGAAGATACATACTATGGAGAGTTAACTGCAGATGACCGAAAAAGAGTGTCACTATTTAAAAAGTTGACCAAAAAGCCAATTACTCTATATTAGATCACTGCGCCTGCGTGTGTACATGCTCAGTGGCTTCAGTGTCTTGACTCTCTGCAACCTCACCTTACTAACCCCCTTACCTATCAAATTCCTTTCTCGATCACCTCCCTTCTCAAAGACATTTCCTTGCTCACTTCCTCTCACAAAAGGGGAAGTGAACATGTTAGCAGCTCACTCGAGTCTGACTCTTTGCAACTCCATGAACCATGGCCCACCAGGCTCCTCTGTGGGCTACAAGTTTTGCTTGGAATTCTCCAAGCAAAAACACTAGAGCAGGTTGCCATTTCCTCCTCCACGGGATCTTCCCAACCCAGGGATCGGACCCGTGTCTCTCAATCTCCTGCACTGTAGCCGGATTCATTACTGCTAAGGCACCAGGGAAGATGTGCTCCTGGAGAAGCAACCGTAACTGACTAAAAAAGCTACCGTTCCAAGGCACTGGAAGGAGATAAACACAGAAAGCTGAAGAAAGAGAAAAGCACTGAGTCAAAGATTTACTTTTACTTTGCTTTTCAACGATGGTTACTTCCCAGATCCCTTAAGACAGTAGACAGAACTAGAGCAGAAAGCTGCATTCTTAAAATCTGCATATAAGCTTTCCCCAAATCCTTGGCAGACCTCTGAATTGTACATATACTGAGTCTCAAGATTTCCGGCAAAAAGCAAATCTCTGAGGCTGAAAGAACTGAGCAGAGATCAAATTAAAGTAGGAGTTTAAGTCCAATTCAATTAGCTGCCTGCCAGAACAAGTTAACACTTTTAAGGAGATAAAAAACAGAAAAGTCTCTAAACGTATCATCCAGAGTGTGTAACATACAATAAAAAATTACTAGATATGTGCAATCACATATCACATTTAACATCTTGCTGGATATCTCATTAATAAATAAATTAGATAAAATCTTCAACACATGTTCATTTCATATTTGACCAAGATTCATAGCTTTACCTCTGAGAAGCCAAAGACAATATCCACAAATCATATATCTGATAAAGTACTCACATCCAGGATTTATAAGGAACTCTTCCAACTCAATACTAAGAGCTCAACTAAAAATGGCCCCTTTTCACTAAAAAATAGAAAAATGACATTACCTCATTAGCAAAAATCCATTGTATTTCTACATGCTACAACAGACAACTGGAAGTTGAAACTCCAAATATCTATAACCATGAAATACTAAGTATAAATTGAACAAAATGTTGTAATTTAAAATATGCTTTTAAAAAATACATAAGATATTTTAAAACATTTAAAAAAAACCCAACATACACACATTCATAGTTCAATGCCAACTCTCCCCAAATTGAGCGACAGATACAATGCATTTCCAATGAAACAATAAAAAGCAGTATTCATTACAGAAATCAACAAGATGATTTGAAAATACAAATGACCTATAATATCCATATGATTTTTGAAAAAGAACAAAGTTGGAGGGTTTACACTACCGTCCTCAAGACTTAACCACAAAGCTATCAATATCTTAACTAACACAGGGTTAGTACTGGCCTAAGGAGAGAGATAAAGACCAATGAAACAGGATACCCCAGAAAAAGACCCACACAAAAATGGGTCAAGGTAGTTCGGCAAGGAAAAGATGGGTTTTTTCCAACAAATGGTGCGGAAACAAGTGGGTATCCATAAGCAAACAGTGAATGTCAACCCTTACCTCACATCAGCTGTAGAAGTTAACTCCAACAGACCACAAACCTAAGTCTAAGAGAGAGAATTTCTCACAGGAAGCACATGAGAAAATGCTTGTGACCTTCAGTTTGGCAAAGATTTCTTATACAGAACACAAAAAACGTTAACTAGAGAGAAAAAAAAAAAAAACAGGTAACTGCTAACAAAATCAGTAACTTCTTTCTGTTCTCTGGAAAACATATCTAGTAAAGGACATGTATTCAGAATATAAAAAGAACTCCTACAACTCAGGAAGACAAATATCTCCAAAAAAATTCAATAGGGCACCCCGACTTCATTAGTTATAACAGCAAAGGCAGAGAGGCAGGAAAAGTTATTTTGAACAGGGAAAAGCTACTTTTAAAAATCTGTAAGCCAGGTAAGAATTTAGAAAAACCTTGTACAAGCCACTTAATCTCTCTAGGCATCAGTTTATTCCCGTATACAACAAACTATAATCCCCAGGCTAGTATTCTGAGACTTTCTGTTTAGGATCGAAGGTGTCCTGGCCAAAGTTTATATGCATGGTTATTAAAACACATCCGCTGTGTTATTTAATACATGCTGCTTGGGTTGTCCTTGGGGTGAAAGCAAAGAGGTTCGTACTTAATCTATATCTGAACAGTAGCAGAGAACATCTACTTCTGCTTTATTGACTACGCCAAAGCCTTTGACTGTATGGACCACTACAAACTCTGGAAGATTCTTCAAGAGATGGGAATATCAGACCACCTTACCTATCTGCTGAGAAACCTGTATGCAGGTTAAGAAGCAACAAATGGAACCAGACATGGAACAACAAACTGGTTCCAAATTGGGAAAGGAGTACATCAAGGCTGTATATTGTTACCCCACTCATTTAACTTATATGCAGAGTACATCATGCAGAATGCTGGATGAAGCACAAATTGGAATCAAGAGAGAAGTATCAAGAATCTCAGATATGCAGATGACACCATCCTTACAGCAGAAAGCGAAGAACTCAACAGCCTTTTGATGAAGGTGAAAGAGGAGAGTGAAAAAGCTGTCTTAAAAACTCAACATCCAAAAAACGAAGATCATGGCACCCAGTCCCATCACTTCATGGCAAATAGATGGGGAAACAATGGAAACATTGACAGACTTTATTTTCTTGGGCTCCAAAATCACTGCATATTCTTGGGCAACCCAATTGTACCTCTGATCAGTCCGCTCTCTGTAAAAATAGGTAAGAATGAGAAAAACTATCAGTTTTAGAGTCCTGTAAAATTAATAACTTAAAACAGAATTACACAAAAATGCACAAAATTAGAGATGACCTAACAGCTATGATGAAACCAAGAAGCCTATTACCATATTATCTAATTTAAATCAATTAAATTAATTATCATATACAGATTTTAAGCTTCGATGAGTATTATCCCTATTCTACAAGAAAATGGACTTCAAGGTTCAAGGAACTTATCTAAAGACATCCTGCGCAAAACTGGTAGACTCTGGGGTCAGTCTGACTCCAAAACTCCTTTTTAATCTTTAGACCACACTATCTCCCCAAATTTCTAACGCCTATATAGGACACATACTGCTGCACTCACATGGATGGACACGGGAACTAAAGGGACAGACAGGCCGATGTTGGAAAATTTATGGCCAAGGAACTCACTAGTCTGGTAAAGCCTACCAGAGGCACCTAGCCCTCATGCCAGACTTGACCCCTTCGGCTGCTGGGTCACAGGGAGGTGAGTCGGCGGGGGCCAGCTTCGGGGGGAGCGTGGTTTTCATGGGCAGACAGAGCGAGGAGGATGGGAACAAGGGCTTGGGGCAGTATTTCAAACTTTGAACAATCAGCACAATCTCACCAGTGCACACTAGCTGGATGTGAGCATGCTAGCAGGCTTTTTTTTTTTTAATGTTAAGGTCAGAATTACAGGACTGTGGCTTCCACATTTCAATCAAGGCACATTATCACTGACTCATTACCAAGTGACTTCAGGCCCTGCCCCCGGCATCTAGGAGAGGAAGGCGAAGACCCGACCAAGGTCTCCCTTGTGCCTGGACTCTGCCAAAGGCGACGGCATCGAGGAGAGGAAAGCGAAGACCCGACCAAGGTCTCCCTCGTGGCGGGACTCTGCAAAAGCTGACTGGGATCTCAAGAGGACTCACTGCCTTTGACGCAGCCAGTCCAGCTCAAGTGCATCAGGCTCTTTTCTCAGAAACAAGAGGGTAGCAGGAAAGGAAAGCCAAGAAGAAAGGCAAAGTGCACACACAAAAGGACCCAGTGTTCACTGCAGACCTCCCCAAGAAAGCAGCCCTCGCACGTTTCAAAAACCACTCGACTATCCCACTCTGTGCAATTCAGTCTTGGCTGCAACTTAACCTCCTGATCTCCTGACACTGTAGACCTGAAAGGCCCAGAAACAAACACCCTAGGGATGAAATCAGTCAGGGGAGGCAAGACCCGACATTTGGGAGGAAGGAGGGCGAGACCGCCTCAATCCTTCCTGGGCTCCACGGCCATCATCCCTTTTCCCTTTCTTCTCATAAACAATCTCAAACAGTAATGATTTCTGGTTAATTCACTAAATTTAGTAAATACTGGTATCCAACGTCTCCTCCTCTTCTCTTTCTGGAACTTCAGCTGCACGCATATTACAGGCCCTTTAAAAACCGTCCCACAGGGCTCAGTGGTTCTGTTCATTTCCGTTTCAATCTTTCAGCTCTCTGGTCTTCAGATTCTTCTTGCTGATTTAAAGTTCGGTGATTCTTTGGTCTATCCTCTCCCGTTAGACTTACCTTGTGAAGTTTTTATTTCGGACAGGTTTTCTTCATACATTCTATTTTGGTTTTGAGATTTCATAGTCTTTCATAGTCTTCCACTACAAGTAGATCTCCCTGTACATAACTAAATATAGTAACAATATAAAAGCCCTCCTCCTCTCAACCCAAGATTTGGGACATAACGGATCAACCTCCATTGATTAGACTTCCTTGAAGAATGGGTCACTTTCCTGTTTCCTCACATTTTGAGTAATTTTAGAACGTATCCTGGATACTACAGAGGCTTTGAATTATGTAATTCCTCCAAAGAATCTCTATTTTTGTTATCTGTTTTAGCAGGCGGTTAATTGAACTCAGACAACAACTTCTGCCTCTTGAATGGCAACCCCCATCTACAGTTTAAGCCTTAGCTTGGCTGCCCTGTTCATGCACAGGTCAGGGGTCAGGGGTCAGAATTTCTACATAGAATTTGGGGCACCTCCTCTTGGGGCTCTCTCCTCTCCTGAATTGTTCCTTCCTCTTCAACGGCTGTGATTGTCCTGAACTGTGCCTTCTGGTGATACAAGCCAAAAATATAAATACTGGGGCTTTCCTATGAACTTAAAAATGAGAAATTCACCCACAGATTGAAAGCTTCCACAAGTCAACTGCCCTCCAGAATCCACTCTGTTGCTTATTCTCTAGTACCTTTATACTGTTCTTGTATTTTACCAAGAATTTATGGTTGATAAATGACAGGCTAAGTGGACCGGAAATTCATGCAGTTTAACAAAAAGAGGTAAAATCAATAATTGTGTTTCATTTATAGAAATTAATTAAGTAAAATTTTGGTTCAGATTTGTGAGAAAAAAGTACACACTACCTGTAAAGAAGGACTGATTGAAAAAGACTCTTTATCTATACAAGCTTCTCTCCTAAGGGACAATGCTATTCTAAATTGTCACCTGCAAATGATGTAAGATAGACTGTACTGGAAGCAAAAAATAAAAAACAGGAAGGGAACCACCACAGTTAAAGAAAACAGGAACAGAGGACTCCCCTAGTGATTCAGTGGTTAAGAATCTGCTCCCACTGCTGGGGCACAGGTTTGATCCCTGCTTGGGGAACTAAGATCCCTCTGGCCACACTGTGTGCACCCTCCTGTCCCTGGCCAGATACAAAAAAAAAAAAAAAAGAGCTAGAGGAGAAAACAGGAGCAGTAGAAAAGTAAGTTAACAGGAAAACTATTTTAAATGAGAAAACATTAACTCAGAAAGTGGCTTGGGGAATTTATGTGGCAAAAATCCTAGAAGATATAAGGACACAAGTACTGCTTCCCTGGTGGCTCAGCTGGTAAAGAACCTGCCTGCAGTGCAGGAGACCCAGGTTCAATCCCCTGGCTGGGAAAATCCCCCGGAGAAGGGAACGGCTACCCACTCCAGGATTCTTGCCTGGAAAATTCACGGACAGAGGAGCCTTGCAGGCTACAGACCATGGGCTCGCAAGTCAGATCTGAGACAGCAACGCTGTCACTATGTTAGCCAATTCGTATGCGCAAACTGTTGGGTGTTAACGTGTTAGCACCCGTACTACATGCTGAGGACAGAGGTGACAATCAATACAGTCCTGCTCTCACAGAGCTTAAATCTGGTGAAAAGGACGTGAAAGCAGACAGATAGCACAATAAGACACAATGGATGATAGTTCTCACACTTCCATGAGAAAACTACCCCAAGCCCAGTGCCATAAAGCAACAGCAAGAACTCTGACTTTAAGGTTCTGCAGCTGAGAAATCCGTAACACGGCTCTCACCGGGCTGCAGACCAAAGTGTCGGGAGGACAGGACTGCATCCTCTTCTGCAGGGTCTCGGGAAATATCTGTCCCCTGTCATTTTTTGCAGCTTCTAGAGGGTGCCTATATCCCTTGGCTGCGGCCCTTTCCCTCCACCTTCAAAGTCAACAAAATTGAACTTCTCTGACCCTTTTTAAATCCCCCTCTCGCCACAGTCACCCTGGAGAAGGAAATGGCAACCCACTGCAGTTTTCTTGCCTGGAGAATTCCATGGACAGAGGAGTCTGGAGGGTTGCAGTCCATGGGGTCAAGAAAAGTCAGACATGAGTGAGTGACTGACACACACACACCACAGTCAGGAAATGTTCCATGCTTTTAAGGACCCCTGTGGTTAGACTGGTCCACCTGGATATTCAAAGTACTCTCCCCACTTCAAGGTCCTCAATCACATCTGCAGTGTCCTTTCTGCCATGTAAGGTAACTTATTCACACACAGAGAAAGATGTGGACATCTCCGGGGGGCCATCAGTCTGTCTACCATAGGCAGCATCATAAAAGGTTCAATAAACATGAAGCGGGAAAGGTGCTTCTGGCCAGCACGGGCTGCCACGGCGCATGAACGAGTGAACTCAGTTCTATCCTGTAAGAAACGTGTCAAGCTGAGGGCCTAACCTGGTGGCTCAGTGGTAAAGAATTCGCCTGCCAAAGCAAGAGACGTGGGTTTGATCCCCGGGTCAAGAAGATCCCCTGGAGAAGGGCATGGCAACCCACTTCAGTATTCTTGCCTGGAGAATGCCATGGACAGAGGAGCCTGGCTGGTTACAGTCCATGGGGTCACAAAAGAGTTGGGCACAACTTAGCAACTAAACAACCACAGCAAGCTATGTGAGGAGCTGTGTAGTCTCCAGCAGACCAACAGCATGTGCAAATGGGTATGCATATTAAAAGTTCATACAAGTGCTGTGGTTATATGAGAGTGTGTTGACTGAGTATGTGTTGCTGTGTGTTTGTGTATGAGAGAGAGACAGACAGGAGATAAGGCCAGAAAGATATGAAGAAACAGTTCTAGACTATTAAGAAATTTAGTCTTTACTCTCAAGGCAATGAGAAACCTATTAAAGTCTGTAAGCAATAAAAGAGCATGATATGTATGCCGAAGTGTAATTTCCGGCCATTATGTGAAAATAGCCTCAAAGAGGTAATAGTCTATAAGTAGGAAGTCGAGAGACTACTGCAATTGTCCTGGTAAAAACTAGTGAGTTTAAATATAATAAAAAGGATGGCAAGGAGAAAACAGATTTTGTGAAAGGCAGCTGAGCTAGAATTTAGTGATCAGACATCCTTAGTACTGAAGACTAATCAGGAGTCTAGGAAGATTTTTACCTTGACAACTGGTATGATGGTACTTTTAAGGAAAAAACAGATGAGCAGGTGGTAACTTGGGGGTAATATATGAGCTAACTAGACATGCTGGTTTTGCAGTACCCTTGATATAGACAAGTCGTAGCTCTTGACAATGAAGTTCCTGAGAATCACGTGCATGCACGCTCTGCCACTTCAGTCAAGTCCAACTCTTTATGACAAAAGAAATCTAGAAATAACCTATTTAAAAACGAAGATCATGGCATCCGGCCCATCACTTCATGGGAAATTGATGGGGAAACAGTGGAAACAGTGTCAGACTTTATTTTGGGGGGCTCCAAAATCACTGCAGATGGTGACTGCAGCCATGAAATTAAAAGACGCTTACTCCTTGGAAGAAAAGTTATGACCAACCTAGATATCACATTCAAAAGCAGAGATATTACTTTGCCGACTAAGGTGCATCTAGTCAAGGCTATGGTTTTTCCAGTAGTCATGTATGGATGTGAGAGTTGGACTGTGAAGAAGGCTGTGAAGAAGGCTGAGCACCGAAGAATTGATGCTTTTGAACTGTGGTGTTGGAGAAGACTCTTGAGAGTCCCTTGGACTGCAAGGAGATCCAACCAGTCCATTGTGAAGGAGATCAGTCCTGGGATTTCCTTGGAAGGAATGATGCTAAAGCTGAAACTCCAGTACTTTGACCACCTCATGAGAAGAGTTGACTCAATGGAAAAGACTCTGATGCTGGGAGGGATTGGGGGCAGGAGGAGAAGGAGACGACAGAGGATGAGATGGCTGGATGGCATCACTGACTCGATGGACGTGAATCTGAGTGAACTCCGGAAGTTGGTGATGGACAGGGAGGCCTGGCATGCTGCGATTCATGGGGTCGCAAAGAGTCGGACACGACTGAGCGACTGAACTGAACTGAACATCGGGAAAATGATTAAGGTTATTTAAACCATATGAGGAACTCAATAGTGTGTGAATTCCTTATAATGTAAAGTGACAAAAATCGGAATATAGAAATGCCACTTTCTCAGACAAATAGTAGGGACAGAGGGAACAGACTCAAACGTTCAGTGACTATTCCTAGAAGGTGCGATTATGGGTAATTTTCATTTTCTTCTACTTCATATTCTAACACTTCCATAATAAGTCCATATGTTCTGCATATTCCAGATTTCCATAATGAGCATCACCAAAAATAAAGGGGATACTTATTTTTAAGGAATACTTAAAAGTTAGTATTTTCCTCAAAACTGCTTAAGGCAGAGGCCTCAACCATTAACGGGACCTACTTCTATTTGGCAAACATTCAAATCTCTTTTCTTGACCCTTCGGCTGAAAAAAGTCAAACAGGGTGTTAGTGACAATTTAGCAACGTAGATAAAAATCAAAGTCACCCTCCACCAGGGGCTGGGGTTCTGTATGTGAAGACAGACATAGTAAATGGAAGAGCCTAAAATAAAGGCCAACCATTCTGTTATCACCCCGCAGGTCGGCAGTGGACAAGGCCTGAGCCGTGACCAAGCGGAGGGTAACACATAGACAGACAGACGGCTGCAACATCACGGTGCTGAGACAGGTAACGTCCAGCTGCACCAACTACGGATCCAACTCCGCACACTCATTAGCACACTCACAGATTCAGCCCACTGCGTCCCAACGAAAGGTAGAGCCTCCCCTAAAACTCCTAATGGCTCCCCTTGCCATTATTCTTCAAAAAAGTCTTCAGAGGCCAAGAATGTGTTCGCTTCCATTTCACATCCTACAAAGCAACATACCACGCAGCAGTAGGGCCCCAACAGCAGTAAGAAAAATCACTTGCTGTGGAGGCTAAACTGACCTAGGTCAGAACTTCAGGTATGCTTCCTACTATTTCAGGTAAGTCAGTTTCTTAAAGACTGATAGAAACACACAAGTATCAAAACAGATCATTTCAATGAGGTCTGGGGCAACTCATTTAATCTCTCTAAGCTTCCAGTCCCAAGTCAATAAAAGGCGGGGGAGGTCATACATTTCTTACAAGGCTGTTGGGAGGATTGGGATTCCCTGACAGCTCAATTGGTAAAGAATCCGCTGGCAATGCAGGAGACCCTGGTTCGATTCCTGGGTTGGGAAGATCCTCTGGAGAAGGGATAGGCTTCCCACTCCAGTATTCCTGGCCTTCCCTTGTGGCTCAGCTGGTAAAGAATCCACCTGCAATGCAAGAGACCTGAGTTTGATCCCTGCGTTGGGAAGTTCCCCTGGAGAAGGGAAAGGCTCCCCACTCCAGTATTCTGGCCTGGAGAATTCCAATTCCTGGAGGATTAAGCAAGCAAATTTACGTAGAATGCCTGGCACACAGTGGGTAGTTATTTGTAGTTACTATAGTTTAAAGTATCAAGTGGACTGAGGAACATCTCCCCAAAGCTGTAACCTTCACGGAACTCTGAGGGAAAGCTCATGATTACAACAGGAGCTCATGGGCAGTGGTCTTACATGAGCCACAGACTCAGTGTAGGGAAGAAAGCTGCCAACCTGAGCAAGAAGAAACAGAAAATGAGGGCAGAGTCTCCCACGGACTCAGGCAGCGCGGTCCTGATTATTTGGATTCTGATCAAGGAGGAGTGGTCAGGATTAGCTTTCATCTCTAACACCTTATTAACTGTCATCTCCAACCCAAAGCAGAAAGGCCTGTTTAACTAAAATGTTCAGTGTATATGGCCAAGTGACTGAACAATCAAACACTTCTGATTTTTTGCTTACAACAAGAAGGGTGAACTTACAACTGTTTAGAGTAGAAAGGCACAAAGCCTAAGATTCTTTACTCCAAAAATGACCTGAAGGTGGGGAAAATGCCTTGGGACTACAGAAAGGCTCTTCTGGTTTTCTATGTTTGAGACAAGACAAGGATGGAAGATCTAAGACTCACTGCTCAGGGTGGTGGTGTACAAAAGGAAGTACACAAAAGAACTCCTTATCTATTTTACTTCCTCCTTTTCTCCCAATCAGAATGAACTTCAGGCTTCATTATTTATAGCAAAGAAAAAAATTAACAGCCCAAGACAGGGAGACACTGTAAGAGTGTCTGACTTAGAGCAGTGTGTCCCAGGCTAGAAAGAGAGACTTTCCAAGTCCTGAAAGACTAAGAATAAACGAGATGAAATATTCTGTAATAATCTACATGAGAAAAGAATCTGAAGAAGACTGAATATATGTATATGTATCATTGAATTTCTATGTGTACACCTGAAACACAACACTGTGACTATACTCCAATAAAATTTAAAAAAGAATAAAAGAGATTGGAGATTTAAACACAGACAATGACAGTCTGCAGGAAGAAAGCAGATTCCGTAAACTGTAATCTATTGAATTTTATCTCAATATCAGACACAGATTGCTAAAGGGATGTTTTGTAAGCCTTGGGCAAACAATAACCTATACACCCAGCATATAGCCACAATTCAGACACACAAGACAGTTTGTGGCTTGCTTTCTGGTTTTTAGCATCATTTTTTCATCCTAGGGATTGATAGTGGGTCTGAATTTCAACAACACACCTGCCCAAATCTCCCGTGATAATGCTGTGAACAAAATGAAATCTGGCAGCCTCAGATATAAGCATATAAATTCTCCATCTCCTGGTACATGATATTGTCTGTATTTCAGAAGCCACAGGGTATGCTTCTAGCTACAGCATGTTCCAGGAATTTGAGGAAACACTTTAGGAGGGGTAGAATGTGCCCACAGTCCACTGTTTCCATCCTAACCCTACAACAGTTTCAACAACAAAGCAAAAGGAATAATCAAATCAATGACTACCAGGAACAAGGTCCTACTATAGTTAACTGCAACTCTTCCCTACCCTGCCTCTGTCCAATGCTGATGAACACTTTTACCAAGGGCTTAAAATAGCTCATGATAAAACGATCCAATATACTGACTACCTGAGATTCATTAAGAACACTGATATACTGAAAGTTAAGACTGAAGATCCAAAAACCCTGAAAGACTAAAAGGGTGGGCCAAGAAATACATGAGAAACTAAATGTACTGAAATGGAATTTAACACAGGTCTAAATGAACCCTGCACTTCTACTGCAAAAACACCCAGAATTTACACCAAAACACCCAAATGAGCAGAGAAGAGAGAAGAAACCTACCTGGTCAACATACGTAGAAAAAGACCTGTGACTTTGGATAACCAACAATTTGTCCTTTATCAATAGTGATCTGGCTCAATTTCTTGAAAGCTGTTAGGAGATCAAACAAGAAAAGTGAAATGAGCCTCGGAGAGCGTTCAGTGGGTTGAAATTAGGGTGGAAAGGACTGTAGAGGCCAGACCATATAAGGCCTACTGTCAACTACTTTGGTCTCTATTTTAAAAGTAAGGGTCATGATTAGATTTTTATTTTAAAAGGCTCACTTGTTTATGTAATGGGAAGACGTGAAAGAAGGCAGGAAGAGGACACAGACTCCAGCTAGAACGCTGTGCAGTAATTCAGGTAAGCAGGAACAGGAGAGTGGCGAAGATGGAACGAAGCGGGCAGATGACAGATACGTGGATACTAAACACAAGATCTGCTGATAAACGTAATATAAACAGGGAGTAAGAAAAAGGGAGGACAAGGATGATTTCTAGATTTCTGTGTCACATGACAAAGACTGATAGTGATGCCAGTTATTGAGAGGAGTAAGGAGAAAATCACAGACTCACGTGGGCCGGCGAGACTTTCGATTCTATGACAGTTACACAGTGGATCTCCAGGTGCTAATTAACTGATTAATGGTATACATTGCCAGGAGCACTGTTTAAGTGACTTCTCCGTTTGAGTCAATATTGAAAAATACCAGTTGAGCAACACAATAGAAAAAGTCTTCATGAAACTCCTTGAAAACTGAGCTAACATTGAGTAACTACCCCACATTTCAGGTGCACCTCTCAAGGTACACCTCTCAAAAGCACACACCAAAATACCATGCATGTTCCCCTCAAACACCACGAAGCTGTGAACGTGTGCCATTCCCCCAAACCTGCTTCTTTCCTGCACCAGATGATCAAGCTATGGTGACAATAAAAAGGTAAAACACTAAATATTTTTAAATCCGCTTTCTTATTTCCTACATTTCTTGCTAGGATACACTTAACTTTTGAGTCCTGTTTCTAGGAATGACATTATCAGAGCTCAATGGAAATGCTGATAATGAAGACCCCGTCCTTTTTCTCTTAGAGAGAAGGACAATGAGGCCCTAAAAGGTAACATGCTCAACGGTAGAACCGGGTGGAACTCAAACCCTGACAACCCACCCAAACTCCCACATTACCAAGGCCAGTCTACCCGACACAAAATATTACTTTTACTTACCTGGCCTCCTCTGAAATTTCTAGTGATTACAGCAGCTGACTGGAGAATTAAAAGTACAAAGTTCAATGAATGGCAGCTTATCTTCAAGCCCCGAACAGCCCATGTAGGGGCTGACAGCCGCATCCACACAGACAGAAAGAGCAGAATGAGGAGGGAGGAGAAGAAAGCAACAGGCTCAAGATCTACTATTGCTGTGGCTACACTTCCTATCTCATCTACAACCAAGAGGGACACGGAGCTGCTCCAACTTAGCCCAAAACTCAGCGAAAAGAGGAAAAGAAATTCAAATCCATTTCTGCTCATTAGTTTTTAAAGTTACTGGTAAGGGAAAAAGATCTGGGGAGAGTCATTTTTAACTGCGAGCTACTAGACTCTGAATGTACCGGATTACCATTGGAATCATTTAGAACAGATATCAGAGTGTATGATGACAACAGCTAGTCAACTGCAACTTGAGCTTATGACATATCCTTGTGATAATCATTTTTATCTCAGCTTTACAAAAGAGGCAATGGAGCAGCAACAGAGGTGGAAGACACTGTCAAGGTCACACAACCAGCAAGCAGACAGCCCAGGCATTCTGGCTCTAGAGTGTATGCTCTTATTCATCAGGCAGGACTGCCTCCACAGAGTACATTCTGAAACCCAAATATTTAGGCTGTCATCTAGTTAAACAATGATTAACGATATGATGGATTTTAAGTTAAATTCTCATCAGAGCCCAGCACTTTAGTAAGGTTTGGGCAAAAGGTGGGGGAAGAAAAGGCATGTCTACCTCGCCAGACGACCTAGGCAACAACTTGCTACCTCCAGACAGCCCTCGGGGCCAACAAATATTTTCCCCACCCCACTCCCTCAGCTGCAATCATCACTCACATGCAGGGTGCTCCTGACATTGGCTCCCTAGCTCTAACTTAAAAGCTCCACGCCCTCCTAACTGCCAACCGCCTGCCAGACATCCTATTCCCCACGAATGCTCCCTACCAACCCACCTCCCATACACTCACTCTGTCCTTCACCCTCGTTAATGGCCTCACCTCAAGTTCTCCCATGCACTGATCCCCCTCTCCTTCACCTCCTACAGTTTCTCAACAAACTCTACTCCACCTCTTGTTGTTCGGTCTCTAAGTTGGGTCCGACTTAGCAACCCCATGGACTGCAGCACATCAGGCGTCCCTGTTCTCCACTATCTCCCTGAGTTTGCGCAAACTCATGTCCACTGAATTGGTGATGCTGTCTCAGCATTGCTTCGTCCTCTGCTGCCCTCTTCTTTTGCCTTCAATCTTTGCCATCCTCAGGGTCGTTTCCAATGAGTTGGCTCTTTGCATCAGGTGGCCAAAGTGCCGGAGCTTACACTGTCTCTGTACCTGTTCTTCCTACCCAAACCCTAACCCTCTCTCTTGGACCACATAGCCTCCCTACTGTTCTGCCTGCCACTAAGCATAACCACCAGTTATCACAAGGCTCAGCTTCTCCACAATTTGATGATGATTTGTGTGGCAATTCTCTGGTGAAACCCTTCCAGGGATTCCTTGCTTTCTTCACAGTAAGGTCAGATTAGAGAGCCCCAAACTATATCAAGATCTTTAGATCCTGCTGCCATTGCAGCTCCAGCAATTCCAGGCTGCGCACCGATCATGGTACTTCTATAACTAAGCCAAATACATGGAGGAAAAAACATCAGGTAGTGCCATTTACAATAAGACAAACAGAAATACTCTTTGGCTCTGTCCCGTTAGTACCTTTATTAATTTAATTATGAACTGGCTTTTTTTCCCACAGTTAGTATCTTTCATCCCAAGTCAGTCTAAGGTAAATTACAGTGCTGCGGGAGCCCAAAGGAAGACGTAATTAAATGAATTTATACAGTCTATACTTCTATATAAACTATCTCCATAATATGACAAGCAGACAGGAAAACAGAATTTAATGACATTTCAGGATACAGACTACCTTCAGTAACAAATTTCCTGCGTCAACGATCACTAAAAATTCTAAGATATATTAGTTTACATTTCTGTTCCAAAAAGAGAACACATCAATCAAGTTTTCTCTAGGCTGACTCTCAGGAGCATCATTATACTCGTAACCTCCATTGTGAGTTCTAAAAATGTTGTTTAGAGACAGTAAAGTGCCAAGCTGTTACCACTTTCTTCGGTGTTTTGCGGACTTCAAAAACAAGGCCCATGAACTATGCTGAGTATTGATTAAAACTATCCGACATCTTTAAAACAATGTGAGTGAGTGAAGTTGCTCAGTCGTGTCCGACTCTTTGCGACCCCATGGACTGTAGCCTACCAAGCTCCTCTGTCCAGAGAGTTTTCCAGGCAGGAATATTAGAGTGGGTTGCCATTTCCTTTCTCCAGGGGATCTTCCCGACCCAGGGGTTGAACCTGGGTCTCCCGCATTGCATGGTAAAGCAGACGCTTTACCGTCTGAGCCAATTAAAACAATGTAAATAACCTCAAAGAGGCTCCTACAAGAGAATTGTCTCGATCAGATGATAATTTCCCAGTACTTATCAGAGATCAGAAGATAAGAGATTTGGGGTTGAGAAAGCATGTGGAAGGTGAGGGAAAAGTAGGGAAGAGTTCAAGTCTCAAACCCTGCAAGAGAAGGCAAGATGTGAGATGGGAGCACAGTATGCACGATGCTGTGCAAACACGCTCTGCCTTCGATGCCTGATGACTGTGCCACATGAAGACCTAGCTAGGGCTTCCCTGGTGGCCCGGGGGATAGGAACCAGCCTACCAATGCAGGGACACAGATTCGATCCCTGGTCCCAAAGGATCCCACATGCCACGGGGCAACCGAGCCCGTGTGCCACAAGTACTGAAACCCGGGCGCCCTAGAGCCTCCGCTCTGTTGCTCGAGAGCAGCCCCCGCTGGCCACAACTAGAGAACACCTGTGCACAGCGACAGAAACCAGGCACAGCCAAAAGCAGATTAACCAAAAATGAACACATACAGCAGTGTGTGCATGTCAAAACAACAATTAAAATGATGCTAAATTTTTGTTTAAAAAAAAAAAGGAACAGTTAACTATTCTGTGGTAACAGAATACTCCAGGGCACAGGGGCTGGGAGAGAACGTGGGCTGAAAGGAAGAGGTTCAAAAGTGGAAAGCAGAAGCCCGCCCAGAACAAAATCCGATCACCAGGACGCACTGCAGGATTCCGGGTTAACCTCACTAAATTGTACCTAAATTCTAATACCTTTCCCTCAAAGCCTACACGGGCCGGTGTCTTCTGAAAAAGGTAGAACCAGATTCCGCGTTTCCCCTCCAACATCTAGACAGACACTGTTGAGCTTGGTGGTATTTCAGTCAACCACTGACAGCTTACTTTTCCCCCCAGTTCTTCTGAACACGTGAAGAGCAGAAACAACAATCAGTGCAAAGTGAGGGTTTTACTCTCAACAACCTCCTATTCCCATGAGGATGCGTCCCGCAACCAAGTCAGAGGTTCACTGGCACTAGAATAAGAGCCCTGCTTATTTCCTTTAGAGTTTCTCTTCCGCATCTCCAGAACCACCTTTTATCATTTTTCACTCTGATTCACTGGTCCAAATATGTTAAGAGTGGCTGGAGCCCATTGTCTTTGGTTGCTTTCTGTTTTGTTTTAATGAGTCTGATACACCAAGAAGCAGGAAGATGCTGCAGTCTTAGTTCTATATGTTCACCTCAAACATGACATTTGTCAGGAATAAATGTAATTCCTATGACAAGCAGATGGTTCAAGCAGAAAGTCTTAAATCACAACAAAACAGTTTAGTGATTAACAGAGTGGGTTAATATAAAGACTCTGCTTTTAACTGTCCAGAGTCCAAACATGCCACCTCCCCCTACCCCACCCCCAACCCTTAGCACTAATTATACCCCCAGGCCTTGGCCTGAATCGCGAGGGAAAAAAAAAAAAAATCTGCTGGCAAATGTCAATGAGGGGGAAAAATCTGATTCCCGTACAAACTTATCAACCACCTTTCTGTTTCCAGACAGGATACTATGGCAACAGCATAAGCAAAAGATTAGAGTAAGCTATGCTATCTGATAAAATGAGGGCGTCAATGGGAAGTTCTGGCTGTCAAGAAGGCCTTGACAGTCGTAAATGCCTCCTAAACAAGAAGGAAGAAACACGAGACTCCAAGACTACAAATATCCGACACAGAGTACACTGGAATTGACACTTTTTACCCATTAACTCCAATGCAAATAGTATGATGATTTGAGATTAAAGGATACTGCGGAGAAAACAGGGGCTTCCCAGGTGACTCACTGGTAAAGAATCTGCCTGCCAATGCAGGAGACACAGGAGATGGAGGTACAACCCCAGGGTCGGGAAGAGCCCCTGGAGGAGCAAATGGCAACCCACTCCAGCATTCTTGCCTGGGAAACCCCATGGACAGAGGAGCCTGGTGGGTTACAGTCCATGGGGTCACAGAGACTGAGGAGCACCCAAGCACCCAGGAAAAGACAGAGGTTCTTTTAATACTGATCCTTATGGCAATTACTCCCAACCCTATCAACAGAAATGTATTAAATTTCATGGTTCCACTAACACAAAAATCTAGCTAACGTATGCTAGAAAAGTCTGTGTGGAGTAGCTGATTCATTTTAGAGATGAAGAAATGGAGTGGCTAGCCTGGGAGTCAACATCTAGTTATTAGTTAATGCTAACTAAAATTACTGATGAAATCCATGCAATTCAAGAGATTTTCCTTGTTAAAAATCCTAGCCCTCTTCTTTGTCTTTCTATTCAGTTAACAAATACCAGAGTTAGAGCTAAGGCTCTTGGAGCTGCAGGGAGTGGCAGAGAATAGAAGCCTTAACCTGAGCAGGACATAAGGAGACCGGGGAACTTCTAATTCTGACAGACAACAATAAAAGGGAGGCCACACGAGCAGGACAATGAAAGGAACAAAAGAACTACTTCATCCCCTTGCTTTTAAAACTTTTTCAACCATGAAAGAAAATGTAGGTTAACTATTTTAAACGAATGATGCTCACACTTTCCCCCCGATATTCAGGTTTACACACTCACTGAAAGACACTGGGCAAATAATTTAACCCAAGACTAAAAAAGCAAGGGGGAGGTAAGGAAGTTGGAGAGGGGAAACAAATTTTTCAAACTGAATTGTTTAAAATTTAATAATATTTTAAATAACACATAATGCAATTTTAATACTTCATAGAGCTTTATGGGGTACAAAGCTTGGCTCACAATAGATTCTCAATTCTCATCAAGCATTAGCTCTTCATCTTTTCCCTTCCCAGGAGAAATGCAAGAAGACAGGCCTGAATTCATCAGGAGATCAAAATACTGTTCCCCAAAACTATGCTGTACAGGGTTCATATAGCAACCACATGAAATTTAAAGTAACTGGCGGTACCAAAACCAGGTTGATAGTGGTGAGGAAAGAAAGGTTTTTCTTTATACTCTGATAATTTCCAAGTTTCTGTAATAACCTGTTTCACTTACACAGTTAGAAACACCTGTTTTGAAAAAGAAAAAAGGTTTTCAGTAGAGTTTCATCACTCTCCTAATAGAACTAGTTTTAACAAATGTGCAAGTTAGCTTGTACTATCCCAGGCTTATCCAACCCAAACTGTGTGTTAAAATAAGATTCCATAATCACCCTCAGAGGGAGAGGATAACAGAGCAAGCCTCATCTCAACTAAAGCCAAGCTGCCTAAAACTCTACTGCTTACAAAGACTCTGTGGATGTCTTAATAGACAAAATCAGAATCAAGCAAACTATGTTACAAGATCTCCTCACAACAAGGCCAAGACTCAAGACAAACCGCCTCCCTCCTTCTTGCCCTAACTCGGCCAGGAAATGAAGGCTTCTGCTCTTTAGTGAGTCCCAGACTGAGAGGCAGCAATACAGCTTAAAGCAGCTATTATGAATCTTTTCAACAAATGACGCTAAGACAAGTGAATATCCACATGCCAAAAAAAAGGAACTTAAACCCTTAGCTTGCATCACACACAAAATGGATCACAGGCAAAAGCCAAAGAGCTGAAAGTGTAAAACTTCTGGAAGAAAAGCAGGAGAAGATATTCATGATTTTGGCTAAAGCAAAGATCTCTTAGATATGACGTCAAAGGTACAGAACGCATAAAAGAATACATGACAAGCTAGACTTATTCAAAATTTAAAACTTTTCCTCTCCCAAAGACATCTGTAAGAAAATGAAAAGACCAGCCACAGAGAAGGAAAAAATATCTGCAAATATATGATTTGTATCCAGAATATATAAAGAACTCTCTTAAAACTTAACAAAAAATTTAATGGTCAATTGGTATTTCATCAAAGAAAATAAATGGCAAATGAGTACAGGAAAAAATGCTCAACGTCAATAACCATTACCAGTACACACCCACCAGATGGGTACAAGGAAAACAACTAACAGAGTCCATATGCCAATCACATGAAATTTAAAGTAAATGCTGTTACTTTAAAATAACAACTGTTGGCAAAAGTGTGGGGGGTAAAAATGAAACCCTCTAGCTGGTGGGAATGTAAAACGGTATAGCCACTTTGCAAAACAGTCTAACCCAGCAATCCACTCCTAAATATTTACATGTGTGAAAACATAACCACATAAAGACCTGAACAGAATGTTCAAACTTGCAAATGGCAGGAGCCTGAGCTCAGAGTGAAGTATGTTTTTGCAGTTCCTCCTGCTACCATACTGTTGGCTCTCATAGCCACTATTGCAGTCCCTTTAGTGAAATCCACTTGCATTGTTTAAACCACTGTTTAACATAGCCATCATTTACTTTGCTAGAGGCTGGGCAATGAGTTCCAAGTAACCTTCCAACTGCATATGAGAAAAATAAGTGAATGACTGAGAAAGCAGTTTTCCTAGGACAAATAAAAAGTGTGTGAGAACTCTGATGCACCACCCTACTGACATCTTTGTGAGTGCGCCTGAACAACCTTAAGGTAGCTGAAAACTAGTGAATTTAAGAAAAGAGTCACCCATCTGGTATCAGATGGGACCATTTCTACCAATGAATTTAGAAGAACTGCTCTTTTTATTCTTACAGCAACTGCTTGCTGAAGATTCTTGCACCAGTCTCCCCAGTACCACAGTCAAGTCCTCCCTGGGTAGGATCCTGAGTTTACAATATAGTCAATTACAGTAAGTGAAGCATTTCAGAACACGGGACGAAATTCCAGAAGGAGAGAAATTTAAATAAACAGTTTTACCTATAAAACAAAAATAGGTCTAGTAAATACCGAGCTGAAGTTTAATAAGCAAGTCTGTATGTAACCTGTCAACTAGCTGCGAACCTCGGAGTTCCAGTCAAAAGCAAAGGCAACGTGAGGGGACGGGCAGAGAAGTCTGGGCTGGCTCTTCCGGATGCACAAACTGGTGCTCCAAAAGCAACTGCTAACCACACAAGGGATAAGCACAGAACACCATGCACATGAACAGCTCTGCTGGGTGTTCTTTTTCCTTCATGGAGAATGTGCAGATGTTTGCTTAACTACAGAGAGGGGAAACAAATTTTTCAAACTGAATTGTTTAAAATTTAATAATATTTTAAATAACACATAATGTAATTTTAATACTTCATAGAGCTTTATGGGGTACAAAGCTTGGCTCACAATAGATTCTCAATTCTCATCAAGCATTAGCTCTTCATCTTTTCCCTTCCCAGGAGAAATGCAAGAAGACAGGCCTGAATTCATCAGGAGATCAAAATACTGTTCCCCAAAACTATGCTGTACAGGGTTCATATACCAACCACATGAAATTTAAAGTAACTGGCGGTACCAAAACCAGGTTGATAGTGGTGAGGAAAGAAAGGTTTTTCTTTATACTCTGATAATTTCCAAGTTTCTGTAATAACCTGTTTCACTTACACAGTTAGAAACACCTGTTTTGAAAAAGAAAAAAGGTTTTCAGTAGAGTTTCATCACTCTCCTAATAGAACTAGTTTTAACAAATGTGCAAGTTAGCTTGTACTATCCCAGGCTTATCCAACCCAAACTGTGTGTTAAAATAAGATTCCATAATCACCCTCAGAGGGAGAGGATAACAGAGCAAGCCTCATCTCAACTAAAGCCAAGCTGCCTAAAACTCTACTGCTTACAAAGACTCTGTGGATGTCTTAATAGACAAAATCAGAATCAAGCAAACTATGTTACAAGATCTCCTCACAACAAGGCCAAGACTCAAGACAAACCGCCTCCCTCCTTCTTGCCCTAACTCGGCCAGGAAATGAAGGCTTCTGCTCTTTAGTGAGTCCCAGACTGAGAGGCAGCAATACAGCTTAAAGCAGCTATTATGAATCTTTTCAACAAATGACGCTAAGACAAGTGAATATCCACATGCCAAAAAAAAGGAACTTAAACCCTTAGCTTGCATCACACACAAAATGGATCACAGGCAAAAGCCAAAGAGCTGAAAGTGTAAAACTTCTGGAAGAAAAGCAGGAGAAGATATTCATGATTTTGGCTAAAGCAAAGATCTCTTAGATATGACGTCAAAGGTACAGAACGCATAAAAGAATACATGACAAGCTAGACTTATTCAAAATTTAAAACTTTTCCTCTCCCAAAGACATCTGTAAGAAAATGAAAAGACCAGCCACAGAGAAGGAAAAAATATCTGCAAATATATGATTTGTATCCAGAATATATAAAGAACTCTCTTAAAACTTAACAAAAAATTTAATGGTCAATTGGTATTTCATCAAAGAAAATAAATGGCAAATGAGTACAGGAAAAAATGCTCAACGTCAATAACCATTACCAATACACACCCACCAGATGGGTACAAGGAAAACGACTAACAGAGTCCATATGCCAATCACATGAAATTTAAAGTAAATGCTGTTACTTTAAAATAACAACTGTTGGCAAAAGTGTGGGGGGTAAAAATGAAACCCTCTAGCTGGTGGGAATGTAAAACGGTATAGCCACTTTGCAAAACAGTCTAACCCAGCAATCCACTCCTAAATATTTACATGTGTGAAAACATAACCACATAAAGACCTGAACAGAATGTTCAAACTTGCAAATGGCAGGAGCCTGAGCTCAGAGTGAAGTATGTTTTTGCAGTTCCTCCTGCTACCATACTGTTGGCTCTCATAGCCACTATTGCAGTCCCTTTAGTGAAATCCACTTGCATTGTTTAAACCACTGTTTAACATAGCCATCATTTACTTTGCTAGAGGCTGGGCAATGAGTTCCAAGTAACCTTCCAACTGCATATGAGAAAAATAAGTGAATGACTGAGAAAGCAGTTTTCCTAGGACAAATAAAAAGTGTGTGAGAACTCTGATGCACCACCCTACTGACATCTTTGTGAGTGCGCCTGAACAACCTTAAGGTAGCTGAAAACTAGTGAATTTAAGAAAAGAGTCACCCATCTGGTATCAGATGGGACCATTTCTACCAATGAATTTAGAAGAACTGCTCTTTTTATTCTTACAGCAACTGCTTGCTGAAGATTCTTGCACCAGTCTCCCCAGTACCACAGTCAAGTCCTCCCTGGGTAGGATCCTGAGTTTACAATATAGTCAATTACAGTAAGTGAAGCATTTCAGAACACGGGACGAAATTCCAGAAGGAGAGAAATTTAAATAAACAGTTTTACCTATAAAACAAAAATAGGTCTAGTAAATACCGAGCTGAAGTTTAATAAGCAAGTCTGTATGTAACCTGTCAACTAGCTGCGAACCTCGGAGTTCCAGTCAAAAGCAAAGGCAACGTGAGGGGACGGGCAGAGAAGTCTGGGCTGGCTCTTCCGGATGCACAAACTGGTGCTCCAAAAGCAACTGCTAACCACACAAGGGATAAGCACAGAACACCATGCACATGAACAGCTCTGCTGGGTGTTCTTTTTCCTTCATGGAGAATGTGCAGATGTTTGCTTAACTACAAAGTGAGAGCGGGGTTTTATTGAACCCACTCCAGATGTGGTCTAACACAAACACTCAGGTGTTTATTACAAAGCTTAGATAACAATATTGAAGGGATGATCATGAAGCCCCCAAAATTGGGTTCAGACCAAAACAAAGGCCAAGGAGCTTATGAACTGACCAGGCAATCACAGCATTTCTAAGAGAGGTATAACTTCACTGCCTCTTTCCACCTATAAAACAAGAATTGGCAGGAAAAATAAAAGCACCTGTTGATGACAAAGATGCAGCAAAATATTCCCTTACTCAGATGACAGGTATGAAATATAAAGCAGTCAAAGCATTTTAGATACAACTTTATGATGTGTATAAAGAAACTTGAAAACTCTCAAAGTTTAACTTGGTAATTTTACTGTACCACAAGGAAATAATGATCAAATTGAGGGAAAACTTATTTTGGAAAAAAAAAATTTTTTTTTTTACTAACAGAATTAAATATGTTAACTCCAAGCATTAGAATTATGTGATCCCTTAAAATAGTCAAAACTGTATTACATGGGAACACACGATTTAAAAGGAAAAAGGCAGAAAACAGTTTATATAATCTGATCAACAGTATGTTTGTTTTTTTTAACCACATACAAGGAAGAAAAAGGCTAGAAGAAAACCAAAATCTTAACTATCTCTAGGTAATGGAACATTACCTTGGTGATTAACAACTCACCAAATTCGATGCATCACTTCTATAACTGGGAGGTGGCGGGGGAGGAGAGGGCCACCTCCAGCACAGGATGGCAAATCTTTGAAGCATAAGCAGCAGAGTTGCTGGAAATCTTCCCAGAGAGCTCTCTCAATTGAGTGAAAAAGTTGGCTTGAAGCTCAACATTCAGAAAACGAAGATCATGGCATCTGGTCCCATCACTTCATGGGAAATAGATGGGGAAACAGTGGAAACAGTGTCAGACTTTATTTTTTTGGGCTCCAAAATCACTGCAGATGGTGACTGCAGCCATGAAATTAAAGACGCTTACTCCTTGGAAGAAAAGTTATGTCCAACCTAGATAGCATTTTCAAAAGCAGAGACATTACTTTGCCAACTAAGGTCCGTCTAGTCAAGGCTATGGTTTTTCCTGTGGTCATGTATGGATGTGAGAGTTGGACTGTGAAGAAGGCTGAGCACCGAAGAATTGATGCTTTTGAACTGTGGTGTTGGAGAAGACTCTTGAGAGTCCCTTGGACTGCAAGGAGATCCAACCAGTCCATTCTGAAGGAGATCA
>SJYT01081276.1:0-10784 GCA_006410635.1 Cephalophus harveyi
GTATCTCTGAATCCAGCTCCTGTACACCTGAAACAAACACAGTATCAGAAATCAACCCTACCTCAAAATAAAAGAACAACGAATGCACAGAAAAAGATATTTACAGCTGGATCCTCTATGACTCACCCCCCAGAGTCATAGAAATCAAGGCAGAAATAAACAAATGGAACCTAATTAAACTTAAAAGCTTTTGCACAACGAAGAAAAGTATAAGCAAGGTGAAAAGGCAGCCTTCAGAATGGGAGAAAATAATAGCAAATAAAGCAGCTGACAAAGAATTAATCTCAAAAATATACAAGGAGCTCCTACAGCTCTATTCCAGAAAAATCAATGACCCACTCAAAAAATGGGCCAAAGATCTAAACAGACATTTCTCCAAAGAAGACATACAGATGGCAAGCAAACACATGAAAAGATGCTCAATATCACTCATTATCAGAGAAATGCAAATCCAAACCACAATGAGGTACCATCTCACGCCAGTCACAATGGCTGCTATCAAGAAATTTTCAAGCAATAAATGCTGGAGAGGGTGTGGAGAAAAAGGAACTCTCTTACACTGTTGGTGAGAATGCAAACTAGCACAGCCACTGAGGAGAACAGGGTGGAGATTCCTTGAAAAACTGGAAATAGAGCTGTCATATGACCCAGCAATTCCACTGCTGGACACACACTGAGGAAACTAGAACTGAAAGAGACATGAGTACCCCAATGTTCATCGTAGCACTGCTTACAATCACCAGGACATGGAAGCACCTGAGATGTCCATCAGCAGATGAATGGATAAGAAAGCCTGGTACATATGCACAATGGAATATTACTCAGCCATTAAAAAGAAAGCATGTGAATCAGTTTTAATGAGGAGGATGAAACTGGAGCCAATTATACAGAGTGAAGTAAGTCAGAGGGAAAAACACCAATACAGTATATTAACACATATATATGGAATTTAGAAAGATGGTAATGATGACCCTGTATGTGAGACAGTAAAAGAGACACAGATGTAAGGAACCGACTTTTGGACTCTGTGGGAGGAAGCGAGGGTGGGATGATTTGAGAGAACAGCATTGACACATGCATATTACCATATGTGAAATAGATCGTCAGTCCAGGTTTGATTCATGAGACAGGATTTTCAGGGCTGTTGTACTGGGATCACCCTGAGGGATGGGATGGGGAGGGAGGTGGGAGGATTCTTCAGGATGGGAAACACATGTACACCCATGGTTGATTCATGCTAATGTGTGGCAAAAACCACTACAGTATTGTAGAGTAATCAGCCTCCTATTTAAATAAGTTAATTGATTTTAAAAAGATATTTAGAAGTGGAGTGTGGTGCAAAAGCAACGATGACTCCTTGTGGCCATTTTTTGGAACAGCGACTCTAAAAGCTGTGTTCAGTTGAGTTCAGTCACTCAGTCGTGTCTGACTCTTCACGACTCCATGGACTGCAGCATTCCAGGCCTCCCTGTCTATCACCGACTCCTGGAGTTTACTCAAACTCATGTGCATGGAGTCGGTGATGCAATCCAACCATCTCATCCTCTGTCACACCCCCTTGTCCTCCTGACCTCAATCTTTCCCAGCATCATATATGTATGTGTGTGTGTGTGTGTGTGTTTGTGCACAGGAGGGGCTGGAAGGCTGGGACAACCTGGGGGAAAGAAGGCGCCCATCCAGCATCTCCACGTGGAAGTTGAATTCCTCTGGATCAGAGCACGGAGCCAGAGGGAGCCCCTGGACTGTGGCTCGCAGGGCAGAATGACAAGCCCCTCATGAGTCCTGAGCTGGTGTTTAACCTGTGCTGGCCACTGGGGGAGAACACCTGATGACCCAGGTCTTGTGTCCGACCATTACATTGAGGAGGTAGGGCCATGGGCTGGTCGGAGTGGATGGGCATTTTTGGAGCATGGGTAGTTCTTGGGGGACCCAGTGAGCGTTTCAGGGGGATGGTGAGTTAGGAAAACCCTGCTGGTGTCCAGCCCCGGTGGACACAGGGTAATTCCAAGTGGGGACAGAGTCGGCAACTGATTTAGAGAGAGAGATAAGGAGCGAATGTTGTAGATAAGAAAATAGAGGAGAGAAAGAGGCTGATATTCCTTGATTTACACAGGAGGGTCTGGAGGGCTGGGACAACCTGGGGGAAAGAAGCTGCCCACCCAGCATCTCCACGTGGAAGTTGAGTCCTTCTGGGTCAGAGCATGGAACAAGAGGGAGCTCCTGGATTGTGGCTCGCAGGGCACAGTGACAAGCCCCTCATGAGTCCTGAGCTGGTCCTTACCCTGTGCTGGCCAGTGCCACTGGGGGAGAACACCTGATGACCCAGGTCTTGTGTCCTGCCCTTACATTGAGGGGGTAGGACCATGGGCTGGTTAGAGTGGACGGACATTNGGAGCCCCTGGACTGCAGCTCTCAGGGCACAGTGACAAGCCCCTCATGAGTCCTGAGCTTGTGCTTACCCTGTGCTGGCCAGTGCCACTGGGGGAGAACACATGATGACCCAGGTCTTGTGTCCTGCTGTTACATTGAGGGGGTAGGACCATGGGCTGGTCAGAGTGGATGGACATTTTTGGAGCCTGGGAAGTGCTTGGGGGACCCAGTGAGCGTTTCAGGGGGATGGTGAGTTAGGGGAACCCTGCCGGGGTCCAGCCTTGGTGGATCCAGGGTAATTCCAAGCAGGGACAGAGTCGGCAATTGATTTAGAGAGAGAGATAAGGAACAAACGTTGTAGATAAGAAAATAGAGAGAAAGAGGCTGATATTCCTTGGTTTACATAGAAAGCCAAAAAAACTCCCAGACAAGAAATTTGCCCTCTTCACAGAGGCCACAAGTGCCCTCCCGGTCCCCCGAGGGAGTGAAGACACAGAACGTCTTCCCGTTCAGGTCTTAGAAAATGCACAGGAGGGCCTGGAGGGCTGGGACAACCTAGGGGAAAGAAGGCGCCCACCCAGTATCTCCATGTGGAAGTTGAGACCCTCTGGGTCAGAGCACAGAGCCAGAGGGAGCCCCTGGACTGTGGCTCGCAGGGCAGAGTGACAAGCCCCTCATGAGTCCTGAGCTGGTGCATACCTTGTGCTGGCCAGTGCTACTGGGGGAGAACACCTGATGACCCAGGTCTTGTGTCCTGCTGTTAGGACCATGGGCTGGTCGGAGTGGATGTACATTTTTGGAGCCTGGGAAGTGCTTGGGGGACCCAGTGAGCGTTTCAGGGGGATGGTGAGTTAGGGGAACCCTGCCGGGGCCCAGCCCTGGTGGATCCAGGGTATTTCCAAGCGGGGACAGTGTCGGCAATTGATTTAGAGAGAGAGATAAGGAACAAATGTTGTAGATAAGAAAATAGAGGAGAGAAAGAGGCTGATACTCCTTGGTTTACATAGAAAGCCAATAAAACTCCCAGACAAGAATTTTGCCCTGTTCACAGAGGCCACAAGTGCCCTCCTGGTCCCCCGAGGGAGTGAAGGTGCAGAACGTCTTCCCATTCAGTTCTTAGAAAACCAGGCAGATAAGTGAACACAGAGAGCCTCCATGCTCCAAGGGATCAGCCTGAAAAAGAGAGGGAGGGTGAGAGAGAGAGAAAATGCTTGATGTAGGGAGACCAAGCAGCTTCTGTGAGTGAGGCCCATTACTTTTATTTTCAAAAAGACTTTTATAGCTTTCCCACAAATGATGTTGTGTACATTATCTTCTGGCCTTGAAGACGTGTGAAACATTTTATGACCCTCTTTTCATAAAGGCTGCTCAACCAGAAAACTTATTTTCCCTTGAAGTGCTTTTTCTTTATATTTCTAATCTATATTAGCCTCAGAAAGTATCAAACAGAGTTACATTTTCACGAAGCAAAGGTGCAGCGAGTTACAACAAAGAAAGAACCAATTAGCTCAAAGGTCTGATGTAGTTAGTTTCAAGGCTACACTTGTTTTTCTTACATTCTAACTATGTTAACAAATGTACTCCTAGGTGCACAGTGGATAAGGGATATGGGAACTTGGCAGCAAGCATTGGCTCAACACTGAAATCTTACACCAGCACTATTATAACAGCTTTTAACTCTTTGAAACGCTCTATGTTTTAGGCTTCCCATGCCTCTCACAGTTGGGGGGCTGCAAACAATCATATACGTAGTTGTAAAAGTCCAGGTAAGGCAACTTAGAAAGCCATCAGAGGGTTTTAAGCTGAAGCACTCCTTTTATATGTAGGAGAGTGTTAACTGGAGCTCTAAGTTAACCTTTTCCAGAGAAAGTTGGCCGGGGATAGCCCCCCTGAAATGTCAGAAGAATAGGTGGAAAGCATAATGCAGTAAAGCAGGCAGACTCTGGTTTGGGGGGTAGATGCTCGAGAAAGCCCAGGGGGTGGGTTTCCTTGACGACTGATCTCACCTTTGCATTTTGTCAGGCCCCTTTCCTCATGACCTTTGCCACGGGCGAGATTCCCCACGCTGGCTCCTGGTAGAACCCAGTGAGCCTTTCAGGTGGCTGGTGAGTTTGGAGGACCCAGTGAGTGTTTCAGGGGGCTGTCGAGTTAGGGGGACCTAGTGAGGGTTTCAGGGGGCTGGTGAGTGTCTGGGGGACCCAGTCAGTGTTTCAGGGACTAGTGAGTATCTGGGGGACCCAGTGAGCATTTCAGTGGGCCGGCGAGTTTGGGACACCCAGTGAGCGTTTCAGGGGGCTGGTGAATTTGGTGGCCTGAGCAANTCAGGGGGCTGTCGAGTTAGGGGGACCTAGTGAGGGTTTCAGGGGGCTGGTGAGTGTCTGGGGGACCCAGTCAGTGTTTCAGGGACTAGTGAGTATCTGGGGGACCCAGTGAGCATTTCAGGGGGCCGGCGAGTTTGGGACACCCAGTGAGCGTTTCAGGGGGCTGGTGAATTTGGTGGCCTGAGCAAAGGTTTAGGAGCCTGGTGTTCATGAAGAGGTCCTGCATTGCTCCATCCATTCGTTCACCTGAGAACTATTCCATGAGTGTCTCTGTGCCCATCCCCACCCACAGATGTGTGTGAGGTCACATAGAACCTCCTCCAGTGTCTCACTGTGGGCCCACGAGGGCAGAACCTGACCTCACTGGCACGTGCCCCACCCGCTCACCTGAGTGGACTGAGAACGCAGAGGGTGCAGAAGACCCACAGGAAGCGGAAGCCACTGGGGTGTGCAGGTGCACCCGGCTTGCTCCCTGGTGTGCTGTCTGAGGCCCCAAGGCTGGGTGGCACTACTGCCGAGAACTCCTTGAAGCAAACAGTCTCCAAACAGGGAATGAAATTACTAGGTCTTTGTAAAAGCAGAGACTTAAAGATAAGTAACCAAAGCAAGAATCATGTATCAAAACCAAGTTCATGGTGCTTACCCTGTGCTGGCCAGTGCCACTGGGGGAGAACACCTGATGACCCAGGTCTTGTGTCCTGCCATTAGGACCATGGGCTGGTCGGAGTGGATGGACATTTTTGGAGCCTGGGAAGTGCTTGGGGAACCCAGTGAGCGTTTCATGGGAATGGTGAGTTAGGGGAACCCTGCCAGGATCCAGCCCCAGTGGCAGGGTAATTCCAAGCTTGGACAGAGTCAGCAATTGATTTAGAGAGAGAGATAAGGAACGAATGCTGTAGATAAGAAAATAGAGGAGAGAAAGAGGCTGATATTCCTTGGTTTATATAGAAATCCAATAAAACTCTAAGACAAGAAATTTGCCCTGTCCATGGAGGCCACAAGTGCCCTCCCGGGCCCCTGAGGGAGTGAAGACGCAGAACGTCTTCCCATTCAGTTCTTAGAAATCCGGGCAGATAAGGGAACACAGAGAGCCTCCATGCTCCAAGTGATCAGCATGAAAAAGAGAGGGAGGGTGAGGGTGAGAGAAAATGATTGACGTGGGGAGACCAAGCAGCTTCTGTGAGTGAGGCCCATTACTTTTATTTTCAAAAAGACTTTTATAGAAAACCAGGCAGATAAGTGAACACAGAGAGCCTCCATGCTCCAAGGGATCAGCCTGAAAAAGAGAGGGAGGGTGAGGGACAGAGAAAATGCTTGACGTAGGGAGACCAAGCAGCTTCTGTGAGCGAGGCCCATTACTTTCATTTTCAAAAAGACTTCTATAGCTTTCCCACAAATGATGTTGTGTACATTATCTTCTGGCCTTGAAGACCTCTGAAACATTTTATGACCCTCTTTTGATAAAGGTTGCTCAACCAGAAAACTTATTTTCCCTTGAAGTGCTTTTTCTTTATATTTCTAATCTATATTAGCCTCAGAAAGTATCAAACAGAGTTACATTTTCACGAAGCAAAGGTGCAGCGAGTTACAACAAAGAAAGAACCAATTAGCTCAAAGGTCTGATGTAGTTAGTTTCAAGGCTACACTTGTTTTTCTTACATTCTAACTATGTTAACAAATGTACTCCCAGGTGCACAGTGGATAAGGGATATGGGAACTTGGCAGCAAGCATTGGCTCAACACTGAAATCTTACACCAGCACTATTATAACAGCTTTTAACTCTTTGAAACGCTCTATGTTTTAGGCTTGCCATGCCTCTCACAGTTGGGGGGCTGCAAACAATCATATACATAGTTGTAAAAGTCCAGGTAAGGCAAGTTAGAAAGCCATCAGAGGGTTTTAAGCTGAAGCACTCCTTTTATATGTAGGAGAGTGTTAACTGGAGCTCTAAGTTAACCTTTTCCAGAGAAAGTTGGCCGGGGATAGCCCCCCTGAAATGTCAGAAGAATAGGTGGAAAGCATAATGCAGTAAAGCAGGCAGACTCTGGTTTTGGGGGTAGATGCTCGAGAAAGCCCAGGGGGTGGGTTTCCTTGATGACTGATCTCACCTTTGCATTTTGTCAGGCCCCTTTCCTCATGACCTTTGCCATGGGTGAGATTCCCCACGCTGGCTCCTGGTAGAACCCAGTGAGCCTTTCAGGGGGCTGGTGAGTTTGGAGGACCCAGTGAGTGTTTCAGGGGGCTGTCAAGTTAGGGGGACCTAGTGAGCGTTTCAGGCGGCTGGTGAGTGTCTGGGGGACCCAGTGAGCATTTCAGGGGGCCAGCGAGTTTGGGACACCCAGTGAGCGTTTCAGGGGGCTGGTGAGTTTGGCGGCCTGAGCAAAGGGCCCACGAGGGCAGAACCTGACCTCACTGGCACGTGCCCCACCTGCTCACCTGAGTGGACTGAGAACGCAGAGGGTGTGGAAGACCCACAGGAAGCGGAAGCCACTGGGGTGTGCAGGTGCACCCGGCTTGCTCCCTAGTGTGCTGTCTGAGGCCCTAAGCCTGGGTGGCACTACTGCCGAGCACTCCTTGAAGCAAACAGTCTCCAAACAGGGAATGAAATTACTAGGTCTTTGTAAAAACAGAGACGTAAAGATAAGTAACCAAAGCAAGAATCATGTATCAAAACCAAGTTCTATGTTAACATTCTGATAGAAGAAAAGATGATTTTATACTAAAAGAACTAGCACACCCTCATCTTTTTATCTCCCTGTCCCAGGATCTCAGAATTCTGAGCCAATGTTAAATGAGATCATGGGTGATCTTGTTCTTTCTTTGTATTTTTTTTAACCAACTTTATATTTTCTGTTATGAGCAACTATTAATTTTTAACAAATTTTTAACAGTATCATTTCAACCTGTAAAGAATACATCTGGATTTTATAAATACATTCACAAGCATTCTTCTATTTCTCCGCGAGATGGCAACATAAGCACAATAAATATTTATTAATACACACAGAGAAGGCAATGGCAACCCATTCCAGTACTCTTGCCTGGAAAATCCCATGGACAGAGGAGCCTGAAGGCTGCACTCCATGGGGTCGCTAAGAGCCGGACACGACTGAGCCACTTCACCTTCACTTTTCACTTTCATGCATTGGAGAAGGAAATGGCAACCCACTCCATTGTTCTTCCCTGGAGAATCCCAGGGACAGGGGAGCCTGGTGGGCTGCTGTCTATGTGGTCCCACAGAGTTGGACACGACTGAAGTGACTTAGCAGCAGCAGCAGCAGCAACAAAGGAATTTATTTTGTTCACTTTATTTAAATTGGAGGCTTATTACTTTACAATATTGTAGTGGTTTTTGCCATACTTGACATGAATCCGCCATGGGTGCGTATATGTTCACCATCCTGAAGCCCCCTCCCATGTCCCTCCCCATCCCATCCCTCCAGAGCATCCCAGTGCACCAGACCCAAGCACTCTGTCTCATGCATTGAACCTGGACTGGTGATCTGTTTCACATATGATAGTACACATGTTTCAATGGTATTCCCTCAGATCATCCCACCCTCGCCTTCTCCCACAGAGCCCACAAGGCTGATCTGTACATCTGTGTCTCCTGCTGTCTCGCATACAGGGTTATCGTTATCCTCTTTCTAAATTCCATATATATGTGTTAGCATACTGTATTGGTGTTTATCTTTCTGACTTACTTCACTCTGTATTATAGGCTCCAGTTTCATCCACCTCACTAGAACTGATTCAAATGCATTCTTTTTAATGACTGGGCAATATTCCATTGTGTATATGTACCACTTCTTTCTTATTCGTTCATCTGCTGATGGGCATCTGGGTGGCTTCCATGTGCTGGCTATTGTAAACACCGTTGTGATGAACATTGGGGTACACAAACCTGTAAAGAATACATCTGGATTTTATAAATACATTCACAAGCATTCTTCTATTTCTCCACGAGATGGCAGCATAAGAACAATAAATATTTATTCATACACAGAGAAGGCAATGGCAACCCATTCCAGTACTCTTGCCTGGAAAATCCCATGGACAGAGGACCTTGGAAGGCTGCAGTCCATGGGGTCGCTAAGAGTCGGACATGACTGAGCCACTTCACCTTCAGTTTTCACTTTCATGCATTGGAGAAGGAACCGGAAATCCAATCCATTTTTCTTGCCTGGAGAATCCCAGGGACAGGGGAGCCTGGTGGGCTGCTGTCTACATGGTCCCACAGAGTCGGACATGACTGAAGTGACTTAGCAGCAGCAGCAGCAACAAAGGAATCTATTATTTTTACTTTAGTTAAATTGGAGGCTTATTACTTTACAANCATTGGAGAAGGAACCGGAAATCCAATCCATTTTTCTTGCCTGGAGAATCCCAGGGACAGGGGAGCCTGGTGGGCTGCTGTCTACATGGTCCCACAGAGTCGGACATGACTGAAGTGACTTAGCAGCAGCAGCAGCAACAAAGGAATCTATTATTTTTACTTTAGTTAAATTGGAGGCTTATTACTTTACAATATTGTAGTGGTTTTTGCCATACTTGACATGAATCCACCATGGGTGTATATATGTTCACCATCCTAAATCTCCCTCCCACGTCCCTCCCCATCCCATCCCTCCAGAGAACCCCAGTGCACCAGACCCGAGCACTCTATCTCATGCATTGAACCTGGACTGTTGATCTGTTTCACATATGATAATATACATGTTTCAGAGGTATTCCCTCAGATCATCCCACCCTCGCCTTCTCCCACAGAGTCCAAAAGACAGATCTGTACATCTGTGTCTCTTCTGCTGTCTCGCATACAGGGTTATCGTTACCCTCTTTCTAAATTCCATATATATGCATTAGCATACTGTATTGGTGTTTTTCTTTCTGACTTGCTTCACTCTGTATAATAGGCTCCAGTTTCAACCACTTCATTAGAACTGATTCAAATGCATTCTTTTTAATGGCTGGGTAATATTCCATTGTGTATATGTACCACTGCTTTCTTATTCATGCATCTGCTGATGGGCATCTGGGTGGCTTCCATGTGCTGGCTATTGTAAACACCGTTGTGATGAACATTGGGGTACATGTGTCTCTTTCAATTCTGGTTTCCTCAGTGTGTATGTCCAGCAGTGGGATTGCTGGGTCATATGGCAGTTCTAGTTCCAGGTTTTTAAGGAATTTCCACACTATTCTCCATAGTGACTGTACTAGTTTGCATTCCCACCAACAGTGTAAGAGGGTTCCCCTTTCTCCACACCCTCTAACTGCCTTAGAACTGACACACATGTGTTCCTTTTTATGATTGAGTAATACTCTATCAAAAACTGACCTTTTCCTGTCCTATGGTGAGTTTTTGTTCCAATCCCAAAGAAAGGCAATGCCGAAGAATGTTCAAACTTCCACACAACTGCACTAATCTCACATGCCAGTAGAGTAATGTTCAAAATTCTCCAAGCAAGGCTTCAACAGAATGTGAACCTGTAACATCCAGATGTTCAAACTGGATTTATTAAAGCTAGAAGAACCAGAGATCAAATGGCCAACATCCATTGGATCATAGAAAAAGCAATGGTATGGGGAGGGAGGAGGGAGTAGGGTTCACCATGGGGAACATATGTATACCTGTGGCATATTCATGTTGACGCATGGCAAAACCAATACAATATCGTAAAGTAGTTAACCTCCAAAGAAAATAAATGAATTAATATTTTAAAAAAAGAAAAGAAAAAGCAAGGGAATTCCAGAAAAACATTTACTTATGCTTTATTGATTAGGCCAATGCTTTTGACTGTGTTCAGTTCTATCACTCAGTCATCTTCAACTCTTTTTCATACGCATGGCAAAACCAATACAATATCGTAAAGTAGTTAACCTCCAATTAAAATAAATGAATTAATATTTTAAAAAAAGAAAAGAAAAAGCAAGGGAATTCCAGAAAAACATTTACTTATGCTTTATTGATTAGGCCAATGCTTTTGACTGTGTTCAGTTCTATCACTCAGTCATCTTCAACTCTTTTTCATCCCCTGGACTTCATCACTCCAGGATCAGTGCAAACTGTAGAAAATTCTTCAAGAGATCTAATG
>SJYT01081277.1:15486-30014 GCA_006410635.1 Cephalophus harveyi
ACTCTGCATAGAAGTTAAATAAGCAGGGTGACAATATACAGCCTTGACGTACTCCTTTTCCTATTTGGAACCAGTCTGTTGTTCCATGTCCAGTTCTAACTGTTGCTTCCTGACCTGCATACAGATTTCTCAAGAGGTAGGTCAGGTGGTCTGGTATTCCCATCTCTTTCAGAATTTTCCACAGTTTATTGTGATCCACACAGTCAAAGGCTTTGTCATAGTCAATAAAGTGGAAATAGATGTTTTTCTGGAACTCTCTTGCTTTTTCCGTGATCCAGCAGATGTTGGCAATTTGATCTCTGGTTCCTCTGCCTTTTCTAAAACCAGCTTGAACATCAGGGAGTTCACGTTTCACGTATTGCTGAAGCCTGGCTTGGAGAATTTTGAGCATTGCTTTACTAGCATGTGAGATGAGTGCAATTGTGCAGTAGTTTGGGCATTCTTTGTTTTTGCCTTTCTTTGGGATTGGAATGAAAACTGACCTTTTCCAGTCCTGTGGCCTCTGCTGTGTTTTCCAAATTTGCTGGCATATTGAGTGCAGCACTTTCACAGCATCATCTTTCAGGATTTGAAAGAGCTCAACTGGAATTCCATCACCTCCACTAGCTTTGTTCATAGTGATGCTTTCTAAGGCCCACTTGACTTCACATTCCAAGATGTCTGGCTCTAGATTAGTGATCACATCATCATGATTATCTTGGTTGTGAAGATCTTTTTTGTACAGTTCCGTGTATTCTTGCCACCTCTTCTTAATATCTTCTGCTTCTGTTAGGTCCAGACCATTTCTGTCCTTTATTGAGCAAATCTTCTAGTGTGCTTTTTGGCTATATATCTTCTTTAGAAAAATGTCTATTCAGGCCCTTTGCACATTTTGAAATTAGATTATGTGAGGTTTGGTTTTTGTTTTTGTTCTTTCTTTGCTATCAAGTTATGTATTAACAATATTATGTGTATTAGCTTCTTATCATATATATGATTTAAAATGTTTCTTCTATTCTGTAGATTGCTTTTCATTTTGTCAGTTAACCTTTCCTTTTGCTGTTCAGACTAAAGAAGCTTTTAGTTTGATGTGGTCCCACGGGTTCACTTTTGCTTTTATTGCTTGTGCTTTAAGTGTCATATCCAAAAACTCCTTGCCAAAATCAATACCAAGGAGATTTCCCTCTATGTTTTCTCCTAGGAGTTTTATGATTTTAGGTTTGACATTCAAGTCTTTAATCCATTTTGAGTTAATTTCTTAATATGTTGCAAGATAGTGGTCTAGTTTCATTTTTTTGTATGTGGCTGTCTAGTTTTTCCAACTATATTTATTGAAGAGACTGTTCTTTCTCCATTGTATGTTCTTTGTGTATTTTTTTGTAAATTAATTAGTCACGTGTGCATGGATTTATTTCTGGGATCTCAATTCTGTTCTATCTGTGTGTGTGTGTGTGTGTGTGTGTGTGTTTTACTAGTACTTTACTGCTTTGATTTCTGTACCTTTGTAGCATAATTTGAAATCAGGAAATGTGATGCCTCCATCTGTGTTCTTTCTCAAAACTGTTTTGGCTATTTAAAATCTTTGTGATTCCAAAAGATTTTTAGGATTGTTTTTCTACTTCTGTAAAAGATGTCATTGAAATCTTGATAGAGATGGCATTGAATCTATAGATGGATTTGGATACCTAGCATTTTTCAATCATCCTTCGAAAAACCTTAAATTGACTTAAGAGACTGGAAAGGGAAGAAGGAAAGGAAAAAAAATGAGGAAATTATAATATAAATTATACTTTATATTTCTGTATGACTTTATAGTTTACAGTGTTCTTTCATATGCTTGTGGAAATTCTAAGCCCCCTTCCAGAAAGGTTGGATCTTTATGCTGAATGCTGTGATGTACTCTGTATCCTCTACAGTACCTCTTGCAATTGTTGGTATATCATTGTTAATGTTCACTGATGTATCCCCAATACCTAGTACAGTGCTTAATGTACTGTGGCTATTTAATAAATATTTATGAACAAAGAAAAAGCATTATTTCCATTTCATAGATATATCATTAGAGAACTGACATTTCAATCTAGGGAGTTGGATTCCAAGTTTGGTGTCCTTTCCATATCAACTAATGTAGAGTACATTTTTCACCCTTGGGAGAAAATGGAAAAGGAGAATAAGTGAAGGAAAGAAGAGAGGGAAGGGAGGAGGAGGAACTCATAGAGATGAGGAGAAGTGATTTGAAATTGATGCCTGATGATGAAGGGAGGATAAATGTAGAGCTTTGATGCACACAGGATGTGACATTTGTGGCTCCACCAAGCTTAGTAAATCAAGATTCCAGTCAGAACTGGAGTATTTTTAAAGCAAACCAAACATGAAAATTCAATATTACTCTCCCCCATAGTAGCTTTTTATATCCTCAGGCCAATCAATGGATAAATTACCACAGCTTTGAGACTGCACTAAATGGTAGTAGTGGGAGAAAAGATTATCCTGGTGATTTCCTCCAGAAAATCATGGGAAGATCTAGTTGCTTCCTCCTGGCTTCATACAACTGAGTGTAGAAGGTTAAATGAAGCTTTTCTGTACACAGAAAGACACGTCCTCTGGAGTGTTGCAGATGAAGACCAAAGAATACTATGACATAGATGTCTCTACTTTCCATTTGACTACACCAAAGCCTTTGACTGTGTGGATCACAACAAACTGTGGAAAATTCTTAAAGAGATGAGAATACCAGATCACCTGATGTGCCCCCTGAGAAATCTGTGTGCAGGTCAAGAAGCAACAGTTAGAACTGGACATGGAACAACAGACTAGTTCCAAATTGACAAAGAAGTATGTCAAGGCTGTATATTATCACCCTGCTTATTTAACTTATATGCAGAGTACATCATGCGAAATGCTGGACTGGATGAAGCACAAGATGGAATCAAGATTGCTGGGAGAAATATCAATAACCTCAGATATGCAGATGACACCACCCTTATGGCAGAAAGCAAAGAGTAACTAAAGAGCCTCTTGATGAAAGTGAAAGAGGAGAGTGAAAAGGCTGGCTTAAAACTGAACATTAAAACGAAGATCATGAAAGGTTGTTGCTGAATGAAAAGATGCTGGGATTCTTTTCCTCATATTCCCTACCATAATAGACTATTTGAGCCAGTTATAACAGAGTATTTAAAGACTGATTTGGTCCATAAGCTTGTTTTAATAGCTTACAGAGGATATTTGGAGCTGACTGAGTGAGAAATCTATCCTTTAAGATCACTTTTCCCTTGCTTTCTACAAACTGGTCTAATTGTAAAACAGTATTATACTTTAGAGACCCTCCAACTGGCCACCGTTTTCCATCCTCCAATGGATACTGTGGCCACGCAGTATCACATAGGAAGACCAGGTGTGTCTTAAGCCCTGGGGATCAAATCTATCCCAGTTTTTCAGGATACAGTTCAAAGGAGTGAGGCTGGAATTGTTAGCTCCCATCTGTAAGAGAGAAAAAAGCGACCAGCGCCATCTTTCTACCGGAGGCATCCCTCCTTGCTCTAGATGGGGGTGTAGACAGATTTTACACCAACACTTTTCTTTTCTGGTCGGACTGAATCTGTTCCTTATGACGCAGGCGCCATCTCGACCCTCCCGGTTCTACCACTGAGACGGGGTGGGGATGTACCAGGGGTAGACCTGATGGCATCCCTACCTGACGTCCAGCTCTTCACCATTAACCTTGCTTGCCTCTGATGCCACCCGGGGTGCAATCAGAGTAACCTTCCTGAATGCCTCCCAAGCTAAGACTGCTGGGGGAAACATTCATCATCTGAGTGTCTGTGCACGACCCTGGTATATTCCTGACCACAATAAGACCGATACGAACATGAAACTGAGATGTTCCTTCCAAGCATCACCACACCAGTATAAGAGCCTCCTCTGGTCCACTAAGAGCCAGCGCTGAGGTGAAGGTGGTGAAGTCGCTCAGTCGTGTCCGACTCTTTGCGACCCCGTGGACTGTAACCTACTAGGCTTCTCCGCCCATGGGATTCTCCAGGCAAGAATACTGGAGTGGATTGCCATTTCCTTCTCCAGGGGATCTTCCCGACCCAGGGATCGAACCCGGGTCTCCCGCATTGGAGGCAGACGCTTTAACCTCTGAGCCACCAGGGAAGCCCANCCGTGGACTGTAACCTACTAGGCTTCTCCGCCCATGGGATTCTCCAGGCAAGAATACTGGAGTGGATTGCCATTTCCTTCTCCAGGGGATCTTCCCGACCCAGGGATCGAACCCGGGTCTCCCGCATCAGAGGCAGACGCTTTAACCTCTGAGCCACCAGGGAAGCCCAGAGCCAGCACTACCAAAGGAAAAAAACCCATTGTGGTTCCAATCTGAGTAACCTTTAACCTCAGAGATGTTCTTGGAGCTAGAGCTCCATCTAGCTTCCGAACTTTCCATTCCTAGCAAGGCTAGGCGCTTTCCTGACTACTAATCCAAGTTTGGGACCTAAGCCAACGTGCACAGTAACAGTATAGATCACAAGTCCCTTGAAAGTCTATGATCCGATAGATTAGGTTAGTACGTCTAATTCCCAAGGAGTTATGATATGGTCAAAGAGACTGAAAAGTTTGACCGAGGAAGGGGAGCTTGGTCCACACGAACTTTGCCCATTTCTGGTTGGTTCCTGAAGGAGACATCGGGTGCCTCTTGGCATTGGCAGGTCGGTATAAACCCCCAACAGGTTTCTGCCATAAGCCATATGAGATCACCGTGGAACCGCAGAACAGGGCTCCTCACTTGCTTCGCGCAGGGTATTTCATTCATTCACACAAGCACACCACAGAATTAGTAAAGTACAGCAGAAAACGTGTTTGCTAGGAGAACAAAGAATTAGAGCTCCAAGCATCCTTACTTTGTCCTGAAGGATCCTGGACGGGCCCCCAAGATGAAAAGTTGTTGCCGAATGAAAAGACGCTGGGATTCTTGGCCTCTGGAGGAGAAGAATTCAATCTGGGGCCAGAGACGAGGCTTGATTGCTCAGAGCTTTTGTGTAATAAAGTTTTATTAAAGTATAAAGGAGATAGAGAAAGCTTCTGACATAGGCATCAGAAGGGGGCAGAAAGAGTACCCCCCTGCTAGTCTTCAGCTGAATGTTATATAGTTACTGCTGCTGCTAAGTCACTTCAGCCACGTCCAACTCTGTGTGACCCCCATAGACGGCAGCCCACCAGGCTCCCCCGTCCCTGGGATTCTCCAGGCAAGAACGCTGGAGTGGGTTGCGATTTCCTTCTCCAATGCATGAAAATGAAAAGTGAAAGTGAAGTTGCTTAGTCGGGTCCGACCCTCAGTAACCCCATGGACTGCAGCCTTCTAGGCTCCTCCGTCCATGGGATTTTCCAGGCAAGAGTACTGGAGTGGGGTGCCATTGCCTTCTCCGATATAGTCACTAGCAGTCTGTTAATGAAAGAAAGGAATGCCTTAAAACTCAGAATGGCACCAGGCCCCTCACCCATAAGATGCATTTTGGGATAATCTTGGCACTGAAAGATTCATCCTGGGCCATGAAATGATTAACTTGAATCTTGTAGAAGGACAGATTACCATACAAATAGTTTTGTAGATAGCATTTTCAAAAGCAGAGACATTACTTTGCCGACTAAGGTCCGTCTAGTCAAGGCTATGGTTTTTCCTGTGGTCATGTATGGATGTGAGAGTTGGACTGTGAAGAAGGCTGAGCGCCGAAGAATTGATCCTTTTGACCTGTGGTGTTGGAGAAGACTCTTGAGAGTCCCTTCGACTGCACGGAGATCCAACCAGTCCATTCTGAAGGAGATCAGCCCTGGGATTTCTTTGGAAGGAATGATGCTAAAGCTGAAACTCCGTACTTTGGAAGGAGAGGAGAGTAAAAGCCATCCAGACGCCCGACCCACAGCATTTGGGCATAAGTGCTTCCATACTTTTTACCGTGATGTGTCTTTAGTGTTTCTTAGTTGATTCCCCCAGGATTTCAGACTCTGTCTCTCTGTGGTTAGTTCGTCCAGACTGGCCAGTGAGAGAGAACGCTGCCTTTACTCGTGTGGAGATTAGAAGGACCTCCTTCCTCCAGACTGGCCGTGCTTCCCTTGGTAAAGCACGTGAGCGCATGCACCTCGAGGCTCGAGCGCTGTTGTTAGGTCCATGGGATCCTGTCAAGCGGTTTAAGTACTGTTTACTCCCTCTCCCCATAAAAACGCTCATTATTGACTTAGATAACGTAGAGCAGTAGGAAGACGGGAAGGCAGTTTCCATGGTCTCACCATCGAAAGACAACCTCTGTTACTGCAGTGATTGACTTCTTCCTAACTCTCAGAGGCAGCTTCTTGTTTTTATGGAATTGTGACTGCGGTTTTAAAACTGTGGAAATAAATCACACAGCTGCGAAAGTGGGCGTTCTTGCTGCTGGTTGGAGACGAACAAACTGAGCACCAGCAGGCAGGCCGTCACTGGGTCAGGAATAAACCGTAACTCTGAGGCCTGCCTCTGCCCCATTCAGCGCTCGTCTCCCACACACCTCTGTCACCCTGCGCGGCTTCCCACCGACCTGACTTTGGACTGCAAAGGTGGCTTCTGTCTGCCTTCGATCTTACGTAAATGGAGTCATGCACTGGGTACTCCTGTGTGTCTGCTTCTTTCTCTTCAACATTGTGCATATGAGATTAATGCTTAGTGTTGCATATGGTTGTAGATCATTCTCCTGGCTCTTGAGTATTCCACTGTGCGAACATGCTACAAGTTACCATGATTGCATTTAAAGAAATGTGACTCCTCGGTTTTCATGCCACAGTTGAACCAAGTTACTGCCTCCTGTTTCAACACTCTGCTAATACACACCATTTTACATAGTAACATAGTTGATACACACCATAATATGCTAATCCACACCATATTACATACTTTGGCCACCTGATGTGAAGAACTGACACACTGGAGAAGACCCTGATTCTGGGAAGGATTGAAGGCAGGAGTAGAAGGGGACGACAGTGGATGAGATGATTGGATGGCATCACCGACTCGATGGACATGAGTTTGACCAAGCTCCGGGAGTTGGTGATGGACAGAGAAGCCTGACGTGCTGCAGTCCATGGGGTCGCAAAGAGCTGGACACGCCTGATCGACTGACCTGAATGCACACCATTTTACATAGTTTCATAGCGTTCAGTTAGCGTCTGTATCTGTGCATTGAGCGTGTGTGTGTGTGTGCGCGATGGTTTTGCTTGGTCAGATTCCCTGAAGTGGAGCAGCTGGTGCAAAGGTTCCACCATCCCGTGGTATCTTAACATGGGCTGTCACTGTCCTTTCCAAGAGGGCTGTGCTTATCCCCCACACTAGACACAGTGAATGTGAATGCCTCTCTTATCACTCACTCAGCATCTTGGCAAGAGAGCCAAGTAGTCTTCTGCTTAAAGTGTCTCTCACGGCAACAGGATTCAAATGGACAGCTCTCACCCTGCCTGTGGCATTGTTTCCTGGTTGCTGGGACCTCATGGCTTACCTTCAACTCGGAGCTCTTTCTCTTCTCCAGGGTATGTCCTTGGACAAGATGTTTTAACCTGAGCTTCAGTTTTCTAACCTGGAAAATGGAGCTTTTTATAATTTTTTTATTCCTGTACTGCCTTCTCCACTGCGGTACCCAGCTTGACAGCCTGTCCAGCTGAGACTCTGTTCCTGTACAATGGTGAGGATGATGTAATGCCCTTTTTTTTTCTTGCCCCCATGCTCCATCCCAGGTAGCAGACCCCTGGCTGCAGTCTCCTTCTCCATGCTGCTTTGGAAGCTGTAGAGTTCTGTACTCCCGTGTCCTGTATGCCAGGCCTCCTGTCGACACTTCCCTTTGTCTCCCCGTTTATTCATTATTCATGTTTCTAACAAGCCGTTATTGAACATCTGCAATGACCCAGCACTCTCCTGAGCACTGGGGACTCAGAGAGGAAATAAATGTGCCTCCTGCTTGCAAGAGAGGGAGAAGCTAGAGGTAAAGTCTGTCGAGAGAGGAGTCTGTGGATGGGATGGGTCACCCATGGTCCAGGAAATCAGGGGCACCGGAAAAGGGGCACTTAACTCCTCGAAGGAACGGAGGGGTCCGAGGCGGCTTAGGGATCCAGTTGTTCTGAGGCTGAATCAGAAGGATGAGTAGAGGTTACCCAAGTGGAGGATGGGATAAACAGCCATGGAGACTTGAATGCTGGTGGGGTTTTGAATAAATACAGACACTCAGAGCGAGTTCAGCAAAGCAGCCGCTGTCCCTGAGGGTGATACTGGGCACCTGTGACGATGTCTGGAAACATCTGCGTCTGTGATTTAGAGGGGCTCCTGGCACCTAGTGGGTCAGAGCCAGAGATTCTTCTAAACATCCTTCAGTGTGTGCGTTCACCCCCACACGAAGAATGACCTGACCCCAGAAGTCAGCAGTGCTGAGTTGAGAAGCGCTGGGCTGCAGCGGTGACGGGAAGGCAGGACATTAGAGGTGTGTGCGGACGGCCTTCTCAGCACTCGAGAATGCGCGTGTGTGTACGCCGGCGTGGATGCGGAGGATCTGCGTTCCTTCTGCTCCGGGGCCGCGCCACGTAGGTTCTGAAAGGCCCATTGACTTGCTGTCCAGAGATTCTGCAACTCAGCAGGCGTACCTCCCCGCGGCTCCTTCCCAGAGTCTTCGCCTTGATTTATGAGAACGTTTCGTTCCCCTCTCAGTGTTTATGACATCCCAGGACTTGGTGGAACCACCAGGAAATGAGAGTGGACAGTGAAACGATTATCATTCATTTTCACTCCCCATAAACATTTCTGTTTCTTTTTTGGAAGACATTGCTAATCCCCTGGTGCATTGGCTTTGCGTGTTCTTTTTTCAGCCTCGGTATAGAAAGCAAAGTGGTAGTGACTTTTTCCTTACGGCTGCTGAAAAGGTCACACGGCGTTTGGACTGCAGCCTGCTTCTACCCTGGAGCACAAAAGATCCAGGAGCAGAAACTGGTTCTAACAATATCCCTTTAGAAAACACCGGGGGAATGTGAGTTCTCTTTGCTTTGAGTCAGAGGCATTTCGTCCCTCCACTTCAGAGTTGGAGGATGATGTGCCCTTGATCCCTGCTTCCTAGGGGAGTTTGATAATTGAGTGGCCTGAGAAGCAACCTGTAGGAACCTTTAGGAGCCCTGGGCTTGGGAGGATTTCTTTTTCCCTGTGTGTGTATTTAAATTTCTGAAAAAGTTTTAGTTTAGATGGAAACGGGAATGGAGGGATTAGAGGGGAGTGCATAAAGAATAGAAGAATCCAGCTTTGTGTTATGGTTGGAGATCTTGCCCATCTAAGGGCTCTTTGGCTGCAAGCAACAGAGAAGCCTGGATGATTTGAGAAGGAAAACATGATGCTGTATCTGGTGTGACTCTGCGTGCATGTAACAAACAGGCAAGCACACTGCGGCTTACTTTTCAGATGGGTGCATCGGGGCCTCGGTGTACCTCAGCCTGTTGTCCTAAGTGTGTAGCTTTCATCCTTGTCCTTGGGGTTCATGGTGACCACAGACTCATGGTGGTCTTTTCCCATGAGCTGTCCTTGGGATGATTCAGTTTTAATCCACTGCCTTGTGTGACTCAGCTCACGCTTAGATTCTCAGGAGGGAGTCCAGGCTGCCTGTCTTTTGGGCCTGGTCATGGTCCACTGTCCCTTCCCCTGAGCTGAAAACCAGGAAAGGGTGGGGATGAATGAGAGAAACTCTGTGCCACACATCCTTGAAGACACTTTTCTGAAGTGAAGGATTTATGTGGACAGCTCGGTTTGTTCTTGGGTCCATGCATTTGGGAGAAAGGAAGGAAAAGCACGGTAGCTGGCATTTAAGTAGTATCTGCCCTGTAGATTCATTCATAGGCAGTGGCCCCCGAGTGTGGTGGTTAATTCCACTCTTCTCTCAGTCTTTACCCTGGCTCTAACTCAGGTTTTTTAGGCAGTAGCGAGAGGAGTTTCTTTTGAGACAAGTCAGCATTTAGCCTCCCAAATGATCTCTTTAGGCTCATCCGGAGTCATCGACTTCTAGGACTTTCTTTTTTTTTTTAATGATAATAATTCTCATCAGTCTGCCCTTTTCTGCTTTTTGGGGTCTAGTCTATATATTTGGCACTTTAAATTTGTGTCCATAAATTAAACACATGTTACAATACAACCTCTAGAGTCACCCTATTTGGACTTAACTGGCCAAATTAAATTAATAAAGGATATTATGAAATTAATTAAAGCTATCTTGGCTTCCGTTTCCTAATCTGGAGAAGAGAAATGTCACTATCTTATAGAATCATGGAAATTGAGTGGGATAGTACATATAATACATATAAAGTACGCTGTGTCATACACGTATGTCCTTTAAATATTGGCTATTTAAAAAATTGTTTAAAACAGCTCTCATTTTGAAATAATTATAGATTCATTGGAAGCTACAAAAAATAGGGAGGATCCATGCTGGCTGGATGGCATCATGGACTCGATGGACGTGAGTCTGAGTGAACTCCGGGAGATGGTGATGAACAGGGAGGCCTGGCGTGCTGCGATTCATGGGGTCTCAAAGAGTCAGACACGACTGAGCGACTGAACTGAACTGAACTGAAGTTTTGTTTACATAGATTAGGGGAACAATATCTGAGTATAATATACTGGTTTGTCAAGTAGGTTCTGAGCCATTAGGCGGAATGGACTTGAAGACAGAATTTGGGGTAAATGCATAGTACATTAACATAGCTTAAGACAAACATTTCCATAAGAAAACGACTGAGCGACTGAACTGAACTGAACTGAAGTTTTGTTTACATAGATTAGGGGAACAATATCTGAGTATAATATACTGGTTTGTCAAGTAGGTTCTGAGCCATTAGGCGGAATGGACTTGAAGACAGAATTTGGGGTAAATGCATAGTACATTAACATAGCTTAAGACAAACATTTCCATAAGAAAAATGCATTGGTTATCTCAAGGTTTGAGAATAGTTAATTTCAGGTGAAACCAGGTGTCATTATGGCAACACAGTATTTTAAGAGAAGCCTCCTTTTAAATTTGTATAGAGAAGAAAAAAAATCGCTAGTTTGTTTCCTCCTGCCGCTTAAGAGAGATAAAAATGTCTGACACTTGCAGGCTATTTCCTCCGTTTGGAGACCCCTGGCCTTCCTCCCTGTTACCTTCTCAATCACAGCATCTGGTCCTATCTCTTCATGGCAAATAGATGGGGAAACAATGGAAACAGTGAGATACTTTTTTCTTGGACTCCAAAATCCCTGAGATTTCGTGTCTGCCGCCATGAAATTAAAAGGCTCTTGCTCCTTGGAAGAAAAGCTATGACAAACCTAGACAGCATATTAAAAAGCAGAGACATTACTTTGCCTACAAAGTTCCATCTAGTCAAAAGTATGATTTTTCCAGTAGTCATGTATGGATGTGAGAGTTGGACCATTAAGAAAGCTGAACGCCTAAAAATTGATGCTTTAGAACTGTTGTGTTGGAGAAGATACTTGAGAGCTCCTTGGACAGCAAGTAGATCAAATTAGTCAGTCCTGAAGGAAATCAGGCCTGAATGTTCACTGGAATGACTGATGCTGAAGCTCCAATACTTTGGCCACCTAATATGAAGCGCTGACTCCTTAGAAAAGACCCTGATGCTGGGCAAGATCAAAGGCAGAAGGAGGAGGGGATGACAGAGGATGAATGATTGGATGGCATCACCAACTCACTGGACATGAGCTTGAGCAAGGTCCAGGAGTTGGTGATGGACAGGAAAGACTGGCATGCTGCAGTCTATGGAGTCACAAAGAGTCAGACATGACTGAGTGACTGAACTGAACTGAACTTTCCATTTATAGCATTTTTGAACTCTTGGAAAGCAACAGAGCATAGTACATTAAGCGTATGGGCTGTGGAGCCAGACTGCTTGGGCTGGAATCTTGATTCAGTCACTTGCATTTTGTGTATCTTGGGCAAGTTTCTCAACCTATCTACAATCTAGTTTCCTCATTTGCAAATTGGGAATAATAAAAGTACTTAACCCAGTGGGATATTGTGAAGATATAATGGGATAATACATATAAAGGGCATATAACAGAGTCTGGCCCATGGCCAACACTTAATAAATATAGACTCTCTTTTCTAGTATTGCCTTCTAGTTGCAGACATGGAGGAAAATGTCTGCAGATCTGTTCAGTAAGCAATGAGCATGGTGCCATTTTCAATTGCCTGGGATCCTCTAAGAACTCCTAAGTACCTGAAAGTCACACACAAGAACATACCTTACAGTATCCCGCCCTTGGCCAAAGTTTCTGGGAAAGTGAGTAGACTCCTCAGGAGCCACTGGAAGTCAACCTCTTCGAGTACTTCACCCTTTACCCACACTTCAGCTAGGTTCCAGAGGTTACATGACATTCTCTTTCCTTAAGTTGCCTTTGATATTTACTTTAAGGTGACTCCAGACACAAGACTAGAGTTGGACATCAAGAAGACTACTGCAGATACTCCCCAAAGTTAGTCCTAGAAAACTCAGCAATTGGAATTCAGTATTTCCTTAGACACACTAATTACAAAGGATCTAGGTCAGAGCCAGTAAATGATTTGTTTGGCTAGCATGTTATCCATTTGGTGGTATCTCCCTCCCTCCCTCCCTCCCTCCCTCCCTACCTAGGTATCCATCTACGTATCTGATTTTCAATACTTTCAGTCAGGGCGTGTACTCTCCAAGGGCTTCCCTGGTGGCTCAGAGGGTAAAGCATCTGCCTGCAATGTGCAAGATCTGGGTTTGATCCCCAGGTTGGGAAGATCCCCTGGAGAAGGAAATGGCAACCCACTCCAGTACTCTTGCCTGGAAAATGCCATGGATGGAGGAGCTTGGTAGGCTACAGTCAATAGGACTGCAAAGAATCATACACGATTGAGCAACTTCACTTTGTACTCTCCAATCTGTTGACATACTTTTGTTACTAGCTTGAGCAGACAGATGCCCTTATACTAGATTCAACTTGCCAACAACAGCTAATACTGATATTAATTTGTTATTGATAATTTGTTTTTGTATAGTGGGCTATATGCTCCTCTTTCCTAAATCTAGGTCCCCATTGAATACTTAATGCTGTTTGAGTTTCTCTCCAGTGCTTACCAGGTCCTTCAGGACCTGGCCCCTGACCACACATCCATTTTCTTCTCTTGCTCCTGCCCACTCTTCCATCTATTCTAGCATCAAAACTTTAAGCTTCAGTCATAGGAGCTAAGATGGTTCTTGGCACTTTTCATGCATATATTTACCTTCTTGCCTTTACTAATTTGTCTCTTATCACATAACCTGCCTGATATCTCCTAATATATTTGGACTTAGTTCAGTCCTTACATTATTTTGGAATCTTTCTTGAATCCCCTTGTGCAGGATCAGATTCTCCTTTCAGTTTTCTCATAATACTCTAACCAAATGTCTATTTTAGTCCTTACACACTGTGTCATAGTTTATGTACTGTGCTTTTATCCTTATACCTCCTTGGCAATAGAAATCATCTCTTACCCACTTTTCAATGCCCATTGTAACTAGTATATACGAGGCTGTCAACAAGTGTTTGTTGAATGACTTCTTGGATGACTATGACTAAAGATATAAAAAAAAGCAATAAAGAATTTGAAAAATTTATGAGACATTATAAAAAATAGATAAAACCAAAAGGCAGAATTAAATATACTTTCTTAAAACAGCAGTTTAGTTATTAAAATAAAAACCTAATCTATGAAATAAATAGCAAATCAGACAGACTTGAAAGGAAACTGATAAACTGAATTGCAGGAGAGAGAAGCTAAGACACAGAAAATAAGAAAGAGAGCTTAAGACACACATGCACGCACATACACACATGCATACCACATACAATGAGAAAGACTAAAGTAAAATGAAGGCAAATTGGAAGTGGTCAAACAGGAGATGACAAGAGTGAACATTGACATTCTAGGAATCAGTGAACTAAGATGGACTAGAATAGGTGAATTTAACTCAGATGACCATTATATCTACTACTGCAGGCAGGAATCCCTTAGAAGAAATGGAGTAGCCATCACAGTCAACAAAAGAGTCTGAAATGCAGTACTTGGATGCAATCTCAAAAATGACAGAATGATCTCTGTTCGTCTCCAAGGCAAACCATTCAATATCACAGTTATCCAAGTCTATGCCCCAACCAGTAATGCTGAAGAAGCTGAAGTTGAATGGTTTTATGAAGACCTACAAGACCTTTTAGAACTAACACCCAATAAAGATGTCCTTTTCATTATAGCGGACTGGAATGCTAAAGTAGGAAGTCAAGAAACACCTGGAGTAACAGGCAAATTTGGCCTTGGAATGCGGAATGAAGCAGGGCAAAGACTAATAGAGTTTTGCCAAGAAAATGCACTGGTCATAGCAAACACCCTCTTCCAACAACACAAGAGAAGACTCTACACATGGACATCACCAGATGGTCAACACCGAAATCAGATTGATTATATTCTATGCAGCCAAAGATGGAGAAGCTCTATACAGTCAACAAAAACAAG